>VXBZ01006335.1:18451-29901 GCA_013399135.1 Heliornis fulica | reverse complement strand
TTGTTGTTGGTTTTAATATTTATTCCATTAGATACTTCAACCGATTTGGATCCCATCCTTAATTTTTAGGACTGACTATCAAAATACCAGTTTCCAAGACTGAAATAGTGATTGAGAGTTCATTGATAGACAATGACTGGAGAAAGGAATGTCTACATGAAGACTTCTATCATATTTAAACAGGGATCCATCCTTAGGAGTTAAATCTTCTTATGATGAGTTCTATTTTTTTCTCTTTTATTTTTTTTTTCTGTTGATTATCAAAGGAGAATGCAATCCTACTTTTAATGAGATTATAAAAGCTATGAGAGAGAATGGGAAATAAGAATTTATTCAGTATTATTGAACTGCTATGTGAGAACATCATGCTTCTTAACATCTGCAGTATGTCTTTGCTATAAAGACAACCTGGAAACTTATGTCCCCATTTGTACTTACATGCATCTGTAAGCAGGCTTCATTCATAAACCTTGTATGAAATATGATCTGATCAATAAATATGTAAACAAGTGTAACCTGAAAGGCAGCCTCTCTCTCAAAAAAAAAAAAAAATAAAAATCACAACAAACAAAAAGCAAATGTGAAACTTGTATCTTAGTGGGCATATCCTCCTCTCAGAGAAGTCTCTGCACTTTTAGAAAGAAAATAATTAGTAAAGGAATGACTGATTGGGATAGGTTTTTTTTTTTTTTTTTTCAGTAATCCAGGCATGTATGCAAACATTTATGCTTTAATGTTGGCCTTGTACTGAAAGATGGAAGATATCACACAGACAACATAATAGGTTAATGATGTAGTGTAAATTTATAATCCAAAAGTTTGGTATAAATGAATCACCAACATGGATATTCCAATGGAATTTTGATGGCACCAGCCCTTGAGATTACATCAGCATTTCCATTTCAACAAATAATAAAATCCATAATCTTTATGCAGTCAGTACCACACTCCATATGTTGCCTCTTCTTTTATTAGCTCTTTATCTTTTTTTTTAATTTGATCTACAGAAAACAAAGTCTCATTCCCAATGTGAATCAAAGAAACAACAGCAGTGATAATAAAAAATACTTCAGTTTTGATCAAGAATCACAAGCCTGTTATTATAGTCCTCTGTTTGCTAATGACATTGTGTTTCTATTTCTTGCTTTTTTCCTACTTTTGAAACAGTGATATTGACAGAACACTATGCCATTCTGAGTAAGCTTCCTTTCCCTTTTCTATGGACTGAAAACAAGGCAATATGACTGCATTGATACTACTTGTAATTCAGCTGTGTTTGGTCTGGAGTACTTTGATTGTTTCATTATATGTTTCAAAAGCTAAATTTAGATTTTTATATAAATAAGCGCAGTTTCGGTACTGTCAATATTTACTTCTTTTCCTTGTGCATACTACAGACCCTGTGTTGCACTTTAGCTTTGGTGTTTAAGACCAGATGAGATATGTTGGACTGTCACAACTAAAATTTACTTAATTTCAGTCATATCTTTTATAGATGCAAATAACTCAGGAAACCAAGTAAGGTAGGAAAAAGCAATCAGACTCATGCATAAGAAGGTGAGAGGAATAGGGAACAATATACTGAGGAAGTGTAATTCCATTTCACTGTTTCCAGCAAGGTGATGAGTTTTAGCACTTGACCTTACCATCTAACTGTTATAGCCAGATTTATCCTCTGTAATATCCCATTCGCTTCCTGGGAGCACTAAATTTAGGCTCCTGTTCAGCTGTGTTCTTTCTCCTGTCAATGGAAGGAAGAAATAAGTGCCTCTAAAAGACAATTCAGCTTATTTTAGATCTGACACAGCATCTGCAGGTGCCTTTTTTCTCTCCACTGAGTGTAATGGGAAACTAAGATGACTGTGCCTCAATTAGATTACTCTGTTAAGTGACAAAGTCAGAATAACTTCATCTAGCCTTTAATTGGAAACCAGTTCACTAAAATTGCAGCAGACATAGCTATGATAAGAGATTGTGAAAAGTGAAAATTGAAACTACAAGAATCTTTGGCATATTTGGCAAAGTCATGCTCTAGGTTTTCTGATATATCTCCATGGGAATGGCGGATGGGATAAAGCAACTGAGGAGTATCTAAAACAGTAATAAATACCTATTTCTATGAAACATAATGTTTTCTAAATACAAATGCCACATTCCTCTGTGTTATTCTTCACCAAATTACATTTGCTTACAAGAGGGAAAAACTTTGCGGCATTCTTACAACTATGCTGCGGTACTAAAAATTTTAAAATTGCAGAATAGTTAGGCTGCTTGTGTAGTAAGATTACTAGCTGCCAACTGATGGACAGCATATTTTTGTTCATTATTTGTGCTGCTATGTGTATTAGTTTTAAGGCTGTCTGCATTCCATTGTACTCAGATTATGAAATCTGAATTTATCCTTTTTAATAGCATTCACATAAAAAAGGCAATTAACTTTGTTTTCTAGTCATACATGGGTACATTTTTTATGTATGAAAAGAAAAAAAAAACAAAACTGTTAGGGTATGGAATGGAGAGGGGAAGCACAGGCATTAAGTCTAAACCTTCATATGGAAGTGCTTATTTCTCTGCATCAGTAGCGATGCTCTCAAGACAACTTGGCACTTCATTTAGAAATTAGAGTTAGGGATCTAAGAATAGAGGAAGTTAATCTAGATGTAAGTATTTCAAGATGAAAATGTGGTTTTCTTTCTCCTGTGCTAGCATAGACAATGAAATCTACTCCATGATTACAGTTAAGAAAAAAACAATAATAAACATAGCATTGAATAAGAGTATCCATAAGCTCTCGTAGATCTTCTCTTCACCTACCTGCAGTAATAACATTTATTTACAAAAAGAGAAAGAATTGGGGATATTTTAGTATAGATGGTGTATATTTTATCTGTGAAAAGGCAAATTTTTCAGAAGATGATTTTTTAATTGCCAACTCTACAGTCTTACCCAGGGACCTGAATAAAGATTTCCTCATTATACCTGACAGTTTTACTCTTGCACCAGGTGGAGGAAGAACACAGGAACATAGGAACTGCCACACCAGATCAGACCTGCAGTCCATCTAGTCCAGTCTTCTGTTGCTAATATTGGCCAGCACCAGATGTTTCATAGAAAGATACAATAACCCTTCTATAGATGTAGTCAGACTTTCCCCTATGAAAATCTTGTCCTAACCCTCTATACTTAATGATTTTGGGCATGAGATATGCATTTCGAGGCATGAAGGATATATCTCAGAATGGTGGAGCATATCTGTCCTCAAATTACCCTGATTGCACAAATGATTGTATAAAAATATGATTTTCCTCTCTCTACAAGCTTCAATTCACCTTAGAAAACTTTAGAAACTTAATGGTGGCACTGAAGTTAGAAGTTAAATAACTTCAAGATATCCCAAAAGTTAATGATGTGAGAAAAGTCCTGTAAGTACTGAAGTAAATAATCCAAAAAGTAGTCTGAATTACTGTAAGAGTTGACTATATTTTATCCCTGAGTATGGAGAATCATTAATTTCTCCACCTGACACGTTGGGTAAGTGACTTAAGTCAGGTGAGATAAATTCACCTACAAGGCATTTGAATAAGTTATTCAATGGAATTGCTCTTTACAAGAAATAATATGCTTTAAACTAAATCCATTACTGCAATCTATAAAATGGGCAATATTTTTATACTAAATGAGGATAGATTCAGACTAGACAGATATTTCTTTTTCTTTTTTTTTTTTACTTTTTTATTTGTTTGTTTGTTTGTTGTCACTGAGGATGCTGAAACACTGGCACAGGTTTTCCAGTGATGTGGTACATTGCCCATCAGATCTGGTTAGACAGGGCTATGATTAACCTAATCAAGTTGAAGATGTCCCTGCTCATTGTAAGGGCATTGGGCTATATGACCTTTGAAGGTACCTTTGAGACCAAACCATTCTATGATTTTATGATTTACAGCAGTATACAGAAAGTTAACAGACATAATTCTTGATGATAAGTAAGTCTTGCATGTCCTCTGTATGAATAGTGAAATATAAATAAGTAAAAGCATCAAATTAAGATTAAGATTGTTCAAATGTTTTGAAGAAATAGGCATATAAGACAATAGGCTAGGTAGTAAAAAAACCCCAGAGCATAAAAAGCCTCTTATCTTTAGAAAAACTGAACTGAAAATCATTGTCTGTACTTCATGCTTGTTCAGAAAATGACACTGAAGAACTTGAACAGGCATTCAAAAGAGCAGTTCTTACTGGGAAAGTAACCACAGACCATTGAGGCAATGAGAAATTATATTGTAAGGGTGCTCATTTGAAGTACTCAGGGATCAGTCTGTTCTGTTTTAGTCTAGTCTGTTTTAGTTATAATACTAAAAATATTTATGAAAATGAAAAAAATATTTATATCTCAAAATAAACCTTGAAGTTCTGAATATTAAGTATTCAGAAATATCTCCAGATTTAGTGTAGTTACATAGTCTCCACCTTAAGTTTAATGGAGAGTTGAGGAGCAGATGAACATTCATGTTAGTCATGTTCACTCCCAAGCTTTAATCTAATTGCGTACACAGTGCTTATATACTTTAATATAATTTAAAGCCTATGTTGGATAAGAAGGGTGGTTAAGAACACATGATTCGTTTTTATAGGATTCAAATTAAGTATGAAGAATGTCCCTTGGCATTCTTGATGAATTAAAATTTGAGGCACCATCAACACGAAGAAAAGACTGTGATAAAAACAAGTCAATGGTATTGATAACCTAATGAAAATACTGGGAAATTTAGTTCTACAACATGTTCTTGGGTATTAGAACTGATATTTTTTTTTTCTATAAGCTTAGAGGTCATCAATTAGAAATGACAGGAAAAAGGGAAGGCTTAATCTATTAAAAGATCATAAAATAATTATGAATAACCAGTGTGATGAATCTATGAAAGAGATTAATGTAAACTTAAGTTCCTATGTGTAAGGCAAAAGATTTTAACTACGATGTGCTTGAGTAGTTTTATTTGGATGTTGGCATCCCATGTTGGTTGCCCTTTTTCAAGAAAAGTTCAGAAACATCTCCAGAATTATTACGGGGAAAAAAACAAACAAACAAACAAAAAAAACAAACACCAAGAGATAGTTTTACTCTACAATTATTTGGCTTAACTGTATGAAGGCTGTGAGAACAATATGATTTTAGTCTATAAATTCAATGATAAATTGAGGTAAATATGGGGATGGAATTTAAAGAAAATAAACTAATTGAAAATAGAAAAATGGATTAAATAAAATTCAATTTCATCTTAAAATTAAAACACAGGAGTTAGTGTTCTAAGTTTTGAAGTTGCAGAATAACCTCTTGAGAGAAACAAAGTGAGTAAAAATATTTTCAAGTTGTGAAATGGTGCATTTATAAGCAGAGCTGCATGGCATGTCTTTATTAAAGGGAGTTTGTTAATTTCCGATATTATTTTCTGTCCTGGGTTTTTACAATTGAGCTAAATTTATTTATTGAATTTATGTATTTCTACAATATTTCTATACAGGTTTTCTCTACATTGTTCACATTTTATAGATGAAAAAAATAAAAATGAAACTATTTACCAAAATTTTTATAGAAATATTAAAGCAGTGCACTGATGAGTTCCTGAAAGCTCCATACACTTTGGCAGTCCTTATTCTTATCTTTTCAGAGAAAGTGAAATGGGAATTGAGGCAGGAAGTAGTGGAGAAGAAATGGGGGTAGAGAAGAGGAAGAAACAGAATTACAGATTCACAGAATCACAGAGATGGGAGTTGGAAGAGACCTCAAAAGATTACCTAGTCCAACCTCCCTACTTGAACAAGATCACCTAGATTAAACCACAGAGAAACATGTCCAAATTGGTCTTGAATGTCTCCAGAGACGAAGACTTCACAACTTCTCTGAGCAGCCTGTTCCAGTGCTCTGTCACCCTCATTGTGAAAAAGTTTTTCTTTATATTTAGTGAAACTTCCTATGCTCCAGCTTGGAACCATTGCCACTTGTCCTCTCATTGGCCAACACTGAGAAGAGCCTGAATCCATCCTCCTGGCTCTCACCCTTTATGTATTTATAACCATTAATGAGATCACCCCTTAGTCTCCTCTAAGCTAAAGAGACCCAGTTCTCTCATCCTGTCCTCATAAGGAAGGTGCTCCACTGTATTCCATCATCTTGGTGGCCCTGCACTGGACTCTTTCAAGGAGTTCTATGAGGGACCCAGAACTGAACACAGTATTCAATGTGTGGTCTCACCAGGGCAGAGTAGTGGGGTGAAGGAGGTCTCTTGCCCTACTAGGCATCCCCATTCTAGTCCACCCCAGGATGCCATTGACCTCCTGGGCCATGAGGGCACATTGCTGGCTCATGGTCATCCTACTGTTTACCAGGACACCTAGGTCCCTCTCACCTGCATTACTCTTCAACAGGCCAGTCCCTAACATATACTGGGGATTGTTTTTGGCTATTGCAGAAGCAGGAAATAGGTTTGACCCAGTTCAACCCTCAAACATGAGCTAGCAAATACAACAACCTAAACTTTTATTAATTTCATTTTAATTAGCATAATTTTAATTCAGTCTTAATAAATATTTGTATTGGCATCACAGCATCTTTATTTATCTTCTTTTTTGACTCAAAAACACAAAAAACAGAGGCATATATGTTATATTTTCCTGTCTCTACATCAGCAAAGTGTTGGGTGAAGAGAAATTGCAGATATATTGTCCATGCCAAGGTGCTCAGAATGCTCAACAGAATGGAGATAAATATGCAATACTATGAACGAATATGGAATGTTAGTCTGTTTTCACACATTCAATTATGTCTTTTATAAAAACATGATATGAAGCTTCTTAACTAATTCAGTATAATGAAACAATTTTTTCACACTTTTGATTTTCTGGTTTGCTTTGTGTTGGAGAGAAGAACTGGTGTTCCAGTGGCAGATCATTCTGAGTAGCTGTTTCATTTTCACATAAGGATTATTATGATTTTGAACTAGAGAAACCAGTTCAAACATCCAGATGCCTAAAATATCCTGTTGGATGTCTCTTGGCCCCCTTTGGCATATGGCAGTTTCAGATGAGAAAAGGAAGGGAGACAGGATGTGGTGCTGAAACAGACAGAAGTTTTTTATTAAGCAAGAAGAGGGAGACATCAAGAGAGATGAGGCAGCTGCGAGTATGTCAACAGCTGCATCTGCTCTGGATGGATGATAACATGAAAATGACAGGGACCTCCAAAGGAGCAAAAAATTGGGGAAGTTTGATTTTTAATACCTTGGCTATTTTCTTTCTAAGGTGGCTGAGGAACTTCAAAGCAAAAGAACAGACTTATTTTTCCCCTGAAGAATCTTTACTTTTCGCCCTTGTTTTTATGCTACACTTTTGTTTGCATGACAAATTTATGTTTATCTCAGAAATGAGAAAGCAATAATTTGTAATTCTTTCTGTTGTCCACAGGAAACTCTTTATGCTTGCTAAGGACTTTCAATACCTCTATCTAGCCACTATAAATGCTCTAGTGAGAAATTTCATTGTGTTGCATACAGACAGATGGATATTGGATGTATTTCATTGGTTGTGTGTGTGTGTGTGTATTTTAACACTTGTCCATCTCTTTTTCTTTTTAAATTCTAAAGTATCATTAGCATTCAACAACTCCATTAGAAAGTCACAGGCAGTGAGAGCCCATCTGTGCCATGTTAACATTTAGGGAGGAAATAAAAGAGTAAAGTGGACAGGTGGAGTAGACAGCAGGAAATAACACCAGGCACACAGCAGGTAGGGAGTTCAGCAGAGGAAAATGCCAGAAATTTAACAGGTAAATGGAAGGGCAGGAGAATTTCTATGCCAGTCCATGGAGAATGTAGCAGGGGAATGGTGGATGGAAGAAATAGGAAGATGTCACATCTTAAAGAAAGAACAACTGTTCTCTTTGAGAATATTAACCCAATTAACCCAACTTCTGAATAATTATTATTGCTAAACCACTTGAGTCTTTTATTTCCTAAAACCTCTTGGTCCCAGGAGTCTGGGGGTTTCAAGCATAAACTTCCATATCCCCAAACAAAGGAGCTGTAGATGAGGGATACAGGCTTACGAGACAGCGACAGGACAAGGTGTAATAGCTTCAAACTAACGATTGGCTATAAAGAAAAAAATATCACCATGAGGGTGGTGATGAGGGTTAAATGTTTCCCAGAGATGTTGTGGATACCCCCTCCCCAGAAGTGTTCAAGGCCAGGTTGGATAGGGATTTGGGCAACATGGGCTATTGGAGGGTGTCTCTGCACATGGTAGGGGTTGGGAACTAGATGAGCTTTGAAGTTTCTCTAATCCAAACCAGTTTGGAATTCTGTAAGTCTATGAGTCTGTGTTAGGGAGACATGACAAGGGAGAGCTATGACCCACAGCCAAAGTGAGAAAGTGGTGGGCTGGATTGGAAAGGAAAGTGTGCAGGGTGATTTGGATAGGAGACCTGATGAGTAAAACAAGGCTGTATATATTGTATCTTAAATTTTTACAGACAATAAGGAAGTGCCAGCAGGACAGAATTATGTGGAAAGCTCCTCATGTCTTTTCTGGGAAATCAGCATATCTGTGTGCCTCTGAAATATCTATACTCTAAAGCATGTATCGTTCAGACCAAGCAGGAGGAAGTAGACAGATGCATTCAGCCACAAAACTACAATTTCTTTAGGATCATAGAGACATGATGGGAGAACTCACATGCACACAGTTCTTCAAAGGATGGCCTCAGACTCTTTAGGAAGGATGTGCTGGAGTGGTGAGGAAAGGGAGTTATTCTTGGTGGGAAAAAAGTGTGGAAATGCCTGGACCACTGACTGAGCAGGTAAGATTACCAAGAGTTTGTAAGCTATGATAAACAAACAGACCAACCCATCTGCTCTTGTGGGCACCTGCACAGGCTGTTTGGTCAGGATGAAGTAGCTGAGGCCTTCTTCAGGTAAGTAGAAGTGTTGTCATATTTACAGGCTATGACATTCCTTCATGAGAAACTTCAATCACCTTGATAACTGCTGGAGGGACAGCACAACACGACTCAAGCAATCTGCAGGGTTTCTGCAGTGCATTGATGGCAATAATGCCTGAGGAGCAGAAAATGAGAAATTATCTTCTAGCCTTCATGTGTATAAACAAGAAAGCTTAGAGGGGATGTGAAGGTTGGGGGCAACCTTAATTATAGTGACTATGAGATAATGAGCATACTGCTGAATGAGGAAGGGGTAGTGATGAAAAGGAAAATAGAGAAGGCTGAGATACTTAATGTCCTCCTCACTTTGGGTTTTATTGTTAAATTTTCATTTCAAGCATCCCAAACTCCTGAAATAAGACAAAAAGTCTGCAGTAATGAATACTTGCCTTCCATGAATCAGGACCACATTAGACCTAAAACCAAAATGAACACACAAGACCAGTGGATATCCTTTGTCTCTGCTTTCCTAAGATATAGATGATAGTTTCCTGCACTTGTGCAGTACTAGACTATGACTCAAGTCCTAGTCTTTATATCTGTACCACTCTTAATATCTAGGAAATGGCAGGCATGGTGGTTCTAAGGCTTGGCACTTCTGCAGACATGTTTCTGTTGATAGATACTTGCCAAGTTTATTGTCACTTGGCTTCACCCCTGGAAAGTGGTGGCAACAGAAGAATAAGACTCTGCAGGGGTAACATTATTTGTCATCTTGTCACTTGGCAGTTCTTGAACTCTGGAATTTGCAATGTGGTTTGATTGTTGTGTGGTCTAGAGTTTCACCAGCAGCTGCTGATAACTGGCTGGCTACTGAGGCAGGATACCAAGAAAGAGGACAAGAGTTTGAAGTCTTTCATCTGAGAAATTATTCAATGGAAAAAGTATAGACACATGCTAGGTTCAACTTGAGAGACTCTGCAAATAATCATAGAATGGGAATCAGAAAAGTATGAATAACGCAAACATCTTATTTATGGCCGGTGCTCATCCTCTTCAGTTATTCCTCTGCAGTTATAGAAAAAAAAAAAGCAAATTATATGTTGATGTTTTTAAAATTTATTGTCTCCACACAAAAAAAAAAAAAAAAAGGAAAAAAAAAAAAAAAGAAAAAAGATCTATAGCATATCTGCCTGATGAAGTGGCAGAGCAATTTCTGAAATTGGACACTCCCTTTGTAACATGTTTTTTTTTATCTCTGGAACATGTCAATGTCAATACATAATTTCCTGTTTTTTTCCTAATGTTGGAAATTAATTTATGGAATTATTAATTCAAAATATATTATGTCAAGTATTATAATACTTGATGTGATTGTATTTTCCTCAAAAAATCAAGTATATATGCCTCATTATGCAGCAATGTCCATTTTTTATTAAAAGACTGATCACTCATCAGATTGATAAAAATACAGTAAAAGTACAGTAAAATAAAAATAAAAGAAAATAATGTGCTAGTAGAGTTCTTTCAGAGAGGAGAGAAGAGGAGGGGGGAGAGGAGAGGAGAGGAGAGGTCATTGGCTGCAACTTAGGAAGGCACATTTTGTGCCTAAATAAATTTGCTCAACCAGAACTGGATGAACTCAAGACAATAATTTAGGTGATGGGGAGGGGCTGTTCAGTAGGGCCTGTTGTGACAGGACAAGGGGTAATGGTTTTAAAATAGAGGAAGGGAGATTTAGATTGGATATTAGAAAAAAGTTCTTTACTGTAAGAGTGGTGGAGCACTGGAACAGGTTGTCCAGGGAGGTGGTGGATGCCCCTGGATCCCTGGAGACGTTCAAGGCCAGGTTGAATGAGGCCCTGAGCAACCTGATCTAGTTGGGGGTGTCCCTGCTTCTTGTAGGGGAGTTGGACTAGATGACCTCTGGTAGTCGCTTCCAACCCTAATCATTCTATGATTCTATGATTCTATACACTTTTAGAGCACTACTTATAGTCTGGGACATGAGGCACAGATATAGGTTCCACTGTTTGCTGTAGGCTTTTCAACAAATCTTCATTTATGACAAAGGAAATCAGAGATTATCTCAGATGTCATTAGGTTTTGTGTTACTTGGTATGTTATTGAAATTCCTTCAGTGCTCGGGGTCTTTAAAGAGCATGAAAATATAAATTGTAATAAGAACAGTTTTATCAAGTAGTGAGGATTCCATAATACTTGAAGAAAGTTATAAACCATGAATTAAAATAGTTCACAAAATTCAAATGAGAATTTTGTCAGCATGCAATGGGATGCAGAAACATTTTGACTATGAATTACTTAACATGGTACCATGCCTCTTCTCCAAAAAGGAACAAACTAATCACAGAATCACAGAACATTAGAAATTGGAAGGGACCACAAAATGTCCACATTTAGTCCAATCCCCCTGCCTGAGCAGGATCACTTAGATTAAATCACACAGGAACGTGTCCAGATTGGTCTTGAATGTCTCCAGAGAAGGAGACTCCAC
>VXBZ01006334.1:1146912-1234531 GCA_013399135.1 Heliornis fulica | reverse complement strand
TTTATTAAACATGTACCTGCCATTACTGGATCAAAGGACAGAAACATTTATAGTTTTCTAAGAAAACTGCAAATTTTTGTTAAAATTCAAGGATCTTAAACTTAAGTGTAGCAACAGGACTTCTGAATTTGGAAAATCTTTGTATGTAGATGTGAAGCTGAGGGGAAGCCCCCCTATTTTTAGCACACAACCTTTTGACAAAAGGCTATTCTATTTAAGACTGTTTGCACCACTATACAGAGCATCCTGAAAATATTTGTGTTAGTATCACATAAACTTGCAAAAACTGTCTGAGATTTCTTGAAATAATGAGGTTGTCTTGCAAATACTTTGATCTGCAGTTTCTTATCTGGAATACTCTCAGGTGATAATTGAGGAAGTTAATACCTTATCTCACACAAAGGCCAAAGGACCAAGCAGTGACATAAATGGGTGGAACTACATTAGTGGGAGGCAGCTGTTCTCTTGGCAGATGACCAGATGTATATTTTGCTAAGAGGTCTGAATATGAGGTTGCGCCTCCTTAGCTCTTTTGTCCTTTAACTCCTAATAAACTAGTTTAGTCTTCCTTGGGTGTGTAAAGCTGCACTTGGCATAAAAGGAAAGCAAAATAATATCAGAAAGGGATACACAGGATGACCTATCTAAGAGTTGAGAGGACCTAGCACTCCTTATACTGAGGAAGAAACAATGCAAAAACTAGATAGATCGAAGGAGGGAAGAACTGGTGCTAGTAGGCAGGAAATAATACAGAAGGAAAATATAACTTTTTGTATGTTGGTAGTGGCAGAGAGTGGTGTGGGATATTTTTTGTTACTGTTTTTTGTTACTGTTAATTTTTATCTGGCTTTAAAGTTCAATAAAGAATTGCTGAATGAATGTTGCTTCATATTTTCAAATTACACAGTATGCCTGATGACAATATTCTCTTCAGGTTTCTGTTATGTGCTAATGCAAAAAAAAACTTTTTAGAAAAATAATGACCAGATAAATAATGCATTAAGTGCAAATTGAAGTTGAGAGTACCTTCCAGTAATTTAAGTTGGTAAGTGTGTTGTAATTACATTACAGAGCTCTTACCTTTTTAAGGTATGGAAAGGGCACCTGAGATGGTAGAAAAAAAAATCCCACCTTTTTACCCTTAGCTAGGACAATATGCACAGTTAAAGGGGTCTGAGAGTGAATATCCAGTAAACTGAACTCAGTGTTTTGGGATGGAGTGCAGTAACTGGGAACCATAGTCTTGCAACCAATTATCACTGATCTTTGGGCTTGGATTTTCTAGTGTCCAGGGAAAGTTACATGCTAATATATGCTTTTTCTATTGAAAAGACATTCATAACACTTACTTTCTTGTGGATTCACAAATTTCTGATAAAACTCAAGCTTACATTGGTGACTATTAATCAGAGTAATATCTTGCTCTTATCCACAGTGTTCTTTTTAGTAAAGCTGCTGAGAGTTTAGTGTCAATGAGTCTGCGATTTCCTAGTAAAATTTAGTTAAGCGTGACTAATAGGTTCAAAATTATCATGAAAGGATGAACTGACTTACATACCTGAAACTATGAACATGGTAACACTTTCCTCTAAAGACCAGGCTGCAAATTGCAGTATTTTTTTTAATCATCAACTTATTCTAGTTTAGATCCATAACTTAAAATATTCAGCTGTAAATGTATTTGCTGTAGTGCCTCTTCTGGGAGAGACAAGGCTTTTCTACAGGACCTTACTGAGAGTTTTTCTGTCTTAAAATACTTGGCTTTTTTTTTTTAAGTTGTACTACAATTAGGATTTCTAGAGGTGTTTGGCATTGTATGATAGACATATGATGTATATGTCTGTATATTGTATTTTAATTGTATCCTTTTATGGTCAACAGACCCATACCAACCTTCCCTCCAGTTTTGTTTTTTTTATGTAGAAATTTGTATAAGTAGTTTTATAAGTAAGAAATAAAAGGAAGTAGTGAGGTTTGCAGGATTGGTCCCTGGTTTTAGGGTGTGATTGCGGTGAACTAAGATTGCGTGAAAATCTTGTTCATCATGAGCTGCTGATTTAAAGGGGGAAGGGGGAAGTCGTCAAACTTTGTAAGGAGCTGGATCTTCTAGTTAAAGCAAATGTGAAATAAAGTAGGACTGTTGGGTTTGGAGTAATCAGCAGGTAAAGGTTTAACAGTCTTGCTGAAAGTGAAGGNCTGGGGGTGCACAATTGGGACAGCTGACCCCAACTGACCAAGCAGTTATTCCTTAACATATGATGTCAGGTTCAGCATATAAGAGGCTGGAGGAAGAGGAAGGAAAGGTGGTGATGATGTTCAGAGTGATCATGTTTTTATTGCCAAGTACCTGTTATGTGCGATGAAGCCCTGCCCTCGATCCATAGATGGGAAGTGGTGAATTAATTCCTTGTCTTCCTTTGCTTGTGTGCATGGCTTTTATTTGTTTATTAAACTGTGTTTATCTCAAGCCATGAGTGTTCTCACTTTTACACTTGTGATTCTCTTTCCCATCCCACTGCAGGAGGAGTGAAGTTGTGATACAGTATAGACAAGTAACAGAAATTTAAGTGACAAAAATGGGCTACATCTTGCTATGACAGATCCAGGAGCATCCAGTGGGAACACTGGCTTGTAGTAACTGCCTGACTTTAGTTCTTTAAGGTGAAAGAAGTTGCAAATGTATTGATTGACTTCTTTTGAGCTTCAATCAAAGTAGGCTAGGTATTTCTGAAAAAGGATTAATAAAAAGACAGGTAGTTTACCCTTGTTAAATAATGTTTCTTTGAAGACCACTGACATATTTCAAAGCCTAGAGTTGAGCTTGGCATAGAATGTATTGTCCTGGAGAAGACCCCTGAATGAAAACTTCTGAGAAGTGGTATGAAATACCAGGTTAGAAGTTGTCAGTAGGCTGCTGCAGAATTCTTTGAATATGCCACTTGTTTGATGCTAGCTTGAGTATAGTACCAAAGATAGTCTGGTTGCACAGAGCCAGTTACTCTGTATGGACTGTAAGTTTAAAGCTATGCTATACTTCCTCAGTTGTAGTTACACATTTTAAGGAGAGCAGATATATGGATACAAAATAGAACACACTTTAAATGTGTGCCTAACAACAAGATTTTTAGATGCTAAAATTGTAAGTCTTTCTCATTAATAAATTGCAGGTCCTCAGAACTAACTGAAAACCAAAGCAGACCCTTTCAGAATGTTCTTTACATATGCTATTATGATGAAGTTAATGCTTTAATTTCTTTTTAAATGATATGTTTTTAAAGGTATGTTTATAGACCATGATGGCTTTTATTTGCCAATGGTAGTGAATAATCCCATGAATACACAATTACTATGTTTTTATTACATTTCACCCTTTTTTTGACTATATAATAGAGTGACTATTTAGAACAGTTCTGTTGTTTATATCACAAGAACATTTTGTATGAACTGTAGACTTTGCAACAGTAATTACTGAATTTTTTTTAAATGTCTACATTTTGCCTCTATATCCAGTGATTATTTGAAAAATAGAGACAGGAATTTGGAGGCTTTGTAGTGAACCTTGATAGAACCTGACATGCATTAGTATTGATGGCAAAACTCTAATGAATGTAGTAACTAAAAGTAATACCTATGCATTAATGAAATTCCTATTGCATCATAGATAGTACATCCTAGTCATTTTCAGGTGGTGATTATTTGTAAATAAATTGTCTAACGAATTAAGTACCTTGTATGCTTTAAATGTTTCAGCTTATACAAATTAATACTCCTAAGAAGTCATACGAATACTCTTTGCTGCCATTTAGTTTCTTATAATTCTTTCATCAAGGTCTAGCTCAGATTTGAGAGGTTGAGGTTGTGTGTTAGATAATGGCACTTGTGTGTCCAGGTGAACCACCACGATCATGTCCATGTGTTTGATCTGCCATGTATCAGTATTTCTTATTTTCTTGTACTTGGTTATGCTTTTTTTTTTCTCTCATGCTGGTTTTGGTCAAGAAATACACTCCAAATGTTCAAGTTCTTGAAGTGTTTGTATCAGAGTAGCACTCTGCCTATCTCTACAATATGGTCTTATTCAGAATTATTATTTTTTAATGGAAGAAAAATGGTGAGACCTAGGGAGAGACAAGAGAGATGCAGGAAATAAAATTGCACATCTGTTGTCTCTCCCTCTCGCTCCTCCAAATGGAAAGGAGAAATGAGAGAGATGCCGGGAAAGAAATCCAACATATCTCTCATCTCTCCCTCTCTAGAAAGGAAAGGAAAAACGAAAGAGATGTTGGATTTCTTTCCTGGAATCTCACTGGTCTCTCCTTTCCTTTTTAGAGAGGGAGAGACGAGAGAGATGTGTGATTCCTTTCCAGGCATCTCTCTTGTTTCTTCCTATGTCTCCAGTGAATGACAAGAGAGATGTTTGATTTCATTCTGGGAATCTCTCTCTTTTCTCCTTTCCTTTCTATAGAGGGAGAGATGAGAAAAATGATGGATTTCCCTCCTGGCATCTCTCTTGTTTCTCCTTTCCATTCTGAAGATGGAGAGATGGAGAGATACTCCCCCCCTCCTCCTCCCCAGGTGTAGGGACCATTCAAGAGATACTGGCAGTTGATATGTGAACAGTTTACACTTGCTACTGTAAACTGTCAGCAGTGCCACAGATTCTGATTAGGATATGTAGTTATTTTAATGAACGAGATGAATATTTTGTGGTGTGTAGGTTTTCCTTTATTATTGTCTAACCTTGGTAATGTTGGTAAGGTAATATCTACTTATCTTGATTTCTTTTATCATTTTTTTCAGATAAGATGGAGTCTTTTGAATGTAGTAGAGGAAAACTCACTGGGAAACTAAATTTATGCTTTTAGATTGTTCACAATTATCACTAGAGATCACCCTTCTTGAACACAGATATGCTGTATGTTCATCTCAGGTTTATAGTCTAGTATTGTGGCTGTTAAATAAGTGTAACATTGGGCTATATAAGCAGAAAGTGAGCTTCTTCCTCATGTGACAAATTTCTAATGAAGGTAGTAAAGGAGAAAGGAGGAAAAAGCCAGTCTCCTTCACTGTTCTGTACCCCTTGTATACTTTACGCCTCACCTACCAGTGAACCTGGTCTTGTAGTGCAAATCCATTAGTGTTTAGTTCTAGGTTTAATTTATTCTTGTTTATTACATTGCTAATTCAGTGAAGGTTATTTTAAGTCAAAGAAATTAATGGGCCTGTTAACTGAAAGAAAAAAGATATACTGTTTTGCAAAACATTGTATTCATGTCACCCTATTTTGCCCAGAGTGTATGAGTCTTAAAAGTCATAATATAGTGCATTACTTCAGGACTTAAAATTTCAAGTAATTCTTCATGTTTTGAAAATTGAGGCTCAGTTGTGTGAGTAGGTACTATACAACATGTAAGGTAAAATAAACCCTCTTTCAAATAGTGTGTGAGGTTCAAGAAATAAAAAGTAATACCGTATGTCCTGTGTTAATACACCAATGTAAAATGATTCAAAGTTGGTAAATCAGCGTCTGAAACCTCAAATAATAAATACTTGTATTTGATAAGGAGTACAATAATCTTATAGTGTAGGAAGAGAGAAAATTGCAGCTATAGATATTGTAAATGTTAAAATCTCTGTAGATGACCTGAAAAGTTGAGATGAGAATGCTAAGTCAAAGCTATAATTTTCAAAATGGCAAAGGATTGATTATGCGTTAGGGATTGATAGTGCAGTGTTTAAATTAGGAGTATGAAAGATGCAGTGTGCATTTTCCTTTTGTTTCAGCTTACTGTGTGAGCCAAAGTAAATAACTTAATCTTTCCTAGCCTGAGTTCCTATAAAAACATCTGATAATTTATTCCTTACTACTTAAAGGTATAGGAAAGAAAAGTACATTAGTTACCATTTCAAAATGAGGTGGTTATACAAAATTGTATGGTCCTCATATTTGTATGCCTATAGCTCAGAAATTAGAGCATGGACAGTAATTAGTCTCAATGAGAAACTTACAGAATTAGCTTGTCTAATAAACAGTTACAGTTTTTATTTCCTGTCCAACTTGGGTGTTCCCAAGAGATACAGGGAAGTCTTAGATTGGTATTTTACTTACCACATAGAAGACACTGCCTCCAAATGTTTATCAGACTGTATTACATTGGCTTAGTTTTCTCCCTTGTTAGGAACAGAAAAAATGAGCTTTAATGGGATTACATTCATCATATGTTGAAGAATATGAAAATATAAGTTGTATAGGATTTTCCTACAGTCTAAAAAAATCTGCCTTTCAGCAAGTCTCCATTGAACAAATTGGACTGACAGGTGAAGAGAACTTTACATGTGACTGTGACTATTTTGGTTATAACAACTTCTAAAATGCCAAGTAAGGTGAAATAACTTAAAGGAAGTAGATAGTGGAATTGGCATGAGTTCTTTGGGAATGTGCCAGCATAGAGATGATTGTGCCTTTTTGCTGAGAATGTTAGATCCGCTTCTGTAACGTAGTGTAACTTCTTGAGCTTTGCCTGCACTTGTTTGTTTCTATCTTGTTTTCCCATCCAATCTAGAGATGAGATGGACCAAGGTCACTTTATCCAAGGTATCTTAATCCACGTGGGCTGGTAATGGTAATTGGCCTGTTGGGAGTGCAAACACTGTGCTTTAGCTATTCCCTGGTCTTCCTCTGTTCAGCAGTGTAACCTTGATGGACAGAGCTCTGACTTCTCAGGCATGAGAATTTCATTCCTGCAGTAGAATGACTAGTCAAGATCAAACCACTTATTGCATCAATGCTTGTAAAGCACTACTAATCTTAAAGATAAATGGCAACCTTTCTTCCAATAGTCCTGCTGTTGACATCTAGTTCTTGACCTGGGAAGTCAGTATTTCCTCCTTTGGATAATGTGATTAGGCTGCTCTTTAATTATCATGAGAACTATTACTAGTGTGTAGCGTGGTGGCAAATTTCTATTGTGGAGCTTGGAACTAACTGGGAATCTAATCTGGAAAACCCTGGAGAACTTTGAAATGTGAAAACTTTAAGTCTCTGCTAAAGTGTATTTCCATTTATAGAAGATGAGCAGTTCAACAGGTCAAACCATTCTTTCAGTCTCAAATAAGATTTTCCACTCTGCAGGAGTGAGGTTGCTGGGGGTTTTTTTGGATTGGCTCTTTCGGGTTTTTCTGTTGGTTGGGGTTTTTGTTGTGGCTTTTTGTTTTTGGAAGGCAATTTTGAGTCAATGCATTTTTTATGGTCTTCCATTTGATAATGTTTACCTTCTTCAGAAGCTGGGCTCTGGAGAGGATTGGAGAGGAAAACCTTTGCATAGCACCACCACTTTATATAGAAGAACAGTGAAAATCTGAGATTCCCACTAAAGAGTGTGTCATTTCAGAATACTTGAAGAATGTTATCCGCATAGAGTGGCTTTCAGGATCAGGGCTTCAGACTCAAATTACCTGGATTTAAAATGTTGACAGTTGTATTCTAAACATTTGGTTTCATGAGTTAAGGAGATAGGCATAAATATATTGATTTGACAGCTGGTTCCCACTTGGGATTAGAATTTTAACTTCCTTGAGAGCTGGTAGAGTAAAATGTATTTGGTAGCCAATATGAGAAGGGAGCATCAGGTAGCATAATGTAACTTAATTCTTTCATACATTGTGATGTAACCTCTTCCCTTTTCTATATTTGCCTTTTTAAATGAGGAATATGATTTCAATGAGCACTGCTCTGAATGTTTTTCTTCCCAACTTCATCAAATCAAGTACTTGCACTTGCTTATTTTGTGAAGGTTAAAGGCTTCAATCCAGATTTTTCTCACTGTGATCTGACTTTTCAGTTTTCTGTGTTTTGTTTTTTTCTGTTGGCAGTTGCAGTTAATAACATATTGCATAATCTATTGCAGTTTCATACAGCAGTTTAAAAGCTTTCAGTTAACATAACATTTTGGTTCTGTTGTCACCAAATACCTTTGACTTAATGAGTTAGTACTGTATTTTGGGGAAAGTTCCTTCAGATATTTCTAATCTGATTTCCATACCAAAATCTGAAACCCAATTTGTTGCTTTTTAGATTTGTGCCAGCAAATGTGGTAGCTTAGCAGTTTGGTTTTATGCATTTTTAATTTAAATTTAAATTTTTATTCTGCTCCAGTGTTTCATAACAGTTAACACAGAATGTTGCCATATGTCATTTAATGCTTGTTTGTTATGAGCTCATGGCTCCAAAACTACCATTACTTTGGGTGGTGTATTTGTTTTAGCTGCAAGATAAAACTTTATATTGTAAACATCAGTTTAGTGATTGCAATGAGATATCTGGTAGCTCAGAACTTCAGTTATGATAGAGGAAACTGTACTGCTGTTTGAACTCCTTTCTCTCAGGTCTCTGGAGAAATATTATAGAGCATATGTTTAATAGCTTTTTCTGGTGTATGCTTTATCTGCTCATTTTAAAATCTTAAAGTAATTGCATAGGAACAGGTCTTAATGTGAAATTTATATGAAGGACAACCAGTATGGATTTACTCATTGCCTGTTACATGCTTAATTCTACAGTACCTAATTTAGATTTCTGTACTTCCCAACACAAGCAAGTACAGTGTGGAGTTAATTGCTAGATAATACATAAAATTTGCTCAGGGATGGAAAGGAGTTTCCTTGAATTTTATCACCCCTCTACATAATCATAATTTGCCTCTAATTTTTCTCTTTTGGCTTTTTACCTGTGTGTGCATGAGGGTGATGTACCACAAATGATATAGTTGTAACTGTCTGTAGAAGTATGCTGATTGACACAATAAGGGTAGGCTACAAAAGACTGTTCAGAGCTACTTTACTACCCAACGCTTTTGTGCGCTGGGGTCTTACTTGGAATTCTTCTTACAGTCACAGTTCTAACATTGACACTGCCATTGCTGTTCTATATGAAAATTTCCTACCAGTCTTTTAAAATAATGAGGATTACTGTGACTCTTAGCTTCTTATAGAAGCCCCTGTGGTTGTGGGGATAAAAAATATGCTAGTATACTAGCAGCCAAACTGGCCTTTGTATACACTGTCCATCAGTCATACTGCTTCTCTCCTAGCAAACATCAAGTATGGAACCTGCAACATTTGTCAGACAGGAAAAAATTGTATTTGCAAACAGGAGTATGGTTCCAGGACATAGAGCATTCTGGTTGCATCCAGAAGATAGTGCTCAATGGTTTGATCTCCAGATGGAGAGGAGTGACAGGTGGTGTCCCTCAGGGATCTGTACAGGGACCACTTCAGGGATCTGTACGGGGACTAGTGTCTAATAGCTCCCCTCAGTGGCTTAGTGGGATTGAGTGCACTATCAGCAAGTTTGCAGTTGATAGCAAGCTGAGTGGTGAGGTTTAATCTGACAAAGGCATGGGATGTCAGGTTAGGAGATGATGTGCTTGAAAGCAGCCCCGAGGAAAAGGACTTGGGAATAATTGTGGATGAAAAGCTGAACACAAGCCACCAGTGTGCATCTGCAGCTCAGTCTGG
This sequence comes from Heliornis fulica, assembly GCA_013399135.1. Lineage (NCBI taxonomy): Eukaryota > Metazoa > Chordata > Aves > Gruiformes > Heliornithidae > Heliornis > Heliornis fulica. The sequence continues at coordinate 1,225,015 of VXBZ01006334.1, read as the reverse complement.
CCTGTTAGAGAGCAGTGCAGGTGAGAGAGACCTGTGGGGGGGTCCTGGTAGATAGCAGGATGACCATGAGCCAGCAATGTGCCCTTGTGGCCAAGAAGGCCAATGGCAACCTGGGGTGTATTAGAAGGGGGGTGGCTAGGAGGTCAAGAGAGGTCCTCCTCTCCCTCTTCTCTCTCCTGGTGAGACCTCACATGGAGTATTGTGTCCAGTTCTGGGCCTATCAGTTCCAGAAGGACATACAACTCCTTGAGAGAGTCCAGCACAGGGCCACCAAGATGATTAAGGGTGTGGAGCATCTTCCTTATGAGGACAGGCTGAGGGAGCTGGGTCTCTTCAGCTTGGAGAAGAGGAGACTGAGGGGTGACCTCATTAATGTCTACAAATATGTAAAGGGTGAGTGTCAGGAGGATGGATCCAGGCTCTTCTCAGTGATGACAGAACAAAGGGAAATGGTTCCAAGCTGGAACATAGCGAGTTCCATGTAAATGTAAGGAAGAACTGTTTCCCTGTGAGGGTGACAGATCACTGGAACAGGTTGCCCAGAGAGGTTGTGGAGTCTCCTTCTCTGGAGACATTTAAGACCAATCTGGACATGTTCCTGTGTGATCTAATCTAGGTGATCCTGTGCAGGCAGGGGGTGGACTGGATGGTCTTTCAAGGTCTCTTCCAGATCCTAATATTCTGTGATTAAGTGATGATTAGGAGGAAGCTCTTCACCATGAACGTGGTGAGTCACTGGAACAGATTTCCCAGAGAGGTGGAAGAGGCACTGTTAATGGAGTCATTCAAGTTAGGCTTGAGGAAGCTCTGAGCAACATGATCTAGTTAAAGGTGTCCCTGCTTACAGCACAGGAGTTGGAGTAGATGACCTTTAAGGTCCCTTCCACCCTAACATATTCTATGTTTAAATGCTTATGTAGTACTGCAAGAAGACAATAGTATTAAAAGTTATTAAAGACAACTGAGGGAGGGTACACAGTAATAGTCCTATTGGCATGGTACAGAAAATAATTGAGGTATCACCTTTAACAAAAACTGAAGAAAATGATTCATCTTTACTGAGAAGTATGGAAGGTTATCAGTGGTTGTGCTACTATGTGATATGACTGGCAGCAGTAGAGAGAAACCCAAGATGATTTACAATAGCATACCTTGCATTTTTTGATTGTGTTTTCAAACAAGTGAATTTCCATGGGAAAGGGTAGACATGTGTGGGTCTTAATGTTCCAAGCATTTTATTCACAAATTATGTTCAGTTGTGAATTCCTTTATCTTATGGGCATAATAGGATAGAAGTTGTGACCAACATTTTTTGAAGTATAATCAATCAAATTATTTTAAATAAATAAGTACATTGCTGCCTTGGAATTCTGTCAGAGAGAAAAGCTACCTCTGAAATAGGGAAATTTGCATCTAAGGCACCTTTGGCTTGGTCAGCTGTGTTGATAGTTACTCAGTGTCACCTGTTCCCTGTTAAATCTTAACCAGTTGCTAAACTAACATCTATCTAAACCATTGAAATGTAAAGGTTTATATATTAAAAAGTTAATGCTAACTTCCTTTATCATACCTTATTTTTTTGCAAGGCAAATGTGAAAGAACTTTAAAACCTTTATATTTCCAGAAGTCTTACTGTAGTTTTCACTAACTTTAAATACTCTGAAATTTGTATCTTGATTTTTTTTTCTTCCTGCAGTGGTCTAGTAAATTAACAACTTTATTCCTTAGCCATAATATGTGTGAAAGAGCATTTGCTTGGCTGACATTCATATGGTTCTACAAAGTTGGTAGTTATGTTGCTTCTGTAACCACAGTAAAAAGCAAGTGTGTGCAGTGACCCATCTGTGATCTTTGTAGTGCTATTCACTATTGTGTGGAGCCAGTTTGGACCAAGTCTGAAGGTTATATTTCCTTAAGGGAGCTTTATCTCTGAAAAAATCTTAAGCCTTTTAACTTCTAGATACAGGATCATATCTTCTTCAGTTGTTCAGGCTGAAGTGTATTCTTGCGGGGGGGTGGGTGTTTGTGTGTGTAGTGTGTGCAGTAGGTAGGTTCTAAAATAACCTGGAAATTTCTTTGCAATATTAAGAACAAAAATACTAGATACTTGGGTATGTGTCAGTAATCTAATGTAGTCCATGTCTGTCAAGGATTTTGTTTAGAGTACAATGCTCATATCAGCAGCTTGTATTATGAACCTTCCTTTTGAGACTTAGGATTTATAGAAATTTTGTGTGAATCCAGCTTTTACCTTACACTGATACAAAAGTATTGGGGTCCTCAACTATTTAGTATGTCAAATCACCAGTCACTTTGAACCTCACAAAGGTACATTAATTGACACCACATGAAGGATGCAAGTTGCATACTACTGAAGTAGACAAAATGTGCTGAATATGGCTCAGGGTAGGGGAAGCGTAGAAAGATCTGGTGCTGTAGGTTCAGTCCAGTGAAAAAATACTTGCTGTTGTTTCTGTTTACAGGAAGGTTAAATATTTGCTCTTCTGGAAAGATCCTGATTAAGCAGTGTGGAGATAAATGAACTCTTGTTTGAGATATTGGTCTAAAGAGGTCTTGTGGGTTTGTATGCCCTCTGACTGTGTCTGGAGCTGTTTGTGTTCTAGTTTTACACAGCCTTGGAGCCCATCTTGGTCTAGGGATGACTACTTTGGGTGGCTAGGTTTTCAGTGAACACATCTAGTTAATTATTTAGTGCTGTTGACAAATGAAAAAAACACTCTAGTTGCCTTAACTACGTGAGGATGTGCAGCTTTTGTTAGTCTACTGCTAACATAGCAACTTGTCAAAGGCATTTTGCTAACACTTGTAGATTTCTGAGGTGGAATAAATCAGTAAACTAATCAATGATACCCTTTCAACACCTTATCTGACACATTACCATAGGACAGTCTTACCTGCAGCTGTTACCAAAAACATTGATGGCATCCTGGTTTTGTTTGTGACCGTGCAGTCAGCATCCTTTTGTTTTGTTGTTGTTACAGAACTTCATCCTTTTTGAGTGAGGCTCTTGTAAAAGTGAGAAAATAAGTGATACTCTAAAAGTGATTACTTTATAATAATGTAAATATATTTTTCTTGCTGTAGTGTGCAAGCCACATGCAGTATGGGAGAGTAAGTTCTTCTTCCCAAGCTGTTAAAGCAACTGCAATTGGGAGAGCAGCCTTTGATTATGGTTGTGCCCTATAACCAGTTAATCAGTGATGTATATAATTGCTGTGGAAGATGGATTTTAATAACTTCTGTAATGTGAAGCACCAACTCACATAATTTGAGCCTAAACAAGAACATTTTTTGAGAATACACTGGATGTGTGCTGGAAGATGTAATTGATTAACATTATAATATGTTCTGGCACTTTTATTGCTAAGTCAAACTGAAAGGTATTTGCTGTTCTAGAATGACTTTTTTCAGAAATCCATTAAATCAAAGCTCAGTGAGTTGTTCATTGGTTTAGAAAAAAGTTCGATTTTCCTACTTGATAAAAAGAGAGATCTGTTTAAGAAAACAGAAAAGTTTGAAAAAATCCTAACCAACCACAGAAACCCCCAAACCCACAAAACAAAAACACCCCACAAAACCCTGCAAACCAAAGAGCTAATTCTAGGCTGATACCTTGAGTTTCTTATCTTCCCATTCTAATAAATGAGATATATAGGCAGTAAATCTGATAGAAACAGAACTATTGTGATATCTCTTTGACCAGTTGCCTCACTTTTATCTTAGGTTCTCTATTATGTTATCAACCTCAGTTTATTTGAAAGTTTAAGTCCTAAAAAAGGTTTTTCATTGGTATCTGTGTCTATTTTATGCAGTCTTAACCATTTTTTTAAAAAAATGAGATGTCATTCTAATATTGTAAATTTTTTTGAAGATGAAGAAGTATCTGGAAAAATACCCATCTCGACAGAAGGTATAGCAGTTGTTTAAATTGTTGAACACACATTGAATGTGTGTTCTTCAATGAAACATGCATAGCACTCCTGTGTAGCTATGACCTTTTACCTTTATCTTTCTTTCCTACTCAAAAGGTCACTGTTCTTCAGAACTTTTAACTTCTTTTGTTTGTAACAGCCAGTGTATGTTCATCTTGTTAATTATGTGGGTTTATGTATTGCAAAACACAAATCAATAAATAGCATTTACTTAAAAGGAGAGCTTGCAAGGCACAAAAGCAGTGAGGAAAGAATTATCAAGTTAATCACGAAGCCTACTACCTTTACTCTAATTTTCAGAGAGAATGAAGACCATCTCAGTGGTTGAGTTGAATTTGCATCTGTGTTTAGATTCTTGCATCATTTGGTTCCAAAAAATAATCCTATAAAATGGCTGATGCAAATGCTAAGTAGATACCTCTATGATCCAAGCTTGTATTCAGAAGAAATGTCTTCATTTCAGATCAAGGAAAGTATTTTTCTTTTAGAATAAAACTCCTTGATTCTTCAGGCAAATAGCTACATATGAAATATTAGCAATGACATTTGGTTGTTTGCCTTGTTCTTTATAACTATTAAATCTATTAACTTAGTGGTTTTAGCCTTTTATTGAGTATTTTGATTTAACTTTTAAAGTGTCAGACTCTATGGAACTCATCAAAACACGGATTTTGTTTTAAATTACCATTCTACCAGTTTACACTGTGTGAGTTTGTAGGAATATTTTTATTGCAATATCTTGATTATAAGTGGTTCATACTCCGTGTTGTGAAACTGAATGTGCTTCAGATAAAGCAAACCGTTTTATACATGTTGGTCTTTGGTCTATGGCTGCTGATTGCAATATACAGCTTTCATGCATTTGTAAATCAGCTATACCTGTCCTGAGGCCAAATGGTGTTGCAGTCCTCTGGTGGTAGCCAGTGACAAGAACTAAATACTGAATGGATTAGTGTTGCTGCTGTTTATTATTTTTAATAGGTACTAAAAGAAATTATGTTATGGGAAGTAATAAACTATATTCAGATAACATTTAGAGATAACTGTATGAACTATTCCAGGTACTGCTCCAGGAAAATGAAGGCTTGTGACTTAAAATTTAGATATTGTCTAGGATTCTTGCTATGTGGTCAACAGTTGCCTCTGTGTACACAGTATTCCAGAAGAATTGTGAGCCAAATAACCATCTTGGAGTAAAATTACTTCTGACTAAACAGGTTAGCTATAGGACTTTTCTTTGCCTGTAAAATTGGTGTTGAAATTTAGATGAGGCATTTTGTGATAATTACCATCACAAAACAAAGGATGACAAAAATAAGACCTATTAGTACATATCCTTTCCATTTCCTTAGTTGTCCATATGTCCCTGTACTTTCTCACACATGCATGGTCTTGACTTGTTGTTAGGTCTTACTAGACTAGTCTGGAACAATCAGCTGAAATCTTGTTCTCATTTGCTTACAGGCATATTTCTTTTGGGCCCATGTGATACATCCCTTATGTAGAGTATAAGATGCTTTCATCTTAGTTGCTTTGCTAGATGGCTTCTTATGCCTGTTGTTTTCCATTGTGTTCCTCCTTAATAGATAGAATTATAGAAACACTTGGGTTGGAAGAGATCTTTAAGATCAAGTAAAACCACAGCCTAACCCTGCGTAGCCGACCTTTAGGCCATGCCCTTCCACCCCTCATCTATTTACCTTTTAAATACCTGCAGAGATGGTGACTCCACCACTTCCCTGGGCAGCCTGTTCCAGTGCCCAACAAGTCTTTTAGTAAAGAGATTTATTTTTTTTCTGATGTCTAAACTAAATCTCCCCTAGTGCAGTTTGCAACCATTTCCTCTCGACCTATCACTTGCTACCTGAGAGATCAACCCCCACCTCTCTACACCCTCCTTGCAGGTATTTGTAGAGAGTGATAAGGTCTCCCCTCAGCTGCATACATTTGGACCAAGCTTCTTATTGATTTGGTGGATAGGTGCTGTTGCTGGTATATTGATTCACTGCCAGCATGAGTTGCTGGCATAAAGATCATTCTTCTTTTACACAGGTTGCAAGCAAACACGTAATGTGTTCATCACTTCATCATAGGGTTGTTTCAGATACTAGATGTGTGAAGCTGTTGCTACGCTGCTTGCTGTTTCTTCAGGATTTTTAAAGGTTATCATACAGCTATTGTACCAGTAAAAAGTCTTTTTTAAAAGACAGAATTGAATTTTAGGGGAAGACTTGAGCTGGTAAAATTGCCAGAGGAGTTTCCTGTGATGTAATAAGAATTTTCTGTCCAGAGTTTGTTCTACTTCCTTTGCTTGGCAAGTGTCTTAGTAAATTTTCTAGTCTGCCATCATATGGGATGAGCAACAACCAAATAGCTCTACAGCTTGTGTTGAACCGAAAGTAAATACTATGAAGATGGCTATTAATAACTTGATTTCTTCTGTTATAAGGTCAGTGAATCAATCCTTTTTGTTTTTACTACAGATAGAATTGCAAAGCCATGTGTAAAGCAAATGAGAGAGGGGAAAACACACAGTAAAAGTTAAGATTTAGACTTCAGAGAATATCCTACTTTATTTTAGCTACAGGGCCCGCTTTTTGTCATGTAAAGATAATACCATTGCTTTTGCATTTTGTGGGAATCAAGTTAACTGCTTATGGCTTAAGATGTTCATCAAACTGTACCAAATCAAAGCTGCAGGTTGAAAGAGTATACTGGTTTTAACAAAAATCCTTTGGTGTTGAGGGTGTATGAGAGCTCTGGAAGGAAGAAAAGTTACGACTTCTGCATTATATTGCTCTAATTTGGAGTTGTCTGATGTTCTTCTGTCATTTGTGCAGTTTTATTTATAGCTAGAAGCTGTAATGTATAGCAAACTGTTACCCAGAGGAGGAATTAATGGGGTTTACCTTCTTTATATAGGTCTTAAGTAAAGATTTGATGAAACTGTTAGCATGCAACTTTTAAACAGGAATGTAGGCATCTAACTGTCACTAATACCCAGGAGTGATAGGAGGATGAAGCTGAGTCACTTTGTTTAAATTACCTTGCCTAATGCTTAAGTGATTACCGTGGTGAGTGAATATTGCAATGTGGAATAAAAAAAAGAGTACTTACAAGGTATTTCAAGGGTAATTTAAGGCCATACCTGTAGCATCACACAGTATTTCAGGGGTATTTTAACTACTGGAAAGGCATATTCAAAACTATTTTTAATTTTGTCCTGTTGAAAATCACTAGAGATTAACCAACTGTTAGCAACACTGTTCGCTTCAAACCTTTACGTTTAGAATTCCTGCCTTACTGTTTAGGTCTGGGAAATAAGACGTGTACCGTAATATTTTGTGTGATAGGTATATTTTAACTGTAGTTACAGTGTCTTGCAAATGTAAAACTTGCTGATGTAGTTCCTGCTTTTTAATAGATCATTGACCCGTCAATCAGACTCTGACCATTTCAGAGATAAAAAGCTAGGCTGTCATTGGCTCTTATGAATAGAGCACCTTTCCGCAGATTAAGAAATGGTGTAATAATTAACAAGTATAATGGGTATGTGCATTCAGGTTTCAGTTATATCTTTATGAGCTTTAGTTTGTTATCTTTCCTGTGGTTAACCCCCTGTCTACCCACAGATAATTGAACTACAGTATAAAAATGGATTTTTTTTGGCAGTGCCACTTTACCACTGATACAGTTCTATGCTCATTTTTAAGATTTGTATTAAAAGCTGTCCTTTCAGATTTTTTCCTTAAAACAAGGCACAGAACTTCTCTAAACTTACTAAGTAATAATACTGTGCTAAAGCAAAGATTCTTAAAACAGTTCTGCATGAAGAAAATTTACATAAACATTTTTTGATTCACAGACCTTAAGTACTGATGATTTCTGGTACAGAAGTTTGGCATCTCTGACCTAAAAAGGTGCTTGGAAACTGTCAAAGCAGGTCATTTGATATTGGACTTGTTGAACCTGAAAGTAGGCAGAGGTCGCTTATCACTCTTAAACTCAAACTTGATTAAAAATAAATTTTAAGTTTTGAAAATAAATTATACTTTAGTTGAAAAAGTTCATTAAATAACATCACGATTCAGTTGCTTTGAGACCATATACTTGTACTGCAGAATATCAATCAAGAAAGAGAACAGTTCAGAGAAGTTATGGAACTAGTAAGTCAAGGAAAACTTTCTTTTGTAACTCCTGTTAACCTTAAAATGTGAGAGAAACAGAAGTGATAGTTAAAATGAGACAAATAAAATACTGTATAACTGGAAGTTTTCCAAGGTATAAAAGTTTTCTTATTTTGAAAGTATTTTCCTACTAAAATACTGCTAGTATCTTTATCCATACTATTAATCCAATTTCATCTGTTTTATATAAAATAATTTCAGATGTGTTCTTCTAGATATTTATTCAGAACATTTGTGTAGAGGCTTATATCTTTTGTAAATTCTTTGTTGTACTAGAAGCTAGAATAGCCATCATCCTATTGTAAATTAAATTTAATCTTTTTTAGGGAAATTCAGTTGCTCAATAGCATAGCATAAGTTGTCCCTATATTTACGCAGCAGTAGATCTTGGCAGTATTTGATTTATTTTGTCATCAGTAGCTCAGATCTTTGTAGTTGTTGGGGTCTTAGTACTTTAGTGAAGTCATTATTCTTGTCGTATCAGTGCTACCTTGGTATAAGATGTGCTTATAACAGCAAATACTTCTGTACTTGCCTAAAAAAAGTTTTTAAGGTTCCGGAAAAAAAAAACCTGCAGAAACCTTCAGTTGCATTTGGCAGTGTCATGCCTGCTGTAACTTGAGTCCAAACTACTGCAGTTGCAGGAAGTTGCTTTTTTAGAGTATATGGTGAGACTATGCCAAGATATTCCAGGTCCACAAAACAAGAATCCTCAAAGGGTGGAAGGGGCACAGTAGATGTCTCTACTATTTATAATATCACATAAATGTATATGTAGATAGTTGACCTCATTGAAGGTGAGGGTCAGTGGGATGCATTTCTGATGTAAGCATGACATACACAGAAACTCTGAAATGTAAGGTTATTTGTTCTTGTATTTTTAAGTCTGTTCTTGCATTAATCTTCTCATATTGCGGTATGTCCTTCCTGCCTTAACTGCAGAGAGATATATCTACTTTTTCTTATATTTTAATGCTCATACTTAATACTGCTTAATGCTACTTAATACTGTAGTGCAAGCAAAGCTACTTAAAGCAAACCACAAAACTTATTAATCCATTGCAAATAAAAGTAATTAAACATAACTTTAATCTTTATTTTACCTTTTCTTATACTTTTCCCTTATTTATTAGATTTATAAAACTATAGTTTTGGGTTTTTTTTGTCACAAAGGATCTTAATGCAGGAAGAATTCATCCAGTTGAATTTCAAGGATAAAAATTAAAAATAGTAAACAGAATTAATGAGGACCATAAGTATAGAGAGATCAAGAGCTTGTATGTATACACATATACATACTGAGAGAAAGTTTGGGCTATTGGAATGCACTTAAATTTACATTTTGTTGTTTTCATAAATGGATAAAGCTTTCAATTTAAAATAATATATTAGTTCTTGGGAATTAAAAAGCAAGTTTGCTTCCATGGTTTTAATATGGAGGTTAGACAAAATTGCAAGATGTTCATGCCTGAATATGATTCTTCATTGACTTTTCCTTCAAGTATTAACTGGTTGATTCATTATTCAATCCTGAATATAGGAAGAATACATTTAACATTGCATGGGACATCTCTGGATGTACAGTGAAATACAACTGCATTTCTAGAATTTTAAACTTTTATACTGAACTTCGACTATTGAAAAGGTACGTTTAGCTTATGAAATACATGGTTATATAAAAGTTTTTCTTCGTTATTGCTTCCTGCTTTTAAGCTATAAGGTGCAAAAATTTGCTCTTGTACAGTATGTGAAGTCCTGCATTAGATTGACATAAAATGCTCTGTGACATTTGACAGTTTTTTAATTTTAGTTTTGAGTACTTTACACTATGGCATCATCAGCATCAGCTCTTCTATGAATACAAAATCTCTGAAAGGACTTGCAATCTCATGTTTAAAGCTGGTATCTAAATATACTGTTGTGATCTTGTCTATTTAACAGCTGAATTGCCTTTCTGGTGTTCTCAGAACTTATCAAAACCCAAAGTATTTAGTGGGCTTATTTACACTGTAATTGAATCCCTTTTCTTTATAACAAAAAATTAAGAACTTGGCTTTGTAAGCTTACTGTTAGGGTGTGGAAAGTAGGTAAGCAAATTGTTTTGTCCTGAATGTATAGTCATATTTAAGACGGTCTCCCTGAAGCTTGATGCACAAATGCTTCAGGCTTTCTTTTCTTGTGACAAGAGTAAGAATGGATTAATATGGTATCTTATACCTGTGATGAGTTGGTATTCAGCTCTTAGAAAAAGTGGTAAAGATGGAAGTGAAACAGCTGCTCACTCTACCAAAGCCCAGTTTGGAAATGATCAATTATCTCGTGAATCTCTGTATGGTATGCAAGTCCTTTAGAAGTGGCATGGGCTTGTGTCAGAGTTCAACCTATTCTTGTGCTATAGCATATATGTGAAAGAAATATTTTGTAATACATTTGAGCCTTTTATTCCCTTCAACCGCCTTATTAAGAAACATTTATATTGTCAAACTATAGAGTAGCTAATTAAAAAAGCTACACATCTAGAAAGGCTCTAGTAGCCAAGGACAGAACAAATCAAGAAACCTACTGGTAGAGTTAAACTTGAGACGTGTAACCTGATTAATTCTTTCTAGTTTAGAAAGCACTGTCTAAGCAGTGGTTGTATTTTCTGTTTATCATAAAGGATTTGTTACTGAAGTTGTTTTTACATCGTATTGGACAGCCTTCTATCTACAAAACCCAGCACAACTCCTCTAGGGATTCAATCATACTATCACTTTGCTTTGTCTTTCCCTTCTTACTTGTTCCATTATTTTAGGGTTGAATGTAAATTCTGTCTTTTTGGTTATTTGTATATTATTATTCTTTAATTATGTAAATTACAACTTTCACAAGTATGGGAATTGTCTTTTGAAAGTTGTACCCTTATGAGTCAATTTAACAGCCAGAAGTTTGGATATTCCAATCTTTTAAGTGTTGTTTTACAATGAACGTATCAATTACTGGGTTTTGTAACCTCTTCCTATCATGACAAGATATATCTGATTTCAGCGGTAGGATATTTTTCATTGACAGCTATAAATATGCTTGAGATCAGTGTTCCAGGATATTCAGTTTTTGCATGCTGCCGTGAACTTTTATAGATGTGCAGATTTATCGACCCCTAGTGGGTTGTCAGGAAAATGGCAGTTAAGTGCCATTTAATGAAAAACTCGAAATCNTTCTCTTTGCAGCTGGTTTAGCTCCTGAATTACACTTCTGGTTTTCTGTTTCCAACCTCTGCAGAACTGCGTATTGCAGTAACTTCTCTTAAGAACACTTCCAAAACATGAAGCTAAGAACACTTCTAGTCCTGGCTGAGTACTTCAAAATTTATAATATATCAGAAATTTAAAGCTGAAAGGTCTGTTGTGCTGTGTAAGGTGGACTTCTTTTTAGTTAGCTAGAAAAGCTAACAAACTCTTGGGTGGTATAATACTATATAAATTAATTAAATAAAATTTAAATAATATGCTCAAGTTTCACTGAACTCTTAGTGCTTGTTAAATAATCATAATTTATCAGAAATCCTGTGCAACCTTCCATTACACAAAATAATTAATACAGCATTTTAGGCTAGAGCAGCATGTAAAATATTGCATTTCTAGCAAACTTTTTAAAGTAATTTTTAATAGCTCTAGTATTTTTAATGATTTAGTTGAATTTGAAATTTTATTGGAGACTAAATTCTCTTAATCATGCTGCGAGAATTTTACAGGCATTTATTTCACATAAATTAAAAGGAAGCACTGAATAGTGAATTTGACTAAAAATGAGACTGCTCAATAACTAAATTTAAATTGAATTGAATTATAAGCATGCCTCTGCTATGTGTTTCAGAAGCAGAAATTCTTCCCTACTGTAAATTTAATTCTCTATGCAAGTTTGACCTGATAACTTCCACTTTTATACATTTATAGGGTTTAGTAGCAAAGTAGTGTTTTACCAGTTAAAAATACATGAAATACTGCTTTTAATTTCGGGTATTTTTAAAGGTTCAAATGTCAAATATAAATTTTTTTGCATTTACTAATAGTTAGTATACTTACTACATAAACCATAATATTTGAAGTCAAACTTACACAGCAATCAAAATGTCAAAAAGACCTCAAATTCATATTTTTGTGGGAGCACCCAGTATTCCAAGCTCACTGGAAGTGTCAGAGCAAAGTAGTTCAGCTCCCACTGCTGAAAAATCGAGAGAACTCCGCTCTTTGTATGTTTCTTATGAAAAAGCCAAAGGTGCTGAACACCTAGTAACTCCAGCACAAAGCTCTCTAGTCACAGCAGTTCCTACAAATGATGACAGCTCTGAAGAGGGAAGGTTAATCATGGCAAAAGAATGTTTGACAGCTCATGTACCTGTGGCAGTAACTTGTGCCAGCACACCTAAAAGGACTGAAAGTTTAATTTATTCTGACTGTCAAATATCTAAATATAGGTGCGCACATGCAAATGGAAATGAGGCTGCAGATCAACTTATTCAAAAACTTGGAGTATCACCTAGAAAAGAAAAACAGTCCCAGGGCTATTCAAACCTCACTGAAAGAAAACCTAGTAATTTAGAAGTTAACAGCCCTGACATTTCTGATTTGGTTGCCAGTACAAAGCAGGTAATGTCTGTGGGACAAAGTCTTCAGTCAGGCTGTAGAAGTGATCACCACGAACACTTAAGTCAAAATCTGGATACATTTTTCCCTCAAAATCAAGAGTCAAAACCAAAAGAGTCAAGTGATTGTTCAGACTTGGCAGTGTCAACAGATACTGAATTTCGTTGTATAATGACTTCGAGCCAGATGGCTGTTTTTGCATGGGATCAGAATGAAACGCAGGAAAGGATCATACAACTGTCAGAAGTAGGGAAAACACTAGCAGAAAGTCAGTATGATCACTTACAATTTGATTCCGATGTTGGAACATGTCTTAATGTGGTCAAAAATGAATATAAGGAAGAAAATGCAAATTCTCTTGACCTTTTCAACTCTGAGGGTGATGGGGAAAATGTTTGCTTTGAAGCCACAGCACAGGAGGAAGTTTCTTGGGAAAAGACAGACCAGTCTCAAGAACTTAAAGTTCCTGCTGAGCAACTTTTAAATGAAATTCGTATTGAACCATTGAGTTCAGGAATATTGTGCTCTCAAGTGGATGCTTGTCATAAGAGCTCTTCTAAAAGAACCTTCAAGTGTGAAGATTCCTTTGATGTTTTACCCTCTGCATTTAAAAGGCAGATGAAATCAAAGAAGGCTAAACTGAGTTCTCCAGATGCTTCTGGGATGAAAGTGGATCAAGAGAAAGCTACAGAGTTCAAGAAACTTCAAAAGAAGTTATCACCACTTAAGAACTGCTGCTGCAAAAATCAAAAATACAATGTTTTGGTCACCATAGTACATCCTTGTCATATCAAAGAAGTTCAGGTGAAGACTAGACCAAAATCTTCATGTAGGATTCCTGTAGCAACAATTATTGTTATTGACCAGTCAGAAATTGAAAGGAAGGTGGTGCTGTGGCGTGGTGCTGCATTTTGGTCACTCACTGTCTTTCCTGGGGATATTGTACTGCTTACAGGTGAGAGTTTCGTTATTTGCTTTTTAAAATGGGGATCTTTAACATGCCTGTTTAAAGTAGCACAATGTGTAACCAGTAATTTTAAACTATGCTGAGTGCTTGTAAGTATCTCTCTTACATCATTTACATCGCTCAACATCACTTTCAGTCTCGGTCCTCTGCCAGTGGCACGTTGATGGTCTCGTAGAGGTTTATAGTCTTTGGTCTGGGTCATAGCAGTCTGTTGTATCTACAGCAATGCCATAGGTAGTCAAGTGTGTGCTGTAACCTGCCAGTGTTTTAAAACAGTTATTCCTGAGATACAGGTGCTTCTATAAGCCAGATTCGCTAATTGTTTGATTTATAGTTGGTGGGGCTTTTCTGTAACTTTCTGATATTGGACCAGCAGATGGATGAGAACTTTGCTCAGTTTCAGGGTGAGCTACTTTGTAGCTTAGCACTGGCGTCTCAAGATGGATCACTTTGAATTGGTTACTGGCATAGATTGCACAAATACAAACTGCTGCTTGCGTTTCACCTTTTTCATAACATGTCAGACAATAAAGAAAATTCTTCCTGATAAATCCTTTAATACTTAATGGAAGCAAACCTCTCTCTTTAAAATTATGTCTCATGCAAGAAGAGAATGCAGTACTATAAAAACATTGCACCTAATTTAGGGATGCAGTTGACCAGGATTTGGTAGTGATCTAGGCGTTTGGGTTTTGCAATATGCAAAAAATTACACAATATAAAATTGACTACTATTACAGTTAAAGATGCTTGTTTTAAAGTGCTTATAGGGAGGTGCAAAGGTATACCTTAGAGACTGAAGATTAGCTGGGCTCTTCCTTTTCTGCCTAGACATTCTTATCTCAAAATACATCAAATGTTTCTGTGTAAGCCTGGTACTTCTCATGATGAAACATTGCACAGTAACACCCACTTCATAAAATATTCAGTCTCAGAGCAATTACTGTGTGAATGGAAGAACTACATTGAAATACTGAACTCCTTGTAAAAGATGTTGATAGATTAAAAAAAATCAAAAAACCAACGCTTTAGTTCCAAGTGATTTCTATTAGATTGTCTTTTGTACCTGTGTGGTGATGGTTCTGTTGTCAAGAAAAGATGATACACTTCAATATTGTTGACACATGAATTAAGATTATTCTTTTTCTTGCAGATACAGTAATGTATGAGAATCTTTGGTGTGGAGAAATCATGCTGCAATCTACATTTACCAGTCAGTTACTGAATCTGGGGAACTTCTCAGCTCTCAATCCAGAAGAATGTGAGATCATAGTACATAAGTTTCCTCAAAAATCCTAGTAAAGTTGCTATTTGAAGTGTGCAGTGTTGTTGGTAATGCCTCATACAGAGGGTAAAACAAATGTGAGGAACTGAAGTACAAAAACACTCTAGGAAGGTATGACAGGAATACCTGTGGGCAAGATATGGGCATTGTGACATAAGTTAAGCATGTACAGCTTACAGTAAAGTTGAGTGGTTACCATTCAGAACTGAAAAACACTTAATTCTTTGAGCTTAGTTTGAGAAAACAATTATTATAGGAATCAACTATAATACTTCCTGAGAATTATTTTTTGTGGAAATTTTAGAAACTTAGCAGAGAAAATTAATTCATTTCAGGCTATTAAGTGCAGAGTGTTGAAAGATACCTAACTCATGGAGGGCTGGAGACTAAGGGGAAAATAGAATGGAAGCATCACCATGAGCTTGCCTTGTTCTTACAGATGTCTTGATGTCCATAATTTCCATCTGTTTAAGTCAGGTTCTGGGTGAATGCATGAGAATAGCTAATCTTACCAAGCTATGATACAGTTTGATCTTTTGCCTTGTTTTGGTGTAATTATCTTTGGGATGTTACCAGGTGGGAGTAGAGGAAGTATAACTTAATTTTGGGTCATGTTACATGTCTCAAAGATTTCTTGCCTTAGAATTCTTGTGAAGTGTTTTTAGTTTTGCCAGCGTAAATATGTACCAGCTGATAAATTCTATACTTCCAATCCTAAAAAAAAATGTCCCTTTGTTTTTTCATAAGTTTTTCCTATAGTGGATGGTGATGTTCTCCGTGACTTATTGACATACATATCATCAAAACTTCCACACTTCAGAGATATTCCACAAAGAAAAGTTCAGAGACTGGACAGTGTTCAATATATGCAGCTAGACCAGCTCCAGCCAAATACCTTGATTCATGCTATCTTGAAAATTGTCAGCATTGTTGTATTAACAGGTAAAATTAATGCCTTAGACTTCAACAATTAAAAATAGTAATTTTGCAAGGCAATTCTGGTTGTTTTCCATCATATCGCTCCTGTGTGACATAGGAGTTGCGAGTAAAACCTTTGTAATGATCCACTCTTAGGAGGCATAGCAGTTAGAGGAATGGAGTTTGAGACAGGAAGGAAATAATGACTGCAATCAGCTGTTGGGAGGAGGCTGCTGCACACTAGTGCTCATCAGTAGCATCTGTGGGAGAGGTGTGTGGGCAGCCTGTGCTGATAATCAGTGTTCCTGCTCAGTGGGGCTGCTGTGCTCACTAAGGAATGAGCACTCACTGCAGACTGCTGTTACTAATGCATTGACTTGCCAGTAAGATGGTTTGAGCATTTCTGCAGCTCTAAATAGTGTGGTACCTGGTCTCCAGTAAGATGGAGACTCAGAGACATGAGATGGTGTTGGGAGACGGAATGGTAGCAAGAATACTTTGGTTGTGTGGGCCTGAAATTCTTTTCAGGGAACATAGGTGTAGTGGGAGTGCTGAAAAGAGGGTAACACTGCAGTTATGGTGGAGGAACATAAATGTGGGGGGTTTAATGGCTTCTGAAATTGGAGAGGAGCATTCTTCCTGTAGACCACTGCTTGAGAAGGAGGCCTAGTTTCTGAATGTCGTGTGGGACAGTGAAACTTTACTGATTCAAAGCTCAGCTGCCAACTACTTTCTATGTAAGCACACTGTCATGAAAAGAAATGTTGATTGTAGTAAGAAAAGTATGGGGTTTTTCAGAATTAAATAAGTTATTGGTCATTTTAATCTACTGTTTCAAGATTTACCCACCTTTCTTACATTATAATGGAACTGTGTTGCTCTTTTTTAATGTATCACATTAGAAAGTCAAGAGCTGCTCCTATTATTGTACATAAATCTCCAAAATTTAAGAATTATTAGTTCATTGAATATACTGTAGTTCTGATGCTTGAACTGAAGCTTACAGTCAGTATCCTCATGAGTATTGTAAAGATCTTAGTTGTTTTGATTTATAGTGTTACTAATCTTTAATGGCCTTGTACACAACTAGTTTTCTTTTATGTGAAAACTTAGAGAAACAGTTCTGTGTATTCCACAGAATTTGAAGAAGCTCTAGTTGCTAATTATGACTGAGTGTCTTTTCAGACATTAAGCACAATTTCTTTCCACTTATCAGTCAGGATGAGTGAGAGCTGGAAGATGCTCAGATACTGCTGTTTTAGAGGGAGGTGGCCAGTTGCTGAGTGTTTAGGTGGATTAAAAGTTAATATACTTTCTGCATTCCTTCAAACTAGGTTATTATTTCTGAAGAAATTTGATTGCTTTCATTCTGTCCTGAAGAGACTGTAGGTTTATTCTTATTTGCTTATAACTGTAGTATAAAATATGATAGCAGTATAGTTTCATCTTAACATTGAGGCATGTGAATTTTGTATGCTTATGTGCTGTTTACTGTGGAAATTCTGTAACTTTAAACTTTTTCAGAATCTGTGTATAGCTACAGAGGTGGCAGCCAAAGAAAAATTACTCTAACTGTAGAACAGAACAGAGATC
Source organism: Heliornis fulica (assembly GCA_013399135.1). Classification (NCBI taxonomy): domain Eukaryota; kingdom Metazoa; phylum Chordata; class Aves; order Gruiformes; family Heliornithidae; genus Heliornis; species Heliornis fulica. Next base: position 1,207,487 of record VXBZ01006334.1, on the reverse strand, counting down.
AACATTATAGAATGGTGCTGTGGGGAGCAGGGGCTGCCTGGTGCCCTCAACTTCAAAGGAGAAAAGGTAAAGTCTTTGTACCTATGGATGGCTGTAAAGGGATTTTTGTGATGTTATTAGTATCTTTGAAATGCTCAGTTGATAACGCTTTTCTGTTTAACCTTTAAGTAATTTCCTTGGAAGGGCAACATATTTGATACCAGCTTTTACATATCTCTTCTGTTCAGAAGCAATGACAGCAGCAGCAGTATATGAATGGAGTCACTTTAGAAGATTGAGAAAGCATGAGTAATGTAGAAACATGAATCTACACACAAGATGCACTGGTACCTAGTTATAGAACTACAAAAAATAAACTTGAGTGTTAACTGTTATTGATTTTGCTGAGTCTCTGTAATTTTTGTCTGGTTTAGTATGAATTGCTGTTTTTGTCTAATTTCAGTCTCTGCTTTCCACCTTTATTACAGTATCAGGTTTTATACGCTAATGCTCTTGCTCTCAAGTTTAGCAGTAACTCACTAAAAACATCTCTTGCAAGAATGACATAGCCTGCTTTAGTAGTGACTGTGATTTTTTTTGTTGTTGTTCTTGTCTCATTTCTTTTAAAGTGAAGCTCTTTCAATAACTTGAGCTTGTATGTCTGATCAATGGGTAAAATTAGGAAATAAATGCTGTATTATGTGAAGTGCTGAATATATCCACCTAAAAAGCCAGTTTTTATATAGTGCAAAATTATACAGAGAAGTTAAACAATCTCATAGTGAAGTTTTAACTAGTCAATGTAGACACTGAGTTCTTCCAGTTCCACTTCAATTTATAAGTAATCTCTGCTCGTAGAAATTATTTAACTGCAAGACCTACCTCTTAAACTACCTCAAGATGATCCATTTTCAGCATTAACCAACTTTACTACATAATACCTACATGGCTTTTACCTTTGTGCATATTTCAGTGTGAGAAGGTATATATATTATTCACTGGATTGTTAGATATCTTAAATCATTTAGTATGCTAGAATATTCCACTTCTCAAAGCGTGGAATTTTAGGGTTATTTGTAGCTGTAAAAATATACCTAACGTAACTTCTAAGACACAATACATCATTCTGTCATACTTAAAGTATAATATGTCAGTGTCGTAATAGTGTTTATATTTGATGTAAAGTTTGTCTTACTCCTCAATTCTATGCATCTAGAAGCTAACATTTTGATGATTAAAGGGTTATCTGAAATTTGAGTGATTTCTCAACTGTTGAAATACTAAAGCATTCATAACACAACAGCTAAACAGTGTGAGCGGGTTACAGGAAGAGCACAGTGTCCATCTTTGCTAGGAGTCATAGATCAGCACTGGTATGTGTATTGGTTGTACTGACAGATTAGAAACATAATCTACTTAGAGGAGGGTGTGGATTGGGAATTGTAACTTTTAAATTATCCACATACTTAAAGTGCAGCAATATACAGCGCTAGAGCATTGTTGGCAGTAAGTTACATTTATTTTTTTCTTGTAAAAATCAATCTGAACTTGCAATAGACTGTCATCAGATGTTGAAGACATGATTTATGCTCATCTCAAATTGCCAAAAAAGAAAGATTGCAGGAAAATATTTGTTGAAACAAAAGTCAGTTGCTTATAGTTATGCTTTGTGAACATTTTTCTAATCAGCAGGGGAGTGTTGAAGATGTGAATAGTGGGTTAAACTTGGGTATTAACAAAATCTTGTTACTGTTCTCTACTTCCATGTAACCCCTCTTCCCAAATGCCTGGGGTGTTTTTTTTCCCGTTCAGTTTTTCCCCTCAGTGTTGCTCTAGTGTTACTGCCCAAATCTTCCTTTGAGCTGGAGCATACTGGTTTTGGGGGCTGCAATATCTCTATATAGGTATGAAGTGTGTGAAACGAGACTACTCAGAAGTTTTCTTCATTGTTGTACTGTAAAACATCTGACAGCAGATTTTTCAGGAGCTTGCAACTTTAGCAAGTTACTACCAGAAATCAGACATCCAAAATATGAAAATACTAAAGCATGCAAATAAATGCTTGTATTTATTATATGCTTAAATGCTTAAGTACATTAAAATACACAACTTCTACCATTCTTTCCTAAAACAATTATTCTGGCTGTAGCTTGGAGCTTGAGCAAAAATTGTGTGTGCGGATAACAGCCTAAATGATTCAGACTTGATTTATAGATGAATACTGGATTCTTATAACAAAGTGAAGGGCAACCCAAAATATATTTTGTAATCTCCATTTTTAAAGTATTTTTCTTTATTATGGAGTCAATTGGAAAATTATTAATATTTTTAAATCATACCATTATGGAGATAACGTCCTTTTAAAGCTTCTATTCCAGGTGGAAGGTGATTAATAAAATGAAGGTTTTTTTTCTTCTAGATATTGCCAGCTTTTCCTTATTAGCAAGGAAAATGGGCAAACTTCAGAACTGGTTTCTTTTTCCAAAAGTTGAGTTGTGAAAACTGAACTTGGTACCAGTGAAAGAAAGGATAGTTCTATTATGGGATGACTTTGTACAAAATTTATAGGGAAAGGAAAACCACTACATGTCATCAATCTGGAATTAAAGTTGCCAGAACTGACCATATGAGAATGCCTTGCTGATTTGTTTCTCAATTGTAAGTGACCTTGTTTTATTTATAGCTTAACTAAGGCACAGAAAATGTTTTGGGTTTGGTTTTTTTTTGTTTTGTTTTTTTGTTCTGCAGATCACATATGGGACTTTAAATACCTATTGGTCCAACGTAGTTCTGTCTCAGGTAACTTTGAACTGCACACAACTCCATGGTCATCCTGTGAGTGCTTGTTTGATGATGATAAAAGGGCAATGGAATTTAAAGAAAAGTTTCAGAAAAGCAAAACATCCCTCATGAGGATGACAAAGCTCTCAGCGTATTTGGAGAAAAAATGCTCAGGTAAAGTTGTTACCCATAGCTCTGTAATATCTGTTGTACAGTGCATAACTAAGCAAAATAGGTGCTCTGATCAAGCAGAAGTCTTTAAATTAACGGAGTTCTGGGAGTTTCAATTTATTCTGGAGGCTGCTGCCTAGTACCCAGCCTTCATTCATTGAGTCCAGAGGTGTGGTATGTATACAACAATAGCTTTGGAACATAGTGAGAAATGCTTAATCACTGAAAGTTAGTTCATTAGTATTTCTCATAGACTGAAATTCTTTAAAGCAAGAGTAAAATAGCTACTGCTGTTAAATTTTTTACAAAAACCAAAGAATACATCTTAGTCACCCCCTCTCAGACAAACCTAGAATTTTGCTAAGGTTGGTGTTAAACTTCAAGTAGTAACTAAAGCTGGTATTGCAGCATTTAACTCTAGCTTATGTATAAGCATTAGAAACCTAAGCTGTTTAAGCTGTACTTTTCTGTGTTTCTGAATTAGCATTAATGAAAAGCGTATGGAAATTCTTGTTTGCTTCTGAGCTCTTGATCTTATTCAGGTTCTTCTATGTTGGCATCTACCACCATACTACCCAAAAGCTCAATACTCTTATACATTTTAAAGTAATATTTGACCACAACAATTTTTAACTACATAAATCATCTCTGAAAATATGAGCATGCACTAGTGAAGGACAAAAAACACCATAGTTTTGTTAATTATTTTGGTTTTGAATCAGCTTGTTTTTTCTTTTTGCTTTCAATAGTAAAGAGAACTGAATGCAGACTTGACTGGAATTGTGGGTTGTTTTGTGTTTGGTTTTTTTTTTTTTTTGTAGGAGTGGTTCAAGTGAAAGCCCATATCTTAGAACTGAAGTTTACCATTTCAACTAGTCAGTACAAGCAAGTTGTCTTCGGTGCTGATACTTCTTTGGAGAATGTTTTGGCTTCTCTGCCTCTGATTACATATTCAGGTTGTGCCCAATGTGGTTTGGAACTACAGACAGATGAGAACATGATCTACAAGCAGTGTACTAGATGTCTGCCTTACAACAAAGTAAAGACGTTCTACAGGTAAGCAAAACTGCTTCCCTAATAGTACTTATTTTAAATTACGACTTTTTTCCATTTCAGGTTTACCCCATATATAGAATTGTGTACCTAAGTTATAGAATGTATGTAATCTATACTTGAGGTACATTAAAATCTTGAATTGCTACATTATGTTGCTGTTATAGGTTATATCCTTTCTTACTTTCTATTTTTTTAATCAAATACTTTATCATACACTGGCAAGGTTTACCTAGTACCGTCAGCGAGCTAAGACGGAGAAGCTTAAGGATCAAAGAAAGCCCTTGGGTATCTTGCCTCTAATTTTGAATTGTGCAAAAGCACAACCATATCTTTAAACTGAAAGAAATAATTTTAACAAATGCTTTTGATATATGTTCAGAGTAGAGACACTAAACTACCAGCAGATGGCACTGAGACACAAGATGTATATACACATTTGCTTACATCAAATAGATGTGTTTATTTTTTAAGAACGAAGTTGGGCAGAATGCTGTGTGTTTTAACAGTAGCAGTGAGGCTGAAGATCCTAGAGATGTAAAGTTTACCTGAGTGCTGTCATGTAAAGTAAGTATTTCAGTATTTTTGAGCCAAGATATTCACAACGTGAATGTCTTAGCCTTCATGATTTCTTCTACCTTGATATCTTGTATTTTAGAGCTTACCTCCTAGGTGTCGGATATTGCAGAAAGGTCTTTGTTTCTTATATCTGTATTTTGCCCAACTATAGGTTTCCTAGCATCTTTTCTCAGGAATTTGGTATAATGGTAACATTCCCTTCAGATAATACCTTTTTCAATCTATACCAGTGAGATTTTAATTTAAAAATATGAATGCTTGAATATTGGTAGTGATGAGAAGATTCCTAGATACTTGCTCCAGAAGGATTGAATCTAACCCTTCTGTACTAGTGGAAAAGCTCATTTCACTGGTATGCTCCACCGGCTATGTATACAGATACTAAAGACTGTTTACTCAGTGGTCTTTAAGGAATATTTTAGTGAGACTATGCTTGCAGTGAAATTCAGTTTTATCCTTAAATATGCTTCTGTTTTACAATGAATTAAATTAATCATATTAAAAACTGTGGTATTTAAAGTATAAAGTTAATCCCAAAACTGCATTTTCCGTGATGCTAGGGCACAAAAGTACTAGGCTCTGATTTGAAGGCTGTGTTTTCTCTCATGACAGATCACTCTTGTTAAGGTAAGAAAGATTATTCGAAAAAAAGACTTAAATGGCCTTCAAAACAGAGTATGAACTGAGTAGCAGGTAGTCAGCATATAATAACTAGGAATGAAGCAAAATCAATCTTTCCTATACTTGATTTGCAAGTTATACTTGCAGACTACAGTTGAAACATTTGAAAGCTTTGAATTTTGCAGCATCTCCTAGTATACTTTCCTGCAAATGTATTTCAGTTAAGACTGTTTCCAAAATGTTAACTTAGTATTTTTGCACGTTATAATAATTTTATTGTACTTTGGCATAAATCATCTAAACAAACATACTTAGAGAAAATCAGTTCTTGGTTATGTGGGAAGATGAGTATGCAAGTGTATTGTTAAGCTTTCCTTCATGAAGGGAGCCTTTACTGATGACAGATAGTCTGGGCCTTAATTTCCATCTAAACCAACAGATTTTAAATAATCTCGCAGATAATCTTAACTGAAGTGATCAAAAGAGATAAAAACTCCATGTATGATTATGAAATGTAGCACTAGCTTTTAGATTAACAGATGGCAAGTCAAAGATTTGCCTGCTTGAATGCAGCACACTTGCAGTCATTTGCCTTTACGCCTCAGAGGCATTCAGATCAGTGCTGTTAGGTATTGTCTTCATCTTGCTAACTGAATTAATAATGCTTTCCAGTTTGTCAATATACAGAAAAACCGTCTTATTTGGCAGTGCAGCTCTGCTGGTCTCTTGAAGTGACTGCCCTTTCATTTCTGCCCTCTGCAGTGAGCACACTCCTGTTGGGAGCATCTCCCACTGAAAGTTCTGTACTGAAGCTGATTGTGCTTTATTTCATTACTTTAACATACTGTTTGATATAGTTTCAATAGAGCTATAAGTAGGACTTCCGTTACTTTGGCATGTACTGACATTTATTGTTTTAGGTTTTTTCTGTGGGATGGTCAGGATATGTGCATTGCATCCTGCTTTGATCACAGCAGTGCAGGTTTTCTGAGAAGTTATGGTGTGGATTTTGCAGGTCAAATTGTACATAGTCACAGGGTAGTCAAAGAGCATACGTTGGGTAGAAGCTGCATCATGTATAAATCACTTAGAAGTTTGAAAGCAAGTAGAAACTACATCTTGACCATCACTCTGGAGGACTGTTGAGGTATCTTGCAGAAGCATAGCAAGGACTGGAACACAAAGTTCTGTCTGTACATAAGAACTTCTTTACTCTGAGAATGAGAGTCCTGGCACAGGCTACTCAGAGTCTGGGGAGATACAGTCTCTGGAGATAGCCAAGACCTGCCTGGATGTGATCCTGCTTTAGTAGGAGTGGGTTGGTCTAAATTATCTTTGCGGTCCCTTCCGGTCTGTGAATCTGACTTATTTAGGGGCAAAATAAAAAAGGTATGGCATCAATGATAGCTTTGAAAGAAGACAGACCTTTGAAATACAGGGAATACCTGTGCTAAAAAGAAAAAGTCACTTTCTTGTTGCTTGTCATTCAAATTCAATGTCACTTCTGAATCATGTGAATTAGAAAAATCCCTTTTGAGTCGTGTGAAAAAGCGAAACATGGAAATACCAGTGCTGTAGGACAGGAGTCCCTAACCAAGGTAACTTCAGACCTAGCAGGAATACTACTACTACACTTCAGTGGCTATGCAGTGTATTAAGACAGACAGTATTAAATAATGTTGGTGCAGATGATGCAATTAAAGTGATTCACTTGAGCTTGTTTCCCTTCTTTGTTTCAAATACTTGTGCCATTTGTGTATTTGTAGGTGCATATACTTACATATTAACATTTATAATCTTAAATATTGGAAGTTCAAAGCACTAATTTCTTAATAGTGGTGATCTCATTGTCTTCTAGGAAAAGACCAATGCTAAAGCATTTTTTTCTGCAGTTGTCTGAAAACAAGGCTTTAGAGTTTTAGAAGTTATATATACTGAATTTACTATTCAGTGTTAAAATAGCTCAAAACCATTCCAACTCCATAGATTTGACTGAGATGAGTGTAGAGACTAGTTCTAGTTCTTGGTGTTACATTGCAGGTATTACATTGTACTATTTTGACTCTGACATTTTTCATCAAAAAGTTTGGTGGATAACTTTCAAGAGTCTTTTGTTTTCTGATTTAGGCCTGCTTTGATGACAGTAGAAGATGGTGGATATGAAACTTGTGTTCATGTGGTGCCTGAATTGTTGGAAAAAATCTTCCTCAATATTCCTGCAGACTGGTTGAACAGATTAGTAGGTACTGTTTCATGAATTATATATGATATGATATATATACACTATATGTGTTAGAAAGTTCACAAAGAAAGTAAAAATTTCAAATATTGACAATATAGAATCAGAATGAGATTGTTCTGGAAATATGATATCTCCTATGAGACTTTTTAAAAAAATCTTGAAAGAACACTTCAGTTGCTTTCTGACAAACTGAGTTCTGAGGTGAAGTAACAAGAGTTGAGATGGTATGTGCATATAAAATGTTTTATAATTAAGCAATCTATTTAATTGCTGAATACTTATATGTGAAATAAAATCTTCCAACAGTATTTGACATGCTTTCATGAGGTAAATAACTGAGTAGTGTTTCATGCAGGCTTCCTTTGATACATCCTGTTTGACTTCTCAGGTGTTAAGAGTTTGATAAGAAACAGTCCTAGCATATTCTTTAAAAAAAAAAACCTATTAAAACCAAAAGCAATTTTTTTCTATTCAGATGCTGAGCAACACTTCCAGTAACTCAGTGTAGCTTTCATGGAGGTGAAACTTGAATACTATTATGAAAACAGAGTAAACTGGATTGTCTTTTCTTGCAGTGCCCTCGTCAGATGTAACCTACAGCGCAATAGTAGCAGATTTGTGTCATTTGCTGCTAGCAGATACAGAAGCATTCTATTTGTTGGAAATTGGGAGCCATTTTGTGCTAGATGAAAACAGCTATCCTTTGCAAAAGGATTTCCATCTACTTAATTTTCATCCCGATCTTTGAAGCATTGACCTCTGCAGTAACTGAGTAACAGATCACAGGAATACACAGGTGTCGAACAGAAGAAAAATCAAGAAAGCAAGTATTTTTTCAAAATCCAAGAAAGCATTTTGGCTTTAACTTAAAAAACAAAAGGACTGGTATGAAATATCTGTTACAGTATATGCTGCTGTAGCAGTGTATATTTTTATATGTATATTTTTCTATCTTAAATTGTTACTGGTTATCTGTTTTGTTTTCTTCCTAGAAAAGTTCACTGGTATTGAGACTGAATTTTTCTCTGATATGGCAGGCTAGAGGAAGACAGACAAAGACATTCAGTATTTTTTTTAGTTATAAGATTGCTTTATTTGTCTTAACCAAGTTGCATTTCATTTATAGGAGATATGTCTTTGCTGTTTTGGATGCTTTCCAACAGCAGAATTTTTGCCATTGTTTTTTCTTGTAGAACAGAACTGCCTCACTGAATCTGATTTTGTGTATCTAGAAGTTATTGTACCAATTAAGTTAAAAGGTTTCAAATGGTTTAAGCTGGTGCATTCTTTCATGGGCCCTTTAAATTATTTAGTTGCTATAATATTTATTGTTGCAGTATTTATTCAGCACAAGCTGACAAATAATTGCTCTGGGCAACCAGATCTATTTAAAGGTGTCCCAGTTTACTGCAGGGGGGTTGGACTAGATGACCTTTTAAGGTCCCTTCCAACCTAATACATTCTATGATTAAGTCAATTGAAACAGTTTAACACAGGGCTACAAAATTTTCTTCCAACTTGGTCAGATTTAGACATGAATTTAATTCTTTTTAAAGTCTTGATGCAGTGTGATACTGATTTTTATCAGTAAGAGACTGTAAATTATGACTGCACCTGACATCTTTTAACTATTATGCTGCAAGAGCAGCTAGACATACAGATCACATGGATATAAGTATCTTTTATATAAACTGTGTGTCTTTACAGAAGCTAACAGAACCCGTAGGGTATGAACCATACTTGTCCGGCTAGATCTTTGCAGATCCCTACCACATTACTTACATTTCTCACTTAGGGAATTGGTTTCCACGTTGTTTCAGCTATGCTCAGACTTAAAACAGAACTGTTTTAAAATGGAACTTATAAAACAAGTTGAATGTATTATAATAAAAGTAATGTGACTGTGGAACAGCTTTCATGTGCTGTTTCTTAGAAGTGGCTACTTAACGATTGAATAACCATGTTTCCCTGTGCTAGTGAGGATTCTGTTGTATCTTGTGAAACCGATTTGGGACTGTGGTTTTAATGATACTGATTAGAGCTCTGTAAAAGACATATATTTTCTTATGTACCAATAAAGAAGGTAGTACCAATAAAGAAGGTAGTAATGTTTTTCAAATCAATCTGGCAGCAAGAGAATCTTAGTGATTATTGGATGGCTTAAGAAATTAATTCTAGTTTCACAAGATCACCGATTTCTGTATTTAAGTACTTGAGTACTATCAATCTGTGTATAGATCAAACAAGTTTGTGCAGATTTGCTTCTTGTAGCAACTTAGTCTTTTGGTTTAAGCCCTAGCAACCTCATGGCAAAACAGTTCCCTGTTTTTTAGAATGAAGCAGTTGTAAGTTTTGCCAGGGGGCATAGAAATGCTGAGTGACCTTACACTGGCAAAATCAGTATCTCGGCACAGGAAAAACCTGAGACTAGTATAGGAAAGCATCGTGACACCAAAACCTGTGAAACACCAGCACCACCTCTGTAGAGGAATGATGATTGCAATGATGTCAAGCCAAGGCAAGGGAGGAACCAATCACAGGAAACATTAACAGTTGTGTCCTTATCTGATGATCAGGAATGAAAACTAACTTTGTCTCCTTATTAATAAATTATGCAAAGATAATATGAAAAATTATCTGACTTAAAAAAGTGATTTTACAGTAAGATTATCTCTGATTTTGTCACCTGGCAAAACCAGGATGACACTGTCCTAACCCATCACCTTGCAGAAAGTACTATGTATATGTGCCTTTTATACTTCATTCCAGCTATGCTTTACTCGTACTGTCTAGTTTTAGAATGTGATATAATACTGGGCAAAACTATGTTGAAGTTTTGGATTTCAGTGTTTGGATTGAAATGAGATATTAGCACCAATACTGATCCTGTAAGAGTGGAAGCATTCCAGGAGCATTTTGAGTTTGACTCTGGAAAATCGAACATTACATTAGAGAACCTAAGGCTTGGTCTACACCCTGCCAAAGCGTGGTCCCATTAGGATGATTTGATGGCTTTGGGTTGAAGTCATGCCACCTGGATTGGTGAGCTGTGCATGGCTAACCACCAAGTTCTATGTACTGGCAGTAGGTCTTGAGGTGACTGCCTCATCTTCCCATGACTTTGCAGATCACTCTGCCTCTTATTTAACAGTATTCCTTCTTGAAATCTGAGCTACAAATGTCACCCTGTTTCTGTAACTCTAGCTTCTTTGGTTCCCATCTTCAAGTTAGTACTTGTGTAAAACTTCTAGGTTCTGCTTCCTTGTTTACTACTCTAGACTTCTGTTTGCCTTTCAAACATGAAGTCATTTCACTCTGCCATAGAGACTGTTTCTGAAGGAGCTTTCTTATCCTTCATCACCTGTAAACCATCTTGCTCCCTTTTAAAATGTAATGTTAAACTAAGAGCAAGGAATTATCAAAAATCCATGTGGTCTTATTTCAGTAATGATAGCAGTGATCATCAGGCTTCCTAAAGACTGGTATATGTATCATATTAATTTGGAGAGGCATATTCTGCTTCTATAATGTCTAATAACATAACCATTACTCAAGTCTGTTGTGACTGAACTCCATCTAGCCACTAAGTATCTTACAGCTGCTTGCATATGGGATGGGGGAGAGAATCACAAGTGCCAAAGTGAGAACTTGCAGATTGAGATAAAGACAGTTTAATAGGGAAAGCAAAATCTGTGCACAAGCAAATGAAGGAATTGATTCCTTGCTGCCCATGGGCAGGCAGGTGTTCAGCCATCCCTAGGACAGCAGGGCTCCATCCTATGCAACAGTCACTTGGGAAGACAAATGCCATTATTTTGTTCCCTTTCTGTCTCCAGCTTTATATGCTGAGTGTGATGTCATAGGGTATGGGATAAGCTGTCCTAGCTGTGTCTGTTCTCAAATCCTTGTGTACCTCAGCCTACTCACTGCTAGGGAGGTGTGAGAAGCAGCAAAGGCATTGGCTCTGTGTGAGCCCTGCCCAGCAGTGACGAAAACATCCCTGCGCTATCAACACTGTTTTGATTACAAATCCTAAAGAGCCCTGTGCTAGGTACTATGATGAAAACTAACTATAGCTGTGTCAAAACCAGCTCAAAGATGATTCTTAAATACTGGTAAACTGCTGCTCATTGTCATTTGACAAGGTTGTACTTTTATGAAGTTACATGTTAGATTTATGGTGGAGCTTTAGAAATGTCTGTATTTGTCAGCAAGTAATTGGAAAAACTACGAAGTACATAACACTGTGCATGACCTTATATCTATTGCTTATTTATTTCTTGGTGTTTTCCTGTATGTTAGTAAAATTTGAAAATTAGAATAAAAGAAACACTGTTAGCCACTGAAGTCTTGTAATCGTTCTTCCTCCATCTTAATATGTCTCCAGCACAAAACCAGATGAATCATCTGTAAAAGGTAAAGAAATTGATTTATTTTATGGCAATTGATATCACTGTGTTTATAACTCCATAATAATGTTTCATGGGGTTTTTTTCTGCAATAATTCTCTTGCTCAGGAAGAGTCAAAAAGGCCCTTTCTCACTTCACTTAGGTGACCTTGAGCAAAGTCAAGTATGTTGGTAAGTGCATTTTAAAAAGTTTCTTAAAATCATAGAAACATAGAATGCGTTAGGTTGGAAGGGACCTTTAAAGGTCATCTAGTCCAACCCAGTGCTGTAAGCAGGGACATCTTCACTAGATCAAGGTCCTCAGAGCCTCATCAAGCCTGACCTTGAACATCTCCAGGAATTGGTCCTCCACCATCTCTCTGGGCAACCTGTGCCAGTGATCTGCCCCTCTCATATTGAAGATTTTTTTTCTTGAATATCCAACCTAAATCTGCCCTTTCCTAGTATAAAACCATTACCATTCATCCTATTGCTACATGCCCTCGTGAACAGTTCTTCCCCAGCTTTCTTACAGGCACTTTTCAGGGACTGGAAGGCTGCTGTAAGGTTCCCCCAGAGCCTTCTCTTCTCCAAGCTGAACAAATCCAACGCTCTCAGCCTATTCAGATAGGTGAGGTGCTCTGGCATTTAACTTTTAATGTTTGTGATTTTAGCTGGAACTATTGAACAGACAAACTGTGGAAGTATTGGTACTTTAACGAATAAGAAGGGTGAAGAAGACTTTTTTAGCGTTTATTGGTATGGTTTATATCATAGAGGGTCATAATACATTTGGTAAAATTGCTTTATGGTAGTAGTATAATTATCATAAAGTCTATATATTGTTTTTCTTCCCAGATAAAATACATTGCCTACTGGGTAGGTTTTCATCGGTATGTAGGAGCAAAATGTGAAAACAGGTCTTTGGGGTTGGGGGTTCTGGCATTTTGCATTTAACAGAAATATAATGGAAGCTGAACATTTTGTGAAATTCAATTAACTGTAGTGAGTCTATGCTCATCTTTTCTCTGGTGGTGCAGTTTGCAAGATGGACTTGAGGGTACCGTGTAACAGTTCAAATGAGGGATCAGGTGGAGTCTGTTACCTTACGGTTCCTCATGTATTCTTATTCTTAATATTTGCTTTAGATAACAACAAAATGGAAAGTGTTCTCATTGTCCCAGAGAGGGTTTGTTTTTTTTAAATATTGAATTGATGTTGTATCCTGTGTGAATGGAAGTTGGCTTTATTTCAGTTGCAGAGATTATGGTCCTCAAAACATAACTGTACAAAATGTTTTGCTGCAATAGTCTGTCTAGTTTATGACTGGTGTGAAAGGTACAGAGTTTAGCTCCCCAGTGAACAATCCAGAAGAGCAGAATGTTCTATTTGCTATATTTTGAATTAAAAATAATTGCTCTGAAGTATTTTACCGAATGGCAATTTACTTAACAAAGAAAACTTTACCACTAAACCAGACATTATGTCCTGGGGGCTTAAGCTAATTGGATTTTCAGTGTAGGAATAGTCATACTAGGTCAGACCCAAGGCTCTTGTAATCAATGCTCTGTCTCCAGCAGAGATGTGTTCAGGGAAATATCCAAGGACAGGATAGGTCCACTTTATTACTTTCTCAGAGTACCCAGTACTCCTGCAAACCCTCAGTTTTGGCTTCAGATTTTCTTTTATGCATCTACTTTAGTGTCTACAGTGTTGTGCATTGGGTGAAAGCATTTAGCTGAATTACTGCAAGACACTGTGCTGAGGGATGCATACAGGTGCTCCTAGGATTCTGATCAACAAACAGTTCTTTCCATTGTTCATATTCAAAAGGGGTTTTAAATATAATGCTGCTGGTTTAAGTTAACTGTAAATTTAGTAGTTAGTCAACATTCCTTGGGCTTTGTCTCTGGGCTCCCATGCCTTTTAGCTTCCATCCCTTTAGATGAAGCTATCAATGGTGTGGTGATGTGATGCAGTGGTCAGGCCCAATACCATTACTGACAGTTCCAAGGTCATTTCAGGTTCTGTCCACATGATGGATGATCATTTGTGCACATGACGAAGAACTGGAATTTATTAGATTCTATGATTCTATGATTAGTCAAAATAACTAGTACTGGGCAATCATGTTTGTCTTCCTGTTTTGTTTATTCTGCTGCATGCTAATTAAATTGGAAATACATTTTGAAGAGAAGAAAGATAGAGTTCCAGCCTACAAGTGACCAAGTCTTTTCTTTGCAGCATTTGGGCAAGGATTTACTTACTTTGTTCTCATCTGCTTAGGAGTGTAAAATATTCAAAGACTTTTTACCCTTTATAAGGTTATGAAAGATAGTGAGAGCTTTTCCTTTTTAAGATGTGTTTTTTCTTTAATCCATGCTGTTTACATGCTGTGGCAGAGAGCATGCCATCTTTTAACCAGCTCCTTGGGCTTGCTGATCATTTCATTCCAGTGTTCTAGCTCTTTGCCACGGGTGTACATGAAAGGCCCAACTACTAGATGTCCTAGCAGATGTTTTTCTGAGGGGAAAAAAAAAAAAAAAAAAAAGCAGTGGTTAATACCTGTGAGTACTTCTCTGGAATCTATACCTAAACTGGAATATTATCTTGTATTTCTCTAAGTAATGCATGTTCTGAAAATTACTTTAAAACCAAATTTTCATCAAGATTTTAAGTTTTGTAGTATTTCCAGGCTATGATTCAGTAGCAGTAGGTGGGTATTTAGCCAATTCAGGCCTACCCTATTGCCTGCACTCTAAACTAGAACCAGTTTAAGTCTTGCAGACCTGTACAGCCCCTCTACCTCAGGTGTACTGTGGAAGCGTGCCCTAGTTTTGGGTATCAGCAACCTCAGTTAGGACTTGTATGATGCTCTAACTTGGGAAAGACTAATTACTGAGACAGCTGGGAGTCATAGTATGTGGGTTGTCAGTGAGCAGATTCTTTCCTCATGGCTAAAGTTCTCAGCTATGGATAAAGAAAATAAAGTGCCCAAAGTACATCTGCCTAAAATCTCACCTAAAGGAAATGTTTAGGAACATATGAATCCAAATAGATATATTAATGTTTCATTATTGAGATGATATTTGCATGGCAGGGAAAATGTTTTTCTTGTGAGCAGTGGAAATACTGAATTCTGATTTGCTTCTCTAAGCAGAACTCCTTAATGGATTCTGTGACAGTATGTGGTGACCCCAAACATCAGTCTTTCTGCCAGGGAATGGGGATGCTTGTAATCTTTCTTCTTTTCTCACTACTTGAACTACTGTGATAATTAAAATTCCTATTCCTCTTTCAAATTTGGTTAGGAACAGTGAGTGACTTCAAAAATTTGGTGGCTGGGGTTTATACACAGAAGTGTTCACAAAATATAATTGCATGTTTTCTTAGGATATCAGAATGAAGCAGAAGTAGAGCACTTTGTACAGACAGTGACTGGGCTGCCTTATTTTATTCATGTCATCCATTGCAGCCTCTGAAAGAGACATTCACTTACTGCAAGTAAGTTGTTCTGCTTTTTATAGAAACACCTGTGAAACACCCCTAACCTTTTAGATGCTTTACTGATTATTGATGAAAAGGAATTAGTTCTGCCCAGGTTTAAAAGCCTCTGTAATATGGAAGAGATCTATGCCATCCTAGCTGTAATCAGTTGCATAGCTTACTTTCTCCCTTGGTACTCTGGAGCACAGACAAACTCAGGCTTGCAGTATCCAGCTCTGTTTGATCTGTCTTGAAACTGAAGGTTTCATTATACACTGGATTGGGAGATCCCAGAACAGCTGCTGTCTTTTTACTTTTGATGAATTTATTATGGTTCATTAGTGACACTTTGACATACACACCTTGGAGAAAAAAATTCAAGAAGAAAATACATCAGAGGCAGATGGACGAATTTCTTGCTTTCAGAAGTAAATATTAAGTATAAAATTAGATCATGAACAATTCATGAAACGTACATGGTACCATGGCAGCGCATAACGTTAAGCAGGGAGTACACCAAATACTTCAGATGCAGTTTTGTGGCACTATTCCAAATGAAAACAAATGGACTGGGAGTGGAGGGAGAAGCTAGCAAGCATTTTCCATCCACCTGGTACAGGCTGCCCAGAGAGGTTGTGAAGACTCCTTCTCTGGAGACATTCAAGACCAATCTGGACATGTTCCTATGTAATCTAGTCTAGATGATCCGGCTTGGGCAGGGGATTGGACTGGATGACCTTTTGAGGTCCCTTCCACCTCCTAATATTCTTTGATATTCTGTGATTCTGTGATGTGTGTGTATATAGAGAACTAAATCTCTTTTGAACTGCTGGGTGTATTTAGCAATCAAAAGTCTGTTTCATTAAAAGGAAAGTACTTGAAAAACAAAGTTTTCATCAAAGTGTGAGTTAAGGGTTTTACATTTTGTTTTGGACTGTAGGTAGCTTCTTTCATCTGGCAGGAAGTAGATTACCACAAATGGTGTATTTTGCATTTATACTGCTTAGTTTCAAAGCTCTTAAAATCTCTATGGATTCAAACACAAGTTTGGTTATTCCATCTATTTTTTGCTTTGAGTGTTTAGATTCTAAACAGCATTTTGAGGTAATCTCTACACAAAATCTGAGGCCAATGGCATATGAGCTTAATGTACGAGGACAATACTCACTGCAGTAAGGGAGAAAAGTTGTGACTCCAGCCATGGTTCTTTAAACAACAGCCAGTCTGTCCTAAAATGTGAATTTTTAATTTTTTTTTCTTTCCCCATTTCAGTTCCCCCAGTACAATTGTTAAGTGTAAGAGGTTGTCCTGCAGCTGTTACCTCTGGGTTTTTTGCCCTGAGGCAACCTTGTTAATGTCAGTATCCCCTGAAACAGTTACCTTTTCTGGATTGGAGTGCAGCAAAGAGATATTGCTCACTGTATTAAAGTAGGAGGGGAAAAAAAAAGCTGCTGATGATATGAGACAAACCATTTATTGTGAAACAAAAGCAAAACAGCAGAACTGAGCTATTAAAATCTAATTACCCCAGTAACAAGGTATGGCTTGTTTCCAGACAAATTAAATCACCCAAATGTTTTGGTTTGGTTTTTTTTTTTTTCTTTTCAGAGTCACTCAGCGCAAGCCTGGGTGGACAGATGAGGAAGTTGCAAATTAACACAGGAATTCTGGAGCTGATAGCGGAGTGGAAATCACACTTACTGACAGCATGGCTCTCCTCCGGGAGCTTTAATCCCCTTGCCCTCAGAACCACCACAGTGAGACGGCCCAGGTAGTCATTGTAGCTGAGGGAGAACTGGATATCGCCATACTCTGAAGGAGGCTTTGGAGGCAGAAAAACACTTGTCAAATACATATGAAAAGCTCTCTCTTCACAGAGACAAATGGGGGAAAAAATTCATGCTAGCAGTTTCTGCCATGCTAAGGCAAGTGAGTGCATTGCAATGGCTTTATTTATGTGGCTGTGACATTTGATAGAACAAATTAATCAGCCTTCCTGAACCTTTGAATTCCTATCTCTTCCAGGTAATTCCTGCTTCCTTGCCTCTTTTGCTTTTTTCTGTTCTTAATTCAATACAAGAAAATAATGAAAAGTAGTTTTTTAAGTAACTGTTTCCTAACAGATGTGACTGTTTCTAAGCAAACTGGGTAATTTCTATACAACAGCCATGGATTTGCAAGTTGGTAAGATGGGAATTTTAGTTCCAAATGTTTAGCAAATATTTTTGCATTGGTGTATTTGATACAAGACACTTCAGCTTCATGCTGTACCCGTAAGATGGCAGAACAATTCCAAGTAGCTTGGTATCACATACCTCCAAGTTTTCTTTCTCCAGATCTCTCCATATGACTAGTTTATTGTCATCAGTTAATGTTTCATTTTTCAGTGGGAAGATAACTTGGCCTAGGAGATGATGCTTCTTCTGTTGATCAACATGATAAACGAGAAACTTCAGGGTCCGTTGTAGCAACATTCTGCTAGAAACCTGTGGAGGAAAAGGAAGAATGTATTAATAATTATAAAATGTGTGGGACTTTTCTGCTCTAGCATGACTTCAAGGGCAGAAATTTTCAAAGTGTGTTGAAAGCTGGTGATTTCCTTTGATTATCTGAAGTCTACTTTCTTAATTTGCCTAAAGTTTAGCTATGCAGAAGCCTAAAAATCCAAGCTAAAATAGAATCCATTTGTTTGAAAAATATGAAGTCAGCTGGCAGCTTTTCAACTCACAGAGATCTAGTTTTATATGATGCATTCAATTCCAGGTATAAATTTCTAGAAATCTGCAAACATTTTTTCAGTTGTCTGAAACACAAACTTTTTCATTTTACAGCTTTTTTCTTGTGATGCTTGCTCAAAGCCTCTTGGCATAGTGAACCAAGCTTGTAGCTTTACAGCATTGTGCATGCAAGTAGCATACCAGACATTTCAGGAGTTCTTGCTTCTAGTGTACTTTCACAGCAAATAAGCTAAAAGCTATGACAGCATTAGGTCAGTGTAGGTTGTTTGTGGACTTCTAGAGTTCCTGGGCTGAACTGCTCAGCCACAGTTCAAACTGGAGCATTCATTACTCTCAGGGTAAGTTCTGCGATCCTCAACTTTGGTGCAAATCACAAGCAAGCTCAATTCCAGAGCCACAGACTAAAGTAGCCCAGGATCTCCAGAATCCCAAATAAACCTTTCTCCAGCGGAAACAACTTGTACCTTGGTACAAAATTAATTTTCAGAAAACATGTACTGTAGTTTGACAAGTCAATATTTGCAATCAAAAACCTGTTTCATTAAAATGAAAAGTACCTGAAAAACAAAGTTTTCGTCGAACTGTGGGTTGAGGGTTTTCTGTTTTGTTTTGGACTGTAGGTAGCTTCTTTCATCTGGCAGCAAGTAGATTTTCACAAACGGGCTGCAGGAATCGGCAGTAGGCTGCAGCTTCCTGACTTTGATCAAAGAGACGAGGAGTTTTTCTGACTCTTGCTCATATTCTATGGAGAACCAGAGGCGGCCAATGTTGCCTTCAGGAAAATCAGTCTCACTTTTGTCTTCAGGAAACTTGTATAGCTCTGGATTAATGGTCCCTACAACATAAGCTCCAGCTTCATGAAATAAAAAAACAAGCTTCCTCAGGTTAATCTCAAAACTTTACTAGGCATTTTTATAATCATTATTGTATTAAGGAAATCACATGACTCTATTAACAATCCATTTTTGCATAAACTTGAATTCCTTTTCTCTCAAATTTGGAGTGGGTTTAGGCTACATCACTTCTCTTTCTTGTATTCCCGTGACTGTACCTTGTTAGTTTTGGGTATTTGTTGTTTCAGTCATCCAACTCTGGGGATGACAATCAGACAGCTCCTGAGTTACACTCATATTGTCCCTTTACAAAACACAGGAGGAGAGATTGCTTTCCCATATGTATGAGGTTCCACAGTAGTGGGACCAGAATACCTACTTTGTGGCCCAATTTCTACACAGATTGAAAAATATATACAGTGTTTAGGCTTGTACTGCCTGGTATGCTCCCAGTAAATATGTGTCATAATAATAAATTTATCCTTTAAAACTACCCTGAAAGAGAGTCCTGCTTTTATGATGCCATACCCAAAGAATGAAATGATGATCGTGGCCCAGACTGAGGAATCATGTAGGGGTCACTGTGTTCCTGAATGTATTCTTCGTTTGTCAGGTTAGACCAGTCCCGTCCGTGCAGTGTTGGAGGAATGATAAATGGAACGCTTCTGGATCTGCTCAAGACAACAACAGCTACTGACTCTGCTGCTTTAAATATGGAAACCAAAATTGTTATCAGTAAGATGTTTACTGTTCTTATCTTAAAACTTTGTAAAAGTTCTACAGAGATTCATAGGTAGAAAAGACAAATAACAGTTGTAACTGCAGCTACCTACATTAGCAAACTTCTTAAGAGAGTCTCCTTTCTGAACTGAGGTCCTATTGTTTGGTTCACAGATGCTTCATTAAGACCACCAGGAATGACTGTGGAACATAGGCTGAATTTGTCTAGGTAACAGATAAAGCTATCCTTGTACTGATTATGCTGCAATTTATCTCTTCTACACAAATCAGAACTAACCATTGCATTCATAGTTAAAGTATTATTTTCCTGAAGGAACAAAATGGAACATGACTACTGTTTTAATATAATTTAGGGGTCTCATTTCTGTGCATACATATATTTAGATCACCTCCTCATTTGAGATTTGACAAACTGAAATAAATTATCAGTAGTGTATGCTTTATAACATATATATATATACCTTGTGCTTTTTGGTTGAATGTCAGAAGTTGACTGATCCTGAGAAATGGCATATGTGCTTGTCTTTTTGACAGGACTGGTGAGCTTTTCATAAGAAATGAGGCAGCAAAATTTCTTCCAGAGCAGGTATGCAGTTATTCCAATGAGAACAAATAGAAGTGTCCCTCCTATTACACCTCCAGCAACAGCAACTGCTTGTTCTGTTCAAACATGGAAGCACATAAAGCATCGTAGAAGGATCAAAGTTATGTATGTTTTGGTGGTGAGGTGTGAATATTAAAGGTGACAAATCTGATTTACATTCCAAAATTATTTTATTAATGAAATATTCTTCTCACATGCACATTTTTGCCTATGGTTATTTATAGCATGATGCAACACCTGAAGATGTATGTCATTGGTGGTGAGAGATTAGAAAGTGTTCAGATACGCTGTGCAATGATGGCAATGGAAGAGACTTAAGAAAAAAACTTCAAATTCCAAGAAGTTGTTTGGCCTCTTATTTTACATTAGCATAAGTGTTTGCCTTAGCATGGGAGATGTGCTGAAGCTTTTTGTAACAGAAGAAAAAGAAAACTTGGGAGTGCCAAATACTACAAAAGGTACCATAATTTTGGTTTGTTCTTCCAGTTATTTGCTTATGTTGAACTGAGACTAGACCCTGGCACAAGGAACAAAGCAGAGCTCTTGGTGGCTTGCTTTCTAAGGATGCATGTGTTTCCTGATCTTTCAAGTCAAACTTAAGTATCCATTAAACATTGTTTCCTGAATCTTGATTACTTCAGATAAAACCAAATGTCGTATAATTTGGATTTTTTTCACACTAATAAAATTAAAAAGCTAATAAATGCTTTTAACATGAATGTGAGAATTTCTCACTAGACCAAGGGTAGGTTCGCTGTTTATTCACTTTTCAGCTGAGATGCTAGAGTAAAAGTCTGTAAAGACCCTTCCTGCACCGTACCTTATACCCAGCCTGTCTTGGCCTACTGCTGCACCAGAGCTGGTGCATCAAGACATGACTAGGACTCAGCTGAGAACTGAGCCTACCGGAATATCTTCTGTCTGAAAATGAGCCCAAACTGCAGAACTATCTGCAGCCATGGGGGGCAGCTCAGGATCAGCTGGGTACTGTGTACTGCTACTTCTCAGGGTCTCCCCTAAAACTAAAGCAACAGAGCTGCCTGCTGTTCTGTCAAAACTGGTACTGGCCTTTACACCTGCCCCCCTCTTCTTTGCTTTTAGGTGGAGATAACTGGAATCATGCAATATTTAGTCAACACTAGTAGCTTTGAATAAGAATTCAAAAACTAATTTGATACAGTATTGATTAAAGCTGTAAAGAGTGTAGGAAGTGAGTTGCAAATACACATATTACTGATGTTTTTCACTGTTGTCATGTTGCAATAAGTGACATGAAATGTCCTTCGGCTACATAACACTTGCGTAAATACCTTGCACTGTAAAATTAACCTGGCCATAGTGCTTCAAAGGCCTTTATCTGACCCTATCTCATTTTCCTGCCTTTGGTGCAGTCATAGGAGCCAATATATTTCTGCAGCGCCCCTCCAGGTTTATTTCCTTCGCTCTCTGCAGGAGCTTGCTGCCTGATTCCCCATAAGTCATGTAACACATTTCCCATGAGCAGTCACTCTGCTCATGGCTATACCACAGCAACAGGCACTTTGTCCTAGCAACTGGTAGGTGGGCTCAGCATATTTCAGCATTTAACTGGGCTTGTTAGTACAACAGTATTAGTACAAGAACAGAAAGCAGGTATCTATTGCTATGGATTAATAAAATATCCATGTTTTCCTCTTATTTTGAAAGGACATGCTCAAGTACATCTTCAGCCAGAATGCCATTTCATTACAGCTTAGAAGGCCTGGCACAGAAAAAATGCTTTAATTTCATGCCCATGAATGTAATAGAAATTATTCCTAGCTTCATGCATGTGTATTTCCACTAATACAGATGTTTCTATGGCTGGTGACTCTACTGTCTGGCCTGGATATTTTAAAGGTTAACATTTCAAGCAAGCTCAACCGGACTCTGTTTAACTTGTTCTTTCCATTCCCAAGGCGGAAATGCTGTCAGCGGCAGTGCTGTGTTCCCCCATAACCAGTTTGTCACTGTTTACCATTAAGGACAGTTAAGCCAGGGTGTGCTGTAATGCAATATACAGTGCAGCAGCTGTGCACTGACTATCTCTTTGTTAATGAATTTAACACACTGAATTTATTCACTGCAGAATGATGTTAAGTGTTTAAGACCAACCCACTGCCATTAACTCAAATTCCGATGGTTTATTTTTACATAGCAGTAGACATAAGGTGACGTTTCTACCCATTTCAATAAGGATAATTTGTCTTGTTCTAGTTCATCTTGCCATGATTACATCAGCAACAGATCAATGTGCACTGATCACTTTGCAGTAAGTTGAATCCATTGTGTGCGGGGAGAAAATACGTATCTTTAAATAACTCTCATTGTGATAAACTGCTGTGGTACAGGATTGTGGCAGCTGGAGAGGGAAGAGACCTGCTGGAACACTTTGTGTCCAGCTGGCCTGAGCAGGGGCACTGTCTGCCGTTAATAGGTGCCAGGTTTATCCCAGGTTTATCCTAGCACAGGGGAATGCTGGCTATCCCTCTCTCCTTTGGGTTCGGGTCCCTTTTTGCCTAGTGTCTGGTGGTATGCTTTTAATAAGCTCTTCTGGAACTTTGCAGTGAGTACTTTGGAGTTGCCACCAGGCAGTTCTCCATCAAGAGCCTTAATCCCTATATAAACGATGTAGATTAATGGACGCGCCCAGGACAGACCTGTACAGTATCTGCCTCACGTTGTTTGGTCTGGGAGGTAAACTCTGCGCTGACGGCCAAGCGCTCCGGGCACGGCGGAATCGACCGGCGGCACCTAACAGCCCCTGCAGGCTGCGGGCCGCTCTTTATTGAGCCGGCTCCCTGGGAAGGGCCTTACGGTCTCCCAGTTCGGGGCAGGTTTCTTACCCGGACCTCCCCGAAGCGCCAGCGGGCAGAGCAGGGCAGCGTTCTGCGGCGGCTCCTTGTTTGCCGAGGAGGGCAAAGCCGCAGCATCCCGGACGGTGTCGGCCCGGGGCTGTGGGGAGGGCTGCGGGGGGCGGCGAGGGGGACGGGGACGTGGCCGAGCCCTCCCCCTCCCTCCATACCGCCGGCACTCACCGGGCATGGGTGCTCGGTCCCGCCGCGGCGGCGGCCGGCTTCGCTCGGTCCCTCGCTCGCTCGCTGGCAGGCGGCGGCTCCCCGACACACCTCCCAGCCCACTCTCCCGCAGCTTAAGGGCCGGCGGCGCTCTGAGGCAGCCGCTCCCCGGCCCGCCCCCGCGCCCTCACGGGCCGCACNTGACGGCCAAGCGCTCCGGGCACGGCGGAATCGCCCGGCGGCACCTAACAGCCCCTGCAGGCTGCGGGCCGCTCTTTATTGAGCCGGCTCCCTGGGAAGGGCCTTACGGTCTCCCCAGTTCGGGGCAGGTTTCTTACCCGGACCTCCCCGAAGCGCCAGCGGGCAGAGCAGGGCAGCGTTCTGCGGCGGCTCCTTGTTTGCCGAGGAGGGCAAAGCCGCAGCATCCCGGACGGTGTCGGCCCGGGGCTGTNGGCGGCGGCCGGCTTCGCTCGGTCCCTCGCTCGCTCGCTGGCAGGCGGCGGCTCCCCGACACACCTCCCAGCCCACTCTCCCGCAGCTTAAGGGCCGGCGGCGCTCTGAGGCAGCCGCTCCCCGGCCCGCCCCCGCGCCCTCACGGGTCGCACACGGGGACCGGGCTAACGCAGAGATGCCTGAGGTTCCCAGCAGGAAACACGGCAGGGACGCGTTGGGAAGAAGGTCTGACCTTAGCTAGGCGCCTTGTGCCGAGGCAGCGGCCGCGGAGCCCCAGCAGCGCGGCTGAGCGGGGCTGCCCCCACGCGTTTCTCGCCGCGCTCCTGCTGCCGCGGCCGGGCTGGCGGCTGTGGGAATAGGCAGCCGTGGTACCGGATAAGCCGTCTGTCAGCACAAAAACCCCTGTGCCACGGTGGCTCAGGGAGGTAACTTCGAGAACTACAGTTATGCTCAAATAAGACTTGGATACTCGTAGCCTGATTCTGACAACCGGGGTGGGCACTAGGATGCAAACTTGTACCAGAACACACAAACACAATGGAACACAGAAAGTCTAGTTAGACATCTTCTCCTGTCTGTATTTATAAATGTAATGGTCTCTTACGTGTGTGGCGAATATAACCAAACATACCTTTACCGATAAAATTATTCATGCACAGTTCAGGAAAACAATTACTTACTTTTCACGTCTTCTTGCCTGCAAATGCTTCCTTCTTTCTCAGTTGGTATGCCAAGAATTCATACCTTAAATTTAACAAGTTTGTATTATACATACTTGTTCTGTTCATAACTATTGTGTGTATTTGCATAATACTAATTTTGATAACATGCATTCTCATTAAATTCTATAGCTCATCGTGTAAGGAGATACCATACACTCTACTTTTTACTGTGCATGTCTACACCTCTTATAGGCAATTTCCTTGGTGGTGGTCTTGTTTTGAATACTGAAATGATGGTACTATTTTTATGGCTGCTCAGGTGGAGGCTTGCTTTGGCAAAGCACAGACTAATGCTGCAAAGGCAGACGTGGTCATTGGAAGAGATGCACAGGAAAGGTAAGTCTCAAAATCAACTATAATGTTGCTCTTAAACCCTCTGAAAAATATAGGAGTTGAAAGCTAAATATAATCTCCTCGGGAGTTGATTTTAATAGAACACTCAAACTAAAGAAAATTCTGTCACAAAATAGTTATGTAAAACGTGTTAATTTAAAACTAGAGTTGTCACACATTGCTTGTGAGACATCAACTTAAGTTATATGTCTGCATCATTTATCATCGGATATTATAATTTCCACTGGAGTAGTTGAAATTGAAATATGTGCATTTGTAAAACTGGATATCTTAGTGAAACATTTGCTCAGCACCGTTTATACATTCTGTTTACAATCAAGTTGACCACATGTAATTGCTTAGTGCTGTTTGTAGGAACACACCATGATAGAGAAATACTTAAAGAAGATGTAGAATCGCAAGCATTGGTAGATCCTTCTAATGATAAGTAATTCTAACACAATTCAGTTGACATTTTCCCTCCAAATTCTAATACCTGCTGTAATTTATTAGTAATCTTAAAGTTAAAACATATCCCTTTCATTTAAAGGATTTTTGAACAACTTATCTTTTTAAATTTTAATCCTATTCTGCAGCCCTAGAATGATCTTTAAATACAGGGGTTTTAGGTGAAATGTGTTCAGGTTGTTCTGCCTTTGCACCCACTTCCTTGTGTTTGTGAATTTTGACTTTCACATTGGTGGTACCTTCAGCTGGAAAGAGGTAGACTTTCTTTACTCTTTCCAATTAAAATGTGACTAATTTTGAATAGCAGAAAGAACGAGTGCTTAGAATTTCTATAGTCTATATTTCATTCCCAGGCTCCTGATGTCTGCATCAGCATTAATTACTGGTAGTTAAACATCATAAAAGCTTTTTGAAATAATAGTTATTGTTATCCTTATTTTATAGATTGTTTAATAACTGGAGTTCCTCCAGATTCACACTTGTGTAACTGAGATAAGAATTTCTCCCACAGTCTGCTGTTGGCTTTGGACTGACATCTAGTTCTTAGCTTTAGCAGGCTATGGATAATTGAGTGTTTCAGAACGGAAAATGTAAAAGAAAGATCTAATCTGTCATAAAATTTTCATTGGAATCATTTTGGCAGCCATTTTTTAACTACCTTTCAAATGAAAAGATGGGGTGGGAGAGTAAGTGCATCGAGAAGGGAATGAGTCTGCTAGCATTGTTTTCTCTGAGCTTTGCTGTTGATAGGAGTTGACTTTAAACACTGAAACTCTGAGTTGTGTCAGCCTACAATCCAGAAGAACTCTCTCAATAAACTTACAGGTAAAAATGGGTTTAGAGACAGGGCCAACATGCACAACAGGAGAAAAAATTAAAAAGCTGCCATCTTTGTTGCCTCTGGAAAAGCCTAGGGAGTAAGACAGCAAAAGAAGAGGGGGAAATAGCATTAACCTAGTTAAGGGTTTGGATTCCTACTTCAATATTTCATTTTATCCTAGTAAAATCCCAGACACTGCAGCTAACCTTGATACTCTTCAGGGAGAAGCAGGCAGAATGCTTTTTGGACCTGCACAAACCTTCCACCTGAGCATATCTGTTCCATCAGATGTTTTCTGGCACAGACCTTGTCAATGAAGCCTTGGACACATGAAAAACTGCTACAGCTTGTACAGAGCGTGCTATGTGAGGCAGACTTTTTCATGATTTGATACTTGGCTTTTGCGAGGTATTAAGTCCCTGGCAGACATGACCACACAATGCATTTGCTTTCTTTTTTACGGCCTTCTTATAAATCTGTTCAGCAGTGTTATAGTGTATATACTGATATGAAAGTATACATAGCTAAAGTCCACATATCAGCACTTCCACAGAACTCAGTATGCTGCATTCTTTTTTTTTTTTTGTTTAACCTTTTGTTTCTAGTGTGCTTTAACTGTTGGTGCAGTCCAATAATAAAATTTCCACAAGCTATAGCACCACCTCCTGTCCAAAGTTGGGATTTGGTGTGAATCAGTACAGCAAACCAAAAAGTTCTCTTAAAGGTTACTTTTGTTCTTGTATGAAACAGAATGCAGAAAACATGAACTTTTAATCCTTTTAATTGACTTTTCCTTCCTGTGTTTTACAATAGGAATTTCAGAAATACCAAGTCTCCTTTTACTGGAACGTTTTCTCACGGTTGAGGATTTTTTTCCTAAATTGCATTAAGAAAGTTAGCAGCTGTTGCTCTCTTAAGCAAAAAATAGTGCAAAACGTTAATTTGAAAGTTTTACTAGTAAACTCCAAGTTCACAGATGATGTGCACAAGGCCCGTAGAGATTTTTGCAGAGAAAGTGACTTACGAAACTCTGGCTTACATGGCTTTAAAGCTTTTTCTGGGAAAATACCTGGCTTCTTGTCCTGGTTTTGTACAGCACTTAGCTGTGGTAATAGTAATCTAGACTTTGTAACTTTGACAAGGCCTCGCAAGATTACTTATGTACACGTGCAAAATAAACTGCTCACACAGCTGAAATGATGAACAAAAAATGGTGCTCCAAGGCAAGACTAGTTTTTGGCAGTATTTCCTAACTCTCAGTCCCTCTGGAACAGATAATGGGTTTAGGCCAGACTTAATGTAAATAAGGTCCGAGTGCTCTAAGACAAATGGGGAAGGATTGCAGGGCAGGCAGGTGAATCTGCTGACAGGAATGAATTTTAACATTTGGATGAAGTGTAGGAAAGCACAAAATTATATAAATTGTATAACAATTATATCATATGTAACATGGCCCTAATCAGTACAGTCTTATGGGACGCAAACCTTGAAATGAGTGCAAAAGTGATGCTTGTTTTTGAGAACACAGATTATTGGAAGGAGATACTGAAAGCTGAAAATCTGTGTGCTTTAACTTACGGTTGTTTCTGCAGGTATATGCTTCTAAACCTGCTCCATGCATAGCAACAACAGATTTGCAGGTGTCATTCCATACATTTTTGTGTTTTAAAAGAAAATAAATTTAGCCCAAAGACTCTCAGTGTAGTGAGATCTTGAGGGTCAAGAATGTAAGAAATTTTCTTTTAAATCCTGAGCATAGGGAAAAGAGAATAAATTTTTAGTATAACTAAGTCCTTATTTCATCTGCAGAAAGGATCCCTTTCTCTTGGCAAGGCAGCCAGGGTACTGCCAGGCAGGCATCTTTGGCTTTCCTTCAGAAACTGCCACACAGGGCAGAGCTGAAATGTGCCTGACCTTGTCTGGGTCCAGCTTCTGACTGCTGGAATAAATGGTTCAGTGTCATGAGATAATCCCCTAGAAGACCATCCTAATATGTCAAGGGACTTAGAAAAAGGCACTGTGGATGTTCTTATACTGATTAATTATTTGCAGCAAATTATTTGCAACAAATAATTAGGAATACTCAATCTATTTACAGAATATTTGTGTAGCACTGATAGGTATCAAAAATACATCATGACCTTGTCCAAATACACCTGTTAAAATGGGATTTGGCTCCAAATACATTTAATTCTAAATAATGTTGATCAGCTTTGAGCTGTGCATGAATCCTCAACAAAAGGGGTTGGAAATTAAACCAGGTATAGTGTAGATAACAAGTGTCATATGGGCAACATTGCAGCAGCTATGTGATCTGTTCAAATGGCAACATAAAACCCCAAAAACCCCCAACCTCAAAACACCAGAAAACGTTCATCTTAAATCAAATCCTAACCTAATATAGGCTAGAGCCTAGACAGAAAGGGCCAAAACAAGCTGACATGGGCACACTTCATGTAGTAGTCATTCAAACTATTATTGCTGTGGCAGGAGTGCTGCATGCTGTTGCTGCTGTTAATTAGCTCCTCACTGAAAATATATGTAGAAATTTTTGAGAAACATAAAAAAATTTGAAGAGGAAGTAAATCTTTAGGAAGAGTCAGTATCATTCCCACAGATACCATTGCCTTGCTTTACTCGGAAAGGTAAGGTCTGAATGCTAGAAAGAGGTATTTTCTCACTCTGAGCTAAGTAAACAATTTCTGTTCCTTTCCCAGCATGGGGCTCACATGTTATATTCTGTGGTTGGAAATGCTGACCTGAAGAGCTCCTGCTTACCAATAGCCAGCTTGTTATGTAACTTTGGTTGCATGTATGGAGAAGTACAGTGGTTTTAGGACTTTGGTTGATACCTTTTTTCCTCCTTACCCATGTAATTTTTCCTCAAAGAGAGTAAATGAGATGTCCAACAATATATTTGCTTATTTGGCAACCAGGGTTTGAGGGGTGGGAGAGAGTTAAAAAAGGAGATTTTTTTTTTTTTAAAAGGATTCCTAAGACCTCTAAGTCAGAAGGTCTGTGAGCAAAGGTTACATAAACTAATAGATTAGAACAAGATTTAGTTGCATAAACCCTGTTACTGCATTTCAATCTGTCACAGAGTCAACACTGCAGATTATTGCAGGCAGAGCTTGCCTGGGGCTTATAGTCCATCTTGCTGGGCTGCCTCTTGCACTGTATACACTTGAAATGCCATTATTCCTTTGCTGTGGGGCAGCTCTGAAATCTCTCTGTATTACTTTATAGTTCTTATTTGTGCACGCCTTATTTAATGTACAGTGCTGATACTCTCAGTTTGTGTCTAATCTGAAATGTCACCCTGGTATGTTGGTTGCATAATGATTTTGTCTCTGTTTCGTTTAACCAAGAGTCAAACCTCTTACAAGAGTGGTTCTGTATAGGCAGCCACAGTGACTAGATCCAAATCCTCTTCAGATTCCCCCAACTTCCCTGAAGCCTCTGTCTCTCTTCAGTGCGCTCTCTCTCTCTGCAGCGTATTCTGGGTGAGCCTCTCAGCTCATTCTGAGATTAGCCGGGAGGCCAGTATAGGAAAACTCCTGCTGCCTGGGCAGGAATGGGGATGGGTAATGCTGCACAAGCATATTATTCAGGGAAAGGGGGGCTGAATTACAAGTGTTGAGTAGGCTGGTGTCAGTCCACAAGCCAGGGGGCCAATGGACAATTGCATTAGAATGACTGTGGTCTAAATTGCTTGGGAATATTCCCGGTCATATGGGGAAACAAAGTCTTTCTTGAAGTTGCAGAGATGTGTTTTTTCAAAGTACATCGGGGTCAGAAATTATGCTCCTGGGCTGCAGTGCTTTCCCCTTGTACAGTGTTTTCCTTGGTGCTTTCCTCAGCTTCTTGCTGATAGCATTTCCTCATTTGACATCTGGGAATAGAGGCATCAAAGTTCAGGTCTTTATTTAGATGTTTGACTCCCATCCAGTAGAACTAACTGTCTCTCTAGCAGGTGTTCACAGCACTCGGCCCTGGCCACCAGCTAAGATCTAGAAAAGACTCTGATAATTCTGTTTCTATTTGTTGTCCAAAGACCAATTTATTTTTTTTTTAACACACCATTTGCAAAAGTAAACTAAAGAGGTTTAGTATATATGTGAATGTGTTTTTGTAAGAGTTCATGTCCAAATTTGTAAGAGTATCTCAGTGAACAAGTCACATACAATTATTGGTGACTTTCTTAAAATGCTGTGTTTCCTATTGCATGGGGAGGGCTTTGTGGGTTTTGTTTGTTTGTCTTTTGTGGGTTGGTTTGTTTTGTTTTTTGTTTCTGCTTTTTCTGGGAGCAGACCCTGGCAGCCCTGATGGTTTATGTGGCGCTGGCTTGCCATTTGAGTGTAGTGGAATAGATGGAAGGAAGCCTAGCAATGAAATGCAGAGCAAAGCTAAACATGTGATGAAATTCTCAGGCCAAAACCCTTATTGCATGAAAGCCAGCTTAAAGCTACCCCAAAACTGTCTTGAAGGGTTATTCTTTGTGCATTTATATGTTGCTTTTTGCTACTGGATTTTAAGCAACTGTGGGGAACAGGGAAGAGATTCTGGTGGTTGTGCTTAGTAGGAAATGAGATCTGGGAAAAGGAGAAGTAAGAGCAGAGTGCCCATGTGATAGTTCCTTGATTTAAGATGAGATTTAAAGTTAGTTTCACATAATGAAATATTTGGTTTATAAAAAAACGTGCTGAAAACAGGGATCTGGTTTGCATTCTCCATAATCAGCTGCTGTTCCATTCATCTGATAACCAAACAAAAAACTAATGCTGTGTAGAGGTTTGCTATTTTCAAATACCTGAGATTGCTTGTATCAGCAGACTGCCTTGCAGACTGCATGGAAAAATAAAGGCAAAAGATCCGGTCTGCTTTGCTGAGAAAGCTGCTCTTAAATCCAAGACGAAAAACAAAGGAGATGACACAGCTCACAAACACCAGTTTTCACAGTACTAAAGAGCCTGACAGCTTTCAAAAAGATTAATCCCATGAAGAAGAGTTATACATCTACATTGCTCCTTGAAAAAAGTCATGCCAGTAGTGTTACAACATTATTCCAAAGAAAGATGAATGTAGATGACCTGTCAAATTTTATAGTGACTTTATAAAACCAACAGATGAGATAAACCCACACAAATCATCTTCCTTTTTATAGAAAAGTAAAATTGCAGAAGAGGTTTATTCATAGACCATACTTGCTACAATTGGGCTGTCTAACCAGACGTGTTCTCCCAGGCAGAAGTCATCATCCTGCTTGCATATGTCTGACGGCTATTCTTTTCTAAAAATAGATATACATAGTCCTCCCAACCTGGCATATCCTTAATTAGTTGTATGAAAACGGCTTATATTTTTTTCTATTGATCTCTTTAGCTTCAATATATATAATAGTGGAATCCTTAAAGAATAATGTTGTTACTGCTTTTTAACAGTAGCTTTTTCTTGGGCTTTCATGTGCATTGTGCAACTCAGGCACTAAGCATCTCTCGGGGAAGGGTTTGGTCTCAGGTTTTGTGACAGAGAATGCTCATCGGATTAAATGAATAAAGCACCCTTAGAATCAAGACTGGACCCCAGTCTCCTGTCCACGTTTTGACTAATCACTAGAATAGATTGCCATGTTATTCTCACTTTTCCCCCTAATTCTCACTGGATCTTTGAGTTGTTAATGGCAAGCATTGCCTTAAGCAGGCTAAAAGTATTCATGCTCAAGCAGGTTGTTCTACAGCAGACAAGGCCACCACCCCTAGCTGGTGTGGGTTTACATGCACAGAGCCATGTATTCACACTCAGACTGAGCTAATCTAACCCTGCAATGTAAATTTTTGTGGTGAAATCTGAGTGCCAAGAGTGGTAGGAGAAGTGTGGGAATGCAGAAATCACACAGACTAGTTTACACTTTGGGGAAAAAATGGAGGGAGGTTGTGATTCTGCAGGTTGTTTGAACACAGATACCAAAATGCTACTTTCTGGTCTAGTTCTTAGCACTGGGGAGTCTGAGAATTTGAGAAGAGCTCATTTTTCTTAAAAATCTCCCCTACATGAGAAGACAGTCTGGAGTTGCGGATTTTATTAATAAGTTAAGCTTTTATATATATAAAAATGGCATTGCTTTCTTAAGTAGAACATTAGTGTGATTTGATAGATTCTGTCTGTAAATGACCTTTGAATTACAGCTGTTCCATGTTTATCTAAAATTTTAATTTGAAGCTTTCTGTGGTATTACTTACCTGACAGACTTTAACAGAGAAAGCAATTCTACGTTAGAAATCACCTTCTGGCATCAAATAAAAGGTGATGGTCAGTTTTATGTTTTCAGATAGTCTCAGATGCGCTTCCCTTGCCCTCAAATCTGTGTGAAAACACTTGCTATGTTCTACTGAACTGACTGGAATTATTCTGGGTATTGAAGTGTAAGCAAAACTGAAAGCCTGGCACTGCATATAGAATGCTGATTGCACTAAGAGCTTGCCAGTGTCTGGAGCTGAGAGCTTCTGACTGGTTACAGCCACAGTAAAAGTTAAGTTTGCCTATGGCACATTGGTTATTATCTTGAAGGCACTCTCAGACTGCACTGAAGTGCTGCTACTCTTCAGAAACACTCAAAAATGGAGATATCTAAGACCTGATGGAAATTGACTGTGGCAGATGATATTCAGGCAGTGTTACCCTCAAGACAGCATATTGTTCCTGAAGGGCTCTGTTATTGTTGTGGGTTAGAATATACTCCAGAAAGGCATTAAGCTAAAATTGGCCTGGTTGCAGGTGCAGTTTCGCTGGCTTAAGTGCCTTTGAATCAACAGACAGTAAATAGCAGCCTTCCAGGGTGTCCATGGAGAGCCCCCGACGGAGATGCACAAACATGCTGCAAGCAGCATTTTGTGAGTCAGCTTAGAAAGGCACTTCCCACAGGGCACTCTCCCATCAGGGGCACTTGGACCTGCCAGCAGCAGAGCTCGGGAGGTTCAAGGCTGATGGAGAAGCTCAGCAACCACAGTCTGGGCAGGTCCATGAAGATGGCAACAGTGCAGGCAGTGCAAGCAAGCGCTGTAGGGTTGTACATGGAAAGGGGCAGAGTGGAGGGCTTCAGTACAAGTTTTTAGGTGTTTCATGCAGTAAATGAGATCAGAATGGTTTTCTTTCACATCTTTACACCTTTTGTCATTAAATGTAAAATGAAAATGCTGTCTGCTAATCATACTGTTATGGCTGCCTAGATGTGTAACCTGGGGGAAACCTTGATCACCAATATAATGCAGTAAGCAGGTTTTGATGCTTTTAATGAAAATAGTCAACCTTGCTGGACCTACCAAACTGAGGACAAGAGAGCTACATGACTTCTTCCTATAGAGGCTTTAAAGAAAAAATCAAATGCGATGTTATCCATGCATTGTATCACAGAATGTCAGGAGTTGGAAAGGACCTGGAAACAATGTCTAGTCCAACCCCCTGGCCAGAGCAGGATCACCTAGATTAAATCACACGGGAACATGTCCAGATTGGTTTTGAATGTCTCCAGGGAAGGAGACTGCACAACCTCTCTGGGCAGCCTGTTCCAGTGCTCCGTCACACTCACAGTGAAAAGGTTTCTTCTTATGTTCACATAGAACTAACTATGCTCCAGCTTGAACCTGTTGTATCCTTTGTATGTTCTTGGGACATAGTTTGGGCAACTTGGGACAAGACTTGACTGGAAGGATCATACACTGAGTTGTTCTACAGCTGGCTACTGGCACCCAAAGAACAGTGTTCGAATAGCTGCGAGTGCCAGGGGTGTGTCTGATAAAGGCAGCCAAAAGTCTTTTGCTGGAATAAGAAAGGAAGCAAAATGCTGCAGTTGTGTTATCTCCACAGCACCACTGTAGTCCTACAGCCCTTTGGGGAGAGTCACTTGAGCCCAGAGATCCTGGGCTGCAAGGGATGCTGATAAGAATGCTCTGGAAGGGGCAGATTCCAGGCATTTCTGTTTCTGGCCTTGCAGGAAGGATGCACAAGGTCAGCCCAAACAGCTGACTTCAAGTGCTTATTCTGCTTCATTGTACTAGAGTAAAAGAGAGGAGCCAGAAAACTACTGCTGACTTGTGCACAGCTGTTAACCCTTGGAATGCTTCATGACCTGTAGCCTGAAGGAGTAATCACTCAGCATGGGAGTGGGGGGGGAGGAGGAGGGAGATGTCTTAGGAGCAAAGTCTGGAAGCATATAGAAAATGAGTGGTTTTGCAGTATGTTTATCTCAACACCTGAGTTTTCTCACTTGTACTCTCCTGATTCTCTCACCCACCTGTGTGGAGCTAGTGTGGCTGTGTGGAGCTTAGTTGCTGGCTGGGGAAAAACTGTGACACTTGTGCCTGACAAACTCAATAACTCTGTAGCATACTGCTTTTCCCATTTCTCCCTACTCATCTCAAACATTCTCACTCCTCAGTCCATTAAGGCATCACTGTTCCCAGTCCTCACCTATACAACTGATGTATTCTGGGCTTTGGGTTTGTTTTGTTGTTTGGGGTTTGGGTTTGTTTGGGTTTTGTTTATTTTTTCAATCCTGACAAATTACCAGAAGCAATGGGTGTTTCCTACTGGTGATGTTTACATGAGAGTAGAAATTGAACATATCCAGGGTATCTTGGCTGAGGTGCCAGTTCCTCTGTATACCATTTATAATTATCCTTTTTCTCTTATTCTTGTTCCCCTCCTGCCGCTCCTCCTCTTCCTGCCCCTCTTTGCCTCCCCTCCCTGTGCTTCCCTGGCGGCATTGCCGGCTCTGCACAGGCCCAGTTTCTCTAATCAGATGAAGCTGCAGGATTATCTCTCTCCCTCCCTCCCAGGCTCCATTTTATTTCCTCTCCAGCCAAGGGGGGAGGCAGGAAGGGGCGTCACATCTAGGCAGAGGAAACCCCATCTCCCAGTCTCCTGCCTTTGATGCTCTCTAACAATCCCTCCTCCTTCCCCTTATCATATGCTCACCTTAGTGTCAACAGTATCAGGCGTATCAAGGAGCCCAGCTTCTAAAGGAAATCTGAACTCCTCAGATTTCTGAGCATCTATTTTAAATACCCTCCCAAGTAACTTGGACAGGGAAGCTGGATGTGCAGTCTCTGAGTGGGGGGAAGGTAAGGACCACGGGAGTCTTGCATTGCCTGTTCTCTTGTCTTGCGGGAGGACACCGAGTCCTCTCTGTTTTGCCAGCGGGTCTTTGAGAGTAACAAAGCAGATGAGAAGGGAGAGGAGCTGCACAGAGGCAGACCCAGGCTTCTGTAAGTGCTGCGTTGACAGCAGGGGCTTGCTAGCTGGACTGAAAAGCTCAGGCAATTGGAGCTTTTTCTTTTACTGAAATTATGGGAACTATAGCTTTGAGCTTTGACTGAATTTAATGTAGTTCTGCAGGGGGGTGGGGGGAGGTGTGGTGTGGTGTGTGTGTGGTGTGGTTGTGCTGATGTGTTACACTTAGATATGAACATATTGGTGTTTCAGCAAGTGTTTCTGGAATATGATTGTTACAGTTTCTTTGGCGGGGAAATTCTGTTCATCTTATTCCTTTGCACATCTACAAGTTTATGAAGATGTGTTTTTTATTATCTTTTGTGTGTATGTTGGGCTTTTGATGCTAAAA
The DNA here is from genome assembly GCA_013399135.1 of Heliornis fulica. NCBI lineage: Eukaryota > Metazoa > Chordata > Aves > Gruiformes > Heliornithidae > Heliornis > Heliornis fulica. The sequence continues at coordinate 1,171,821 of VXBZ01006334.1, read as the reverse complement.
AGAAAAGAATAATTTGTATTGCTTTTTAATTGTTACCTTTTAGGTCTAATCTGCCAGAGAATGGCTGCCCTTAGGTTTGCCACCATGTGTACCACATGTTTTTTAAATCCAACACAAGAGAAAAACTGAGGATTATTTCAGTGCCTCCTGCATATCAGCTTTGTTTTACACTCTTCTTTTCTGGAAGGACTGATAAAATTTTCTCTTAAACCAAAACATGTTTTTTTCAAAGTCAAATCTTTGATTTGGTTTGACTTTTTATTGTCACCAGAGTAAATGTTTTAAATCAGGAAACATAGTACAAGAGTGTTTTGTGCATATACTGTAGTTCATAGCCTTCTATGATTAAAAGTAAGAATTTGTGCTGATGTGCTTCTGGTTCTAGGGGAAGGGATTTAAAAGGGAGGGAGAGAGCAAGCAGGGATTTCTATCTAGAGAACTGTAAGCATGAAAGGTGGCTGGAAAAATAACCATTGGATAAATACATTTTGTAAGATGTTGAGCTCGTGCATAAATAAGATGGACCATACAAAGATCAAAACCTGCTTTTCCAGTGATTCATGCTTCAAAGTAATTATTCAATGCAAAAGTATCTGTAATTTCCTTGCACCAGGGTGTTGATTAAAGCTTGCAAATAGTTGTTTGCATGTTTAAGATTCAGCATACATCTGAATGTTTGCAGGACCTACATTGCAGTAAGATCCGAGTTCAAAGACCTCTGCGTGAAGTCTTTGTGTGAAAAGAATTACCTTTGGAGATGGTTTCATTTATGAGGGTGGCTTAGATGGGAGCTTTGTGTTTTCATGTTGTGGATCAATTACTCTGTAGAACATTCTTCTGTGTTTATAGGGTTTTGTTGAATTTTACCATTCAGACATTTTATCTGAGCACTATTAGAGTTTGGTTTATCTGACAGTTATCTAGGCCACACAGAGAAGAAAAGGAATGAACTGCATATAGCCTTGGGATATCTGAGCTGGCTCATAATAATACCAAATGTGGTGATTCCCCATTAGGAAACCATACCAAACACTCATTTTTACTTCCATAGTAAACTGTACATACTCAAAATACACTTGAAAAATGAGTGTATGGGGGAGGGTGAGAAGGATGAAAATTGTTATTGATGGTCATTATACACCTGAAGTTTTCTTTCTGTTAAGGGAAATGGCAGTGGGTAAGTTGAAGATCGCTTTAAAACACTGGAGAAGCAGAGGTATTTGCTGTGCTAGTGATAGAGCCTTACACCCTTCTGCAGGCTGGCCAGTTCTGTGCAGAACAGCAGCAAAGTCCTCTTCCTTCTTCAGCATCTCTTCTGAAAGTTAAAGGGCCTGCATTTCCATTCCTTTCCCCTATAGTTAATGTTTTAAAATGAGGATGGAGTGCACTTGTCTGGTCCCTTGTATTTCTATATGGCAATAGTTATAGAATTTGCAGGGGAATGCTGCCTAGGAAAGATGTTTCAGAGGCTCAGGAACCTGACAGAGTGCTGGTAATGGTATTTATTTGTTTCTCGTGTTCTAGAAGTATCTTTTCAGTGAATCGGAAAAAAAACCCCAAAAGTCTTATATTGGTTACTATATGCCATAGTTTTATTGTTGCAAGGGACCCTCAAGTCATCAGGCAATTCTCTTACAAACTTTTGTTTCTGTTAGGAAGTATCTTTGGCAGATGTATGTGACTTTTCTTGCTTGTAGTCCCAACTGTTCTGGCCTGTGAACAACAGTATAGCAAGGATCACAGGCTGCAAGTGAGTTTATGCTTTATGTTCCTTGTCAGCCTTGCACTCATACGGGGGGGGGTTTCCCCTCCTTCTCTCCCTCTCATTTCTTGTGACCATGGGATTTGTGGGCACTGGTGTTTGGTTAATTGTACAGTTATAAGCTATTTTTAACTGTTGTAAATTGTAAAACATATACAGTATCATACATGAAACACTTCTCTTTGAGGTATTATAATTCTGGAAGATCCAAATCATCCAAATTCTCCATATATTTTTCTTTTCATTGGGTGGGGGTGTTTTAGTAGTGAATAAGAGATCCTTTCTGTAAAAGCAAAAGGAGGACAATAATTAAAGTAAATGTTGGAGTACAGTGGTCAGGACTATCAGTTGTATCAAGGGATACAACAAAAAGGCAGTAAACTGAGAGACACTAATGAGTCATTCTCTGGTTAAGATAATTTAATGCAATTTTTTTAATGGATGCATAACTATTGATTTAATCTAAAACTGTGCAGCTGATAATTCATATGTATGTTAGGAGCTGTCCATTAGGAGTATCTTCTGATTCCTTAGTAGGCAGTGGGGACAAAGATGGTCTCTTTCCTATATAAAAGATGTTAACGTTCTTCAAATAAAGTTACACTCAGAGAAATTATCTTTAGCAAGAGGAAGCACAAAAAGCCACTTTGGGACTGGTTGGGCATGTATACTCTCAGTGTGGGAGTAGTGACAGGCTAACTAAAGGAAGCTGACATCAGCCAGGTTTTTGCGAGGGTAGTATTGAGTGCGTTCAGCATGTGGGCGATATCCAAGCGTTGTTCTGCACCAAAAGAAAGCATCACAAGAAAGATCACCTTTAAATTGGCCTGTCCCTCCCTGCATCTTTAAAGTAGTATGTCTTCCAAACTTACAGCTCAACCCTTATGCAGTGGGGATTTAATACAAAACAGTGAAAGGAGAAAGTATTTCTCCATCTGCAGAGTTTGCTCATTAATCTTTAGCAAGGGCACACCTGAGTGTGCAAATCAAGATTAATGGGATTGAGCAGTTGTAAGACCTTCATTTGACTGGGAGAGCTTTACTCCAGTCAACAGTGCATAAGACTGACAGAACCCACTTCACTTGAGCTGAATTGAAAGCTCCGACTTCTTTTCAGCTCAAATTAAGCAAATACGACATGGAAATTGGAGACACGATGAATGTGCAAAGCCACCCTAACTCTTCTAAACTGGATTATTTTTCTTTTTAGACTGAAAATTATTGTTTTCTGCAAAGAATCTGTTGGCAAAGTTCTGTGTTTTTGATTGAACAGGTCTTGGAATGTTAAGGAAAAAGATACATCTTGTTTTAGCATTTTTGTTTCAGAATAGCCTCTAAACTGTAGAAGTGGTGGAGTGCTCTTGTTGGTTTAGTAACAAAAACAGAGCTAACAGATTGGAAAGAAACTCTGGAGTTCATTGTTTCCTTCAGATATATCGCCTTGCCTGGAGAGTACAGGGATCACTTTTGAGGTTCCTTTCAAAATTTTTTCCTATTTTACCTTGCTTCCACTAATGCTACTCATCAATTAAAGAGTTTAATATTGCAGAATGGTTGCACATTGCTTCTTTTGAGGTTCAGGATGAGAATCTATGTGATAACTTCTCATTGGCAATGACAGATAAAAGCACAAAATTATGAAATTAATTAAAAAAATAAATTGAATCATTCAGTTCTGAAGGGACATTGGGTAGTCATCTGTTCCAACACCCTCTCAAAGCAGAGGCATCTATGAGACCAGATCAGATTTCTGAGAGTTTTGTCCACTTTGGTGTTGAAAATGGTCAAACCAATTTTGAAAAGCAAACAATTTCTTCATCAGGGACTTAGTTCTTTTACAACCAGTATCCTGTTGCCAGCAGTTAACAGCAAATGCTTAAAGAGTTACCCTCTACCTGGCCATGACATACAGCTAGGATCTTCCTCTATCCTGGTGACCAAAGGAATCTTCATTGCCTTGCAGCTCCTGAGTTGTTACATATTTATACCTCAATATTTTATATTTCTGACATTATTGAATGTTAATAAGGAAGTAGACATTTCTGCAGCTCTTTTTGTAGTTGAGACTAACCAAGGAAAGAGGAATCTTGCTTGTATACATAAAGCAAGATGTAAAAGTAAGTTCTTGAGGAAGTTCTTTGCATACTTGGATTTGAAAAATAATTTGCAAGCTTTAGGCTGTTGCTTTACTGTGTCTTGATTTCTCTCTCCATAAACCTCTGGTGTTAAACAAGATTTAGACAGCATCTTGTGAGCATGGGCTCTCCTCTAGACAAGTTCCAATGTTTTTCTTCTCTCAGTCCTGAGAGGGTAGTGAGATTCTCCCTTTCAGATGTTTTCTAAAAACTGTGGTTGCCCAGATATTGTGAAATCTCATAGTTTCCCACAGAGGTCTGATTAGATGACAGCTGTTTTGAGACAGACAACCTGCACTTTACTGTAATAACTGTTACTTATGACAAAATACCAAGTTTGAAAAGGAAACTTGTTCTTCCTTGTTCCTCCCATATTCTTCGTTTATATCATTTAAAAACTAGCTTATACTACAAGAAACACTATGAAACATGATTCGTATTTATAGTCCTTTTCAGCACTCACTTGACTATATGTGTGTAGCACCACTTATCTGAAGAGATTGTCACTTCTTTTCCAGATTAAAGATATACAAAAGGCAGCTTGTAGTGTGAACCGGAGACTTAAATTTGTCGCAGAATCTTTTTGCCAGAGAGATTTTACTGAGAAGTTCATCACAGTAAATAAAAGCTTGTAAGTGAATTCAGCACTGTAGGACAATGTTGTCTGCAGTTGACAGCTGTGCTTAAAAAGGTATAACGAATCTACTTACACTAAACCATTCCTACTTAATATACCAAGCATATATAATAAATATTCTATATATTAGATGATATACAGCATATACATATGACACTTGATTTGAGAAATTTTGTTAATACAAAAGATTTTTGAATTGGAGTATTTGGAATATATATTTTGTATTTGGAATCCTTAAGATTATTCATCATCACCTGATGCTGGGAAGCTGGTTGAAGAGGATGTGTGTGGGGGGAGGGGGGGTTGGCTTTAAGCAGGTGCTTCTGAGGCATGGATAGTGTCTGAACTTCAACAGTAAGATGAATTTTCTGCAAGTGCAACAAGAATTTCATGTAGAGATGCTGTATTTATTCCTTTCAAACCAAATATTACAAAAGAAGAGCCAGAGCACATTATTCTCAACATCTTATATTTAATATCTTTCAATCTGGGTTTTCAGAGTGCTCTGCAAATCATGAATTAAGCCTTTAAATACCTGCATTAGGGGCTTCTGCATCTCATCCCTGAGTCACAGATGGGTAAGCTGAGTCACAGAGTGAATGACTTGCTCAAGGTCATACAGTATGCCAGTGAACACAGGCAGAATTGTTTCCTCTTTCTAATTACTGAACATTTTTTTATAGTGTAGGAGTCAGTCTTCTGTCAGTCTATAATCTAGAAGTCGGTCCTTTCCCTACCACTGCCGAGGGCAACCTCTGGAGCTGGATGGATTGCCTTTTTGAGTCTTTCTTTTGGCCAGTGTTTTGTTTATGGTTTACAAACACTGCCTTTTAAATAGAGAATTAAAAGGGGGTTTGTAGCCCTTGCCTAGTGTTCAGCCACAGGGGAAGATAAGGGAGCAGGAAATGAGAGTGACTGCTTGGTGTTCCTAGGCAAGTTGCCAGGTATTTTAGGCAGGAAAGAGATTAAACTATCACACGTGGAAGAATCAACCATCTTTGATTGTTTTGGTGGGGCACCTTTCCATCTGTAAACGTTGTTGTCCTTTAACCTAACAGGGCTGTTCGGGGAGCTTCAGATTACTGTTACTTTTGTTTAAGTCACCGTTACTCCTGTTTGATGCCGCTATAGGAATTGCCATCCTTCCATTAAGAATGATACATGAGCATGAAAGCTGCTGTACCTGCAGCTACATCTAGCTGGCATTTTGAAGGCCGATTTGAGCTTGCTTTGTCTGCCACCATCCCCAGTGATAAAGCTGTGATCGGCCTAACGCTGCGCTCGAGTCAGTGAGTTTTTCTGGGAAGCCGAGTGCCTTAGATGGAGGCCGAGGCCCTGCACCTCCTTTCAGCCATCACAGAGCACATGGCCACAAGCTGTCCATCCGCTCGCACAGGTTGTGTGACAAAGCATTAGCTGTCCCTTGTGAGGGTGGGGAATGTCATTTCCCTCCTGTTCATAGTAACTAGCTGCAGTGCTGAACACTGAAGTTAGAGTATCTGTAGTACATCTCTTCCCTCTGCCTGTCGCTGTTAGGCTTTCAAGCAGATAAGGTTATTTTAATATTTTCTACTAAGACACATGAATTTGCAAGTGGATATTTTAATCACTGTTCTAGTTTGGGTGAAGTTTGAGATGTGCAGACCCCTGGTCTCTGGTAAGCAGCCTGTACTCATACGTAGCGGTACTCCCTTGCTGCAAGATGGGAAGCAGGCTGTAACTGGGCTTTTTGTTTTCCATGTCATTGAGTTTGTGATGCTTCACAGGCAACTGATTCAGCCAGTTTTGATACTTGAGCCTCAGATGGGTAGAGTTTGGAGAGCAAGCTGGGCTGTGTGATTTTTGCAGAGTTGTGGATCAATAGGTTTGTTTTGGAGTTAGCATGTTCAGCACTGAAAAGTGGACCCAAACAGGGACCTTGAGGGAGAATAAGTCCTTTAGTACCTGACTGACCCCGTCCCCTCCAAATGGGTTCATGTGATGTAATAGGATTTGATCAACTGCTGTGAGGAGGAAATGGTTCACTGGTGTCTGTCTGAAATAAATCCAAATGTAAATAGGCTATTGTGAATTCTGTTCATTAAAGATTAATTTCTAAAGAAATAATGAAATATTTTTCTCACAGGACTTTTGTATTGCCAGTGGGTATCAGTAGCCAGCAGTTCTTAACAGCATAAACCTGGCAGCTGAGTTAACAGTTTAATTTTGCATAATTCTGCTCTACTTAAACCAGAAATGAAATTATATTAATGTACCACTTCTGTAGCACACGCTGTTAATTGTAAGCATGATTCTAGGTCAGTGCTGCCTGCTGTCATGACATTTATGTTTTGGGTTTTTTTTAAGCCCCAGCTGCTGAAAGCATTTGATTACATGACCATATCAGCATATTTATTAGGAGCTGGAAGAGACCTCAAAAGATCACTAAGTCATATTTAATTTGCAATGAAAAAACTTTTAAGTCTTCTGGCTGAAGAGATAAGCTTTACAGAAATGAGCTGTCAAATACTAACAGAGCATCAAATATGACTGCACAATATCTTATATTTTAGCTCTGTCACACATGTAGTAGGGCTGCTTGTACACTGAGGTAGGTCTGTATGCACATAGAGGCATAGTGGCAATATTTTGCTTATAAATGTCTTCTAAAAGAGATCAAAATCCAAGGGATCTTTAAAGTTGTGTCTGGGACAGATGATTACATAAAGAAGGGTGGTGAAGAAGACACATAATTGCACAGTGCATCATGTGGTGGTGTCCGGACCACATCCCAACACATGCCTCCCTTGTGATAGAGTGCACCCCTCTGGTTTCCCAATAATTTATTTAAAGTCCCACGTAAATTCTCTTTTCTGGGAATCCAGTTACAGCCATCGTTAAAATAGTCTCTTTTGGATCATCCTTCTCTCATAGCACCCTCATTTTAGCCTTTTTAATTTTAGAATTTACCGTTCCTAGCTCTTTTTCCCATGTCTGATTCTACCAGGTCTGTGAGCTGCCCATGCTGTTTCTGAAAAGCAGACAGACATCCTCTTGGTATGAATTTTCTTAAGCTGTTGTTATAACTGTGGACACAATAGACTTGTCGCTCTGCCTTAAGGTGAATGTATTAGCAAGCGTTTGACTCGATTCACTCTCTGACATGGCAACACTCCTATTATTCCCTGGTGAGGTCATTGGTCATCAGGCTATTCATGATAACTTCAGCCTTTGGTATGAGAGATCTCTGCTTGGGTCCCAAGTAAAGAAATAGCTGAGGTTCTCAAACTAAAGCTAATAGAACTAATAACTGGAACTAAAGGACACTTCCCTTTTTTTATCGTGTTTCCAATCAGCACAGAGAGTTAACTGCCCAGCCTGATCAGAATCAGTTGGGGAAATGACAAAGTCAAGGCTGGAAATATCAAGCCTTGCCTGATAGGCAAAGTGATAATTAACATAAATTAAAGCTGTGACTAGTCAGCTTATATGTACATAAAACACACACAGTCTGTGCTTTTGCAGTACTGAGTACGAAGCATCACAACTCTTCTGCTCTCATATGTTCTAGCCTGTCAAATGTATGCCTCTTCCTACAAGTGAATTATGGTCTTGGGGATATGCACTGCTGGCACCAGTGTTTCTAGGGGGACAGAACTGAAAAATAGTCCCATTCATTCACATTCACAGTATGCACTTGTCTGTTGTGTGCATCTGATTATTTTTGATACCCAGATCACGAGTGTGTGATAGCTGGAAATATCATGACCCAAAATATTTACAAGAGGGCATTAGCAGATGGAACTGAACAAAGCATAGTTAATTTATAATGCTACCAAAATGGAAAGCCTAAAGGAAGATAATGGATTAAAGGTTAAGTGATTGGGGTCTCAACCTGAATCTGTATTAATCTAGTTGCACTGATATAGTTGTATCTACAGAATTTAGAGAAAGTCCTTTAAGTTCCATGATGAGTGATAAGTTTTGCCTTATTTTAACTCCTCCAGTTCTTCCTTTCCTTTACACATCACAAAATAAACTATCAATTCCAAACACAAGAACCCCTAATCGTAGACACTTGAATCTCTAAGCTTTTTACCATGGCTAATCCTGTTTTGTCAATGCCTTTCAAGTGGTTTGACACCACGCCTCCCCCCACAAACAGGAGTTATTAGTGAATGCTGTTAATGGACTATTTCTTTCAGGGGGTGTAGTTAGGGAGAGGCTGTCCCTTCTCATAATAGTACCGTGTCAATCTCTGTGCAAGTGCAAAACAAGAGTTTTTTATCTTGTGCAGATTACCAGTAATTCTCAGTGTGGGCAAGCAGGGCCAGTTCTTTAGACATGACCATGTTCTGTTCTTCAAATGTTGGTGTTATGTGTCTCTTCAAAATGAGTATGCCTCTAAAAGAAATTATTGTTGTATTAAAAGATGTTCTTTGTGTCATTTTACCATGGTAAATATCTATCCTAGAAGTTCAGCTGTAGACATTAAGTAGGAAGACACATTGTGTTAAAAAAAAAAAAAATTAAAAATACCAGGCCTGGAGAGAGCACAGTGTGAATATGCTGCATTGCTTCTGATAACTTAGCTGCTTAGGCATAAATTTAGTTAGTTCTCTGTGTACTGTCTTGTGTCCCAGGCAGTGTCAGCAGTGTTTATGGCTAAGTGACAGCTGCACCTTTGGTTATAATTAAAGTGCTGTCATTTTAACCATAAACTGCTCTTGCCTTTTCAAATACATAACCATGGTGTGTGCAGTAAGATTAGATAGCACGCTTCTATTCAAGTCAATCTAGTGACTAATTAATATCACACTGTTCTCCATGTATAAAATATGTGCTTGATGCACAGCACAATTGGTCACACCCAGAGCCCATGCTCAGCCAGTTTCTGAGCTGTGCTGCCTCATGGCCAACTTCCCTGGTTATATATGGAGCATGACATCATATGGTATGGAATATACCTTTGGCTACTCTGGGTCAGCTGTCCTGGCTGTGTCTCCTCCCAGCTTCCTGTGCACCCCTCACCTTCTTGTTGGCAGGGCAGAGTGAGAAGCTAAAAAGTCCCTTACTGCTTGGGAACAACCGAAATATCAGTGTGCTATCAGCATTGCTCTCATCCTCAGTCCAAACCACAGCACCATACCAGTTGCTAGGAGGAAAATTAACTCTATCCCAGCCAAAATCAGAACACTTTAATAACAGAATACTGAGGAAAGAGCGCAGTCAGTGTGGAACAACTTGCTAAGTTGTGGTGCAGGTTTTAACTCAAGACGGTGCTCAAAATAAAAATCCTCTCCTTGGATAAAGGTTCCAGCAGCTGCCATTTTTATGGCATTTTTGTAGTTTCCTTCTTTGCTTGTTGGAGGAAACGCATGGCTGGATTTGTTTTGTCATTAACACATCCTCTTACATTAATATCCCCTGTTACTAGCCTCCTTATGAAAACTGATTATTTGTAGATATCTTGTTTACTGTATCACTCTTAGGAAGCCTGACAGTGCAGGGGGGAAAGTAATCACTAGCAAATACATAATGTGGATGCCAGATACAATCATATGGAAATATCAGCGTTATCATATATATTGCATGAAAGCTTGCTTTACATATTGAGGAGGAACTATTCTACCCTTTATGCATTTCTGTGTTATCAAAATTGTAACTAAAAGTAGAGGCACAGAATACAGAAATAGTAAAAAACTTTGGAATCATAGTTATTTTACCAATTTATGTATTTCAATTGATAACATGCATGATATTTAATATTCTGAGACTAAATTTACTAGTGCATTAAATAGGTCGCAACTTTAATCATAAGTCATAGCAAAATACACATTTGTTGCTGTAAAGTAGTTCAGTGGAATTAGTGAAAGCAGCCTAGATCCCCTCATAAGCTATCTGAAGCTAAGCCAAAAATAGTGGATGTTAATTCCATTTCTATCCTAATCCTTTCTGTTCTTTTCTAACAATTTTCTATATATTCATAGCAGGATATCTGCCTCAAAGTTCATGCTTCCTTGTTTGTGTATTCAGGTGCAGATTTCCTTTGAATTTCAAAATTAAAATATCTCAGATCAACTAAAAATCTGCAATGGTTATTTTTAAATATAATTACTTTCCTATAAATTATAATTTACTTTTTAAAAAGCAAACATTAAAAAGTTAAAGTTAAGCAAAGCCTAACATGTGCCTAACATGCACACAAAAGTTGTTCCAGGTCCCTAAGTACCAGCGAAGTCAGATGAGTTTATCCATGTTTCACACAGGTATTATCCATTCCCAAATAGCTGATTCACAAAATATAATAGCATTGAATGACTCTGAAATTAGAGAGGTTCTGTGTTGTGGTTTTGGAGTTGTTTTGGTGGTTGCTTTAAAAATCTTGTCACACCATTCATGGTACCTGCCACCAATGCCTCTCCAGTGTATATGTTGGTGTGACTGTCCAGACAGTTCTGCCATTTCCAAAGCCTTGGGAAGGAGCACTGCATGTGCAGGCTTACTCTGGGTTTATGCCATTAGTAAGTTTGTATTTCAGCAGAAGGGAGTGGTTTTCTGTTTCCTCCCTGTGCTGAAGTTAGTGATTGGTGTGGTGGGATTGATGCTTTTATGTAGTGAGAGCTAAGCCACTTTGTAAAAAAAAAAAAAAAAGAAAAAGAAGAAAAGAAAAATCAGGGATAGCAAGCTGATGTAGTTTGTGGCACACCTGCATACTCACTTGTGCTGTGAGGACATTCGGTGGGGGCAAAGGTGAGGAAAGGCCAGGTCTACCGGACATCGATTTGGTCTGCAGCCATCACCTTCTGTGCAGAGCTCCACGTACACAACTCTGGCTCAGGGCCCTGCCTCTGCCAGGGAGGCAAAGTGTTCTGTTTGTGTAAGAGCTTGTAGGTCTTTTTCAAAGTGGGAAGAAGGATCAGGGAATGGAGGGGGAAGCAATCAGTGGGTTATAAATGGGGAAGTGTTCAGGGTATCTGGGAGAATGTAACTTTGGATTTCTGCATGCTAAGGAAGTGCATTATTCTAAAGGAAGCTGATTCATATTGTTTGAATGAGGCTTTGTTTTCTTTTTTTACTCTTTTTTTTTTCTCCATCCTTAACCATATCCTAAAGTTAGGACCTAGTGAAGGATCTCACCATCAGGTGAGATGCTGCTTTACTTAACTGGTAATTGTTCCCATTGTTTTTAAGGTCCAGAGTCGTAGGATAATTGTTACTATTGTGCCACCCCAGAACACTGATCTGCCTGAGCAGAGATGCTCAAATGCTGTTAGCAATTGCTGGTTATAATGTTATATATGGTTTTGCACATGTCTAATATATGTCATACTGCCCCTTGTTTAGTCATGATTTAAAACTTCATTATTTCAACGTGGGTGGGCAGAAATAAATCTCTTCAGGCTGAAATGAATGAAGGTTTCATTGCAAACATCCCTCTCGAGGTTGTTTTCAGGAATGTCAATATATTTGAACCGTTTCATTCATCTGAATGCGTTTCTTCACATTCAGGTGATGAATCGGTCTCAAATTTGCTTAGTTTCCTCCAGTTACAGAGGTCTCTGTGGTAATGCTACATAAACCAAGCCAGCAGAGGAGCAGAGGTCTTAGTATCTGTGTATAAAGGTGTGTTTGAGCCTTGTAAATTGTGAGAGCTCTTCCAGGTCTGCACAACCTTACATCACCTGTAACTGGATACATGTGGAGCTGCCTTTCACCTGAGACTCAGTGTTTGTGACTGAGGATTCCCATCCGTAAGTGTTGTTTCATCCCAGAGAGTGTGCGAGCAGGTGTTATCTTTTAAAGGGATTAAGCATAAGGTCCTCACCTTGCAGACAGCTATGCTCTGGTGTTTAATCCTATTGACTCCTTTGAACTCTGTGTGCAGACTGTACTCCATACGTGTAAGTGAATGCAGGATAGATAATGGGCTGGAGGAGATGAGTAAGGTGCTTTAAAACTGTCACTTTCCCAGTTCTTGGTTCTCTTCTGAGTGACGTTTTGGGAGGGCTTTTGAAAAACACACAGAAAGATGTTGATGGCCAGCCTGGCAAGAAGTGGTTGGTTTGACTGCAGATACTCTGCAGTGCCTCTAATCCAGGAATTTGACATTCCAGTCACAAAAGAAGATACACTTTTGTCTTGTCCCTCAATGCTACCAGCTGTGGAATCCCACAGGCCAGAGGAACTGTGACATGTGGGGCAGGCATTGGCAAGGTGGAGTCTGTAATGAGTTTAACTTCTAATTGAACAAGGACATATGAAGGAGGGGAGGTGCCTTTTTTCTGCATACACGCCAAACTTAAATGAACCCTGATGTTAGAGGATACTGCTGCCAATCGCAAGTCCCTACTATGCAGCTCACAGTGTAAGCTTCTCAAAATCACAAACATTGCTGATTGTCTTGCTCAATTTCATTATGGAAAACAGCCAACACAAGTGGATTTCAGGTGATGGGAAAATTGCAACCTGAACTATTGGACTGCCAAAGTTAACAACGCAAATGTAATGACAAGTGTAAGCACTGACAGCTGTCTGGATCAGCAGTAGAGGTCTTGGTTTGTGGATGGAGCAAAAGGTGTGCTGTCAGTTCTGTTGGTAGATGACTCTTTGAGCCTGTAAATATATTAAAAGGATCACATATTAAAAGCTTCTCACTGAGAGGTTTCAGTGTGAGCCCTTTCAGACCCTGTTCTTTAGGCATTGTGAGTGAACTTTCAGGTTACATTCACAGAATGCTTTCGTCCTCCACTTGTACATTCCTGTTTTGTGCCATACATTCATTTTTATTTCAGTGATATAGTTCACAGGAAACCGTGACAATTTCTGTAGGAGTCCTGCTTGAGGGTATAGGGTGCACCTGAGAGAAAGTTCTCTAAAACAAGAATATGTGGCTTCCACTATACTTCTGCACAACAAAATGTTCAGTAGTACTTGACCTGGAAGCAGTGAATAAATGCTCTGGATTTTTCTGTTTCAAAGAATGGGTTCTTTTAGGAAAGAGATATATTTATAACTATGCATGTAGATGGATAGAGATATATATGGGTGTATTAAAATAACTCAGCTATACAAATGTTGAAAGACCTTTGTAACACCAAAAGGGAATATATTTAGCTGGACCAGTGGAAGATCTGAATCATTAAATCTGGTTAGGTTCAAAATCTGTAATTACAACTTCTCTTATGTGCAGAAGTGCTAACATTAATGTTAACTGCACAGAGGATACTACAGCAACATAGGATACTAGCAACATTGGATATGATACCAAACAGTAGAAGTGTTTTCTAACAAATGATGTGACTGAGTGCACTAGAAAGAGGACAAAAGGACCACGGTGCTTTGGTTAGAGATTTTCTTAGGGTTTTTTATATCCTGCTTCTAGTGCAGTGATCACGTGCCTTCCACAGCCAGCATGAACGTGTGGATTCTCAAAGGTGATTGGCACAAGAAGCCCAAGCCATACACTGAAGCAGTAACAGAGTCTGTGTTGAGATGCAGGCTTTCCGTATAGCTCAGTGGTTCTTGGGGGAGTTTCACCTCCAGCCTTTCCCTGGATCCCTCTTTGCTGCCATGTTCTCTATTCTGGAAAGCCCAGTGATGTTGCCGTGGGCCAGCTGGTTGCCGTTGCCCCAGACTGCCCAGCATCACTGGTTCTGGGAACACTGGCACAGACTCCACGCAGGCCTGGCAGAGCTCAGTTCCTGGGGTTTCATGTCATGTTTCCTCTGCACAGGTGATCAAAACAGTTTTGTCTGCATCTACTGTACACTTGTGTGGACTCTAGGAAAACAGTTGTCTAAAACAGAGATGATCTTATGAAATGAAATCCCAAGCAGCTTGTTAGGAAGGGTAGGGAGAAGAGGGAGAACTTTCTCCATTGCTGAGGCTTTGTTGGTGTTTCAAAGCTCCAGCAGTGATTGGGTAAATTCCAAAATGGTGATGTCAAGAGACCGAAAACAGAACAGTTTTTTGTTTTGACGATACAGTTTACAACATTGGCTAATGAACACCGTGGGGAAAAGCTATCTCATCTGAAAATGTTTCTGTCTTTTCTTAAGTTATATGACATCTCTGGATGTCCCAAAAATGGCTCCAGTAAATTCAGGGGAGAACTTGACAGTGCTGAGATTGTTACTGTTAGAAGGCAGAAAGCAAGAATTTTCCCCTTATTTTTCTATATATATATTAAAAAAACAACCCAAAACCAAGAAATCAACCCACAAAAACCCCAGAATTTAAATAAATCCTGAATGTAATCCAGGAAGAAACCTTTTGTGAAAACTGAAAATGGAAACTGGCCAGTCTGACTATACAGAGACTATGGTACAGTGCTTTTAAAAGTACTTGTGAACTGTGAAAAACAAGAAGCCCAGGCAGAAAGTCAATAGATGTTATAGTTTCCAGTGCGTATATTTCCTTCTCAAATGGCTTTTTTTCTTCACTATTTCTTGCAGATCTCCCTTTTTTGCCATGTCAGCTGACAGCCACCAGCTCCACACTCATTCCTACCAGGATGCACTGAGTTCTACTTGTCACGGTCTCTTGAATGTCAACAGTCACCCTCTGTCAAAGAGTTCCTCAAGTCTGGCCTGTACGGGGCAATCAGTTTTAGAGGAGAGACACAGCAACAGACAGGAGCTCAAGAAAAGCCACAGTAGCACCATCTGCCATACCCTGGAAAATAAGAGTGATGCCAGAAGTGTGCCAACTCCTGGATGGTCCTCCTCACAGCCTGGGATGACAGGACTTGGATCAGTGGTCCAAAGCATAAGCAGTCAGTCAGCCAATGCCAATTCACAGGGCAGAAGCAAGACTGCAAACCATTGTCTTCTCTCTGAACAGTCCCCAGCATCCTGGGAAGTGGGGGACACTAAGATATGTGTAAAGAGCAGCACTGTTGAGAACGTTTCTTCAGCCTGCACTGTACACCACCAAAGCATGTGTGAGATGGAAGAACCAGGAACTGCCCTTCAAAGGAGCCACTCAGACCTAACTTGCAGTTGCAAACAAGCTTATGTCACACTCCTAGAAACCAGCGTTACTCACTCCTGCCTAAGCTCTTCCAGCTGCAGGCATGGTCCGCCAGTGGCTAGGACGTCTTTCCAAACACAGAGATATGGATCAGAAACAAATGAAAATACATCTCACTATCACAACCTTGTGACTCACCTTCCAGTTCTACCTAGAGACCAAAAAGTACCCACAAATAGCTTTGACAGTGGCGGTATTCCACGTAATACTACTGTTTACACAGATCCTGGAACATTTCACCCCGCTGTTCTAGGACCCCACATGCCTGGAAACATTTTCTCAAACAGGACAATGTTCAATCAGGCCACCGGGATTGCTCATGGTGGTCTGACTTGTGGTAATATTCCAAACTCTGTGTACTCCCCCATGGTGGTGGCAGTTCATAACAATTCTGTGGGGGCCTGTAATATAAGACAGGACCCTTGCATGAAAGTAGATGCTACTGTCCCTGCCTACTGCCATTCTTTGCCCATACCATCTATACAACTCGTTCCGCGGCTGGTATGCTCAGTTAGCGAGTCAGGAAAAGAGCAGGCCGTGCCTGGCTATTTCCACTCCTTTTCTACTTCAGACATTCTGACATATCCTAAACTGGTTTCTTCAGTAAGTGAATCGGGGCTGGATGCCAAGAGAGTCCTGAAGTACTGTAGCAATCCTGGGGAACAACTGCAGCATACTCAACACTCTGCTCAGCAGGAGAGAGCTCCTCCAGAAACAAAGGCTGCCTGCGTTGCCTTTAGTAGCCAGCAAGGTGCAGACATGGTAACAACAACTAAGGATATGTGGACTATGACCTCTATGAATGACTTAACCAAGGGACTGAAGCCAACTCTGGAGCGTAGAGATGCCGAGGTACAAACTCTTCCAACCATGGAATGCAAATCTGTGGCAACAAGCCCAGCAGCTGCCGCAGAAGACCACCCACATGTGTTCCCAGAGGTGAGCCTGGAGCAAGACTTGGAGGCCCCCAAATCTCCTGTACGTGAAGTAAGATGGGATGACGAAGGAATGACATGGGAAGTGTATGGGGCATCTGTGGATCCAGAAGTCCTTGGGTTAGCCATTCAGAAGCATCTGGAGATTCAAATAGAACAGTTCCAGACAGAGCCTGCTCATCTGCATGAGAAAAGCAATGAGGAGCCATCTTCTGATAAAATGGGGAAAAAAAGGCCTTTCAGAACAATGATGCATTCCCTGAGGTATCCGAGCTGCTGTGCTCGTTCCAGTACTGCAGCGGAGTGAGCACAGCTGTAGGACAGCTCTGCTGCCTTGAAGTTGTAAATAAATACCGACTCTTATGTATTAACATGGTACACAGGAACAATCCACTTCAGGGTAAGTGGGGAAAGGTCAAATGCACATCAAAGCAAGGAAAAACTCGTAGTGGGGCCATGAATCAGGACATAAGGGTGTACCTGCATCATGCCATCTGAATGCACTTAACTGTATTTAATGTAGCACTGTTCTGCTCTTCTGTGTTAGTTGAAATCATATTGTAAAGAACGAGACTTTTTTCTAATCACGCATCTTTTTAAAATAATTATTACTTTTTTTCTGTATTTTAATAATTTAGAATTAGAAAAAGTTAGAAAATGATGCTTTAATCAAAATTCTCATCTTTCAGTCCTAATCCCTTAAATTGTTTTGGGAGCTCCTTTGCTGTTAATTTATGCTATGAACCCACTTTAACTGTAGACAGAATGACCAGCTAGTGTAAGGCTGTATGACAAAGAATTGTAACTTTTGCTACATAACTCTGAGGCAATTTCGATACTGTTAGTCTGAACTCTTCCCTTTGCAAGCTGATGTACAGTTGGAGGATGCTCCTGCAACTTTCAAATTAGTTTGTAGTTAAGATGTATTACATGATAAATATCCAGAACTTATGTTTACCAGTTGATTGACATAAACGTACAGTGTTACCAAAGATGATTCATACAATGTGAATTACTTACTGAATGCTTGGTTTAGAGACATGAAACAAAAGCTGTTCAGATCAGTCTCTCACACTATCATGCCCTACAGATGATAAGTGGGGTTATTTTTCTTGTATTAAAAGTAATTTCCAGTGAGCTCTTTTAATGTGCATCTGTGCTCAGCAGTGGTTATTTTGTTGTTGGATAAACCACAGGCGACAGCTTCCCTTTCCTCGCCTTGTGTTCCCTGTCTGCTCTAATGTCAAGCCTGCTGAAAGTGAGACTTTGTGTCTTCACCAAAGTACAGCTCTAAGGTTACTTGTTCCAGTGCCTTGGTCATATGGGCAGCTTAAAAATTGCTTTTCTCCCAGAAACAACTTTGCAAACAATTTCCCAGTGAGAAACCTTTTATGAAACTGCAATGCAGGGCCTGTTTGAAATGAAAGGTTTGTCTGGGAAGCCGAGACTCTTATTTCCAGTGTCATATGTGGCCTTTAATCAGTGTCTAAGATTCTCCAGGAAGCTGGGAATGTGCAACATCTTTTGATGAAGAAGAGAAACATTCTTTTTGGTCTCAAAGGAAAGCTTGCAATATCAGAGAACTTACTGCCATGGAGTTATCCATTCTTTCTTTAAATCTGTGTGGCTGTGCTTTTGTTGTTTTGGTTTGGCTTTTGCTCCAGTTATTTAGCAGGCTGCCTGCATAACATGCATCAGACATTGTCTATGAGCTCCTGGTGCTTGGAACAGCTTTTTCATCGAGAAAATCAATTTAATAATGTAGAGTAGTTCAACATCAAATTTTCTTTCCTGGACAAAGTGGAATTTAACATAGCATGTTCCAGTGAAACTCACTTTGAGTTCAGGACACTTCGTTCCGGCCCTGGGACTTTGTCCTCAGTGAAGTCTGAGCTCAAAATGAGTTTTATACAAACTAAGTCTGAAACCACCAGACTATGACACCTTGCCCAGGATGCCTTCATAGCTGCAAGCATCCAAGTTTTGATTCTGATTCTTGATGTTAAAGTTCCTTTTGTTAAACCTTTACTAGAAGTAAGGAAGTAATGAATAACTCCAAGTCACTTCTGCTGTTATTTAGCGTTTAGCTAAACAGTTTCTATGTGGGTTTATTTTATGATCTGGGATACTAAACATTGATTTCTTCCTTTCTTCAAATAATATGCTTTGAAAATTTTAACCACTGTAACAGCCTGAACCAGTGTGTTACCTTGTCCTCAGGTGTGCAGGAGAATTAAAGATTTGAACAAACTACATCTTTAAAATTGCAAGTGTACCTTGTGCCCTTGACCCTTGCAATCCATGCTTTTAAGCTCTTTGTGCAATAATCTTGATTCTCCTTCCCACCCCTACCATCCCAAGCACCCCTCCAAAATAAAGCCCCTAACTGTGAAGGTGAAAAAAACCAGTTCAATATCAAACAGGTGAGAAAGAGAGAGTTTGTAAAAGGGGCTGGAACAGTATGGCAAAGTTCCTTGGGTGCTTTGGCTGTTGTGTACTATAAAAGCAGGACAACTCGGACTTCATACAGCTCTGGTGTGAATTACCTGTGGTTCGTGCATTGCTATGTATTTGCTATTACAGCACTAAACACTGATCACCATTCCCGGATGAAAAGAGTAAATGCTAAGCAAGGGGAAAGGACACCAGTGATTTACCAAGCAAGAAAACCAGACATTCACTCATTCTAGGCACGGTGAGTCTTTAGGGTACTAATTGGAGTCACTGTTAGAAAGAAAAATGGTGTTTGTGTTTGAGAATTTCCTACGCTTTTTGAAAGGGTTAAAATACAAGGCATATTAATGAAGATCTGGGGAAAGAAATGAAACAAATTTTCACCCAAATATTAGCTACATGGATAAAGGAAGTTGCCTCACCTGTATGACAGATGCCTGTTAAGAAAGGGGAGAATTTGCATTTACTTTGCATTTGGGTTCAGTTGGTTTTTAAAACTGAAATGCAGTCAGGTTGTATGTTTAATACTCTTCATATTAGTGTTCTGTTCGAGTGTTGCTTGTGTAAATGTGAGAACACTGTCTCTGTTTTTTAATGGGTTTTTTTGTAACATAGGAAAATCCAAATCCATTACTTCTGACTTTTAAATATAAATAAAGTAGAAGGAAAACTTACGGTAGATTTATAACTGAGCGGGTCAATGCTGAGCACAGATGCTTGTCGAGCAAGGGTGAAATCAGGGTGTAGTATTTTCTTGAGCCCTCTCAAACAACAGTTTGCATTGCATGACATTTCCTGAGCGCTCCAGTTCCATTTCCAGATGAAATTGGGCTTGCCTTTCGCACAAATCCTCAGTGGGAGCTGCACTGGCATGCTGGGAACTTAACCCCTTTATTCCAGCACTCCTTCTTTCCCTTAAAATATGGAGACAGCCTCCTGGTAATTTGGGATATGTCACAAATGTCTCTAGAAGGATCAAACCTTATAGGATACTTGATGGCTGTTGGATTTCTAATGGGCTGAGATGCCTAGGTTAGCAGTTCTGCACAGATTGAAGGGATCTGATATCAGTATGCTGATGAAACAGCTCTGGAGAAGAGTTCTAACAATTCATTTCACTCTGAATTACCATCTTGTTCTAGTAACAAAAGAGATATAATAGTGTATTTACTGTTGCCATTCCTGGAGGAGAGACCAAAACCTGTCAGACATTTGACACTGACTTTATTGTCATTGCACAGTTAGAATTTGAGACAATCTTTGACTGTGGGGTTAAATCCTGATATAGAGGATATTTACTCAATGTTTTAAATAAAAACCCTCCATGGTTAAGTCAGTTATTTACAAAAAAAAAAAAAAGAAAAAAAAAGTTGCTTAGTCAATGTCAGTTTTAAAATAACGTTATGTATTTGTTTGGTCTTCTTCTGAACACGTCAAATTGTTCTGAGAAATGGCATTTTAGACTTGTGATGGTGACAGGCTGCTTAATGGCTGGGGATCAGCTGGGAGGACCGCCTAACCGATTTCACCCCGGGCCCAGTAACGTGGGTGCCCCATAACAAATGTCCTGGCGATTCCTGCTGCCCCGGGCCGATGAGGAGGCAGCAGTAGGGATGAGGGCCCGCAGCAGAGGGGCTCTCTGAAGCTGGCAGCCCTGTGACAGGGGTGCTGTGGGCTCTCCCACCCTCAGTTCAGTCTGAAGCACTTGCAGATCATTTGCCTTTGGCCTCATGCTGTTTGCTGAGTCAAAAGGCCCTGTGGAGCGACCCTGCTCCGTGCCCATGGTCCTCTGAGCGGGAAGTGAGAGGGGAGGAAAATGCAATTGGCTGTTGTGTGCCAAACTGTACCTAAAGATGTTTCAGGGTGGAAAAAGCACCTCTGCTGTATGGGCAGGGAATGTATTTCTTCCTGATCACTTCTCTGCTTACAGCCAGTAAGAAATAATGTCAAGCTGGACTAATTGCATTATTGGATAGACATTTAGTCTTTTAAATCCAAAGCAGTAATGACCTGTCTGAAGAGGTGCTGAGGTAAGAGGCCTTCTAGAACTCCTTGTTAAAGATGGAACAAGAAAAAACATACAGTTTTGATTAGGAAAAGCAACATGCAGTGAGGTTGGGATAAAGTAGAGTCTCAGAGCAGAGATGATACCCAGGAACCCCGGCTCCGAGCAGGGCCAGGGCCCTCCAGACACTGCTCGTCCCCCCTCTCAGGAGCTTTTCCAACTGTGAAATTGCAATGTTAATACCTCATTACCATCTGTTCCTTTCAGACATGCTGAGGTGATTAATTTGTCTTCTTAAGCCCCTTGAAAATGAAAACAGTCTATTAGTGCTAAGTAATACTGTTAATTGGCAAGAGACGAGGAGGCAGCATGTGAGTTTGACTTGGAAATAAATAACTCTAATCAACTGCTATGGTACTAGTTAAATAACTCGGAGGGACTCACTGCGTCAGTCACTGGTCTTTCAGGGGACTTCAAGTGTCTCAGACTGAAGTGAGCTTTGGTTTCTAAACTGTATTTCTGTTCCCTCTGTTCAGAACTATAGAATGAAATGAAGAACATGACATGCCTAGTGAGCTGCTTTGCAAAGCTTCATTGCTTACACAGTCACAAGATCCAGCTGACCCTCTGCAAATAAGGAGGACCTAAAGCCTGTGAGCCTGGGCTTAGAGCCCTGGGCTGCTCCTGTCTGCCGGCGCCGCGTGCCTGTGGCAAAGCGAGCCACTGCGCTTCCTGCTGATGCTACGGTCTGGGTGTAGCTCCAGAGACCTATGTGGCTTATAAAGGCAAGGAGTAGGATACACTTTGGAGGGGACATTTAGGTTAGTGAGAATTTTTTTCTTTTCCTTCTCTCAAAAAGAGACTTGCAGCCAGTTCTACCCGGTCTAAAAATGGGTGTGCTCCTTATTCACCTCTGCAGTCTGGGATGAGTGTATCCAGCACTTGGTCACTGGTGGCTTTTACTCTGGTCTGCATCAGCGAAGGGAATGGTGCACAGCCTTTGCCTTTGACTTTGGTTGTCCGGCTTCTGTCTTTCTGAAGCTGTGGAAGTGCTGGGTCTTGAGCTGACAGCCATCACATGTACCAATGTGTTCAGATAGCAGAGTACTAAGCAGTAGCCTCTAAGTCTTTAGAAGCATTAATCCTATCTGCGACCTAAACAGATGCCATCTATCTTATTATCAGCCTTTCAGCATACTACAGACTACGCCACTCGGACGACATGAAGGAAGCTTAGAAAACAAAGCAGGGAAATGCAGACAAGGAGCTGGCCCAGCAGACAGACCTCCATCCCGTTCCAGCCACCTCCTGCTCACCTTCGGGCAGGAAAGACAAATCCAGTGACAGTGGGGTCGCACGTGGTGTGTGAAGGAGAGATTTGGTCCCCTGCAGTACTGAAGGTAGTGTAGCATAAGGGGTCAGGAGCTTTCGGGAGCAATGGCTGGCCAGGGTTACATCTTCTAGCTCTACCTGGTGCTAGGTGCCTGGTGCTGCGTGTTCTGGTCCCTGCTCAGCTCCTACAGTTTTACTGGGAAGTAGAGATGCAGTCGTGGCTCCCTGCACAGCGAACCAATACACCCTTTTGTTTGTGCTTTCCATCACACAGCTACTGATGGGCTGCTCTTCTCCATGGCCACAGCACGCAGAACAGAACCATCAAGGCTCATGTGCTGTGATCTGACCCTCACTGTACTGCCCCAACAGCAGCCACAGGAGCTGGTGTTTCTGGTGCTTCCACTGCCACATGACACCCTCAGTAACAACACATGCATAAAGGGTTGGTCCTTCCCTCTGCTTGCTTTTTGCAAAGGTTGTAGGTAATTGGGTTACACTGCCTCTGGTGCCGGCTGCAGTGCAAATGGCTTTACCCCAGATTGGGACTGAACAGAAACTCCTGCGTGAAGGTAAATTGGATGCTGTCTCATGCTTACACTGTCTGGAAAACCCTGTGTATGCCACTGCCTCAGAGGATCCAATTTTAGGAAAGTCTGTACGTTAATTTGATTAATGGTGTGATGGATTTTGCTGTAATTTCTTCCTTGTTTTCATAGTGATCTGTGGTTGCTAAATGTAATGCTATTTTCAACATCACCTTTGGTCTAAGAGTAGAATTAGGGGTTAATTCAGTGCCATGCTGCTGTAGCTGCTTTCTTAAAAAGGATCTTGGAAAGAGATGAGACAAGTGTTTCTGATAAAAGCAGAAGAGACCTGTTTTGATTGTGTGGTACCTCTTGCTCAACAGATGAGAGCAATCCCGAGAGCCATAACAGCACAGTTGTTAGATAAAAGAGCCCTTTGTGCTTTAAGCCTGCACTGAGAGTCCTTTCCTGCTCCAATTTTGGCTGGAGTATGTGTCTATGTATATACATACATATGAGAGGGAAGTTCGCACTGTCTGGTGACCAAACCCACACAGCTGTTTCACTGCAGGCAGGGACATGCATCTGCTCTGCTTTATCACGTATGTGATGAAGATATTGGGACTCCACAGCCTGTGCACAGCTGTGTTGGTATGCACATACCCAGACATTCAGGTGTTTGCCAGCACGGCATCTCTACAATTGTTAGTAACCCCTGTTGTGTAAGAGAGCATTTCTGTTACCACAAGTTAACTCTGTTCCTTTTCTCTATGCCTCTACTCAGGGGTGATGCTTCTTCGGTTAAAATTTATTGGTATTGTTTTGTATTGATAGATTTGGACTGCAACAAGTAAGAGACTTGTTCACATCCATGGTGGGACCCTTGCCCACAAACACTGGGTTCTCACTGCAGCATATTGCTTCTAGAAGGAAGTTCTGCCTTTGGTTAGACTTCCTGTGGAAGCTACAGAAAACCTGCCTGGAAACATTTTTCAATAAAAGATGCATGTGGAGTTAGGTGTATTCTGCACTTCTGTTTCACGTGAAGCCTGACAGACTATTTGTGGAATAGATGACTAGGCAGTAATTTAAAAAAAGTTTGCAGAAATGAGACATCCTTAAGCTAAAGGAAGGAAGAAGGCATATAGTGTGGTGCAGGAAAAGGTTATTTAAACATCTGTGTGCAGATAGATATGAAACTGTTTGTGTGGGAGTTCAAAAATACTTAGTTTATCTCAGGCCCTGAGGTAGCTCAACACAAAAAGCAAAGATTCAAGATGAGTAAGTACAGCTCAGACAGCTTTCAAAGTCCCTTGCAGGGAAGTAAAGCCTTGGACTTGAGCACAACCGCCTGCTGCCCTCCTAGGCTCCTTGGAGTGGTCTGTGGCTGCAAGGTTGGCCTTGGGCCACAGGCAGGAGTTGCTCTGGGGTAGATCTGGCGCTCAGCTGTGACCGAGGGTCAGGTCACAGCCCTCCTGGAAGGGGACCAAGGACAGACGTCAGAGAGGATGTGTGGGAGGGAGGGCTGCGTGCCTGGGCTGGCAGGGACTAACGGAGAGCAGTCCGCTTCCCACGGCAGAGCTGCAAACAATTGGCGATCCCCCAGGAGCTGCGTGCATTTCCCTGACGCCTGCAATGACGACTCTTCTGTAATTTCATACTCTGCTCTGGGAACACGGCTGTCGCTGAGGGGACCTGCCATCAGCTTGTTAGGATGCCTTGGCATCTGGCTTCACCTCCAGCTGCGCTGTGTGTGCTGTGCTGCTCCCCATGTGCTGCACATCTTCATTTCCCTTGTAAAATGATTGTGACAGTGATGTGCTGCCTAACTGTGTGGCAGAGTTGTGGAATAAGGGAATTGCTTGATGGGGCATTAGAAGTTAAACACAACCGGTTGTCTTCAACTAAATTATTGCACTTACTGAAAGAGGAATGGCCAAAGCAGGAACCAGAAACACTGAGAACATGCGCATAAACCCCATAAAATTTGCTCTAAAATCAACAGCAGAGAACATTCCTCATATTCTTTGTGTTTGGGGTGGTACAGAGTAGGACAGTTTGGCTGGCGAGTGCCTAGCTCCCATTTCCATTTTGGTATTGAGGATTAAC
>VXBZ01006334.1:1110915-1143883 GCA_013399135.1 Heliornis fulica | reverse complement strand
CCCTTTGGAGGCGGCCCAGGAGTTATCGGCTGAAAGTCGTCCGGGAGGCCCGGCTCGGGTCGGGTATGACCGAGCCAGGCCAGTCAGGAAGGGGTAACTCTGAGGTGAAGGGACACGTTTGAGTCTGGTGGGTTTGGTTTTCTGCTGTTCTTGCTTTTTTTTTTTATGATCGTGAGACGTGAAGCTGTTGTTGGTACTGAAGTCATCTCCAGTTGAAGTCACCTCAGTTCCAATTCGGAATTGACAGGGCAGAACCTATGTGGGCAGCTGTGCGTTGTGCACGTTGCATAAGCAGTTAGAGCCTAGGTTAGCAGCGAGCGGGAGTTGTAGTGCACCATGCTTATGGAAAGTTTGGATGAGAGCCCTTGTTAGGTAACGGGTAAGTGGTTGGCGCCAGAGCTCTCATGGATTTTGTTACTCATTCTTTCAGCTTTCAGACTCGGTATTTGTGGCTGGTATTAAAGGGAAAAGCAGACAGAGGAACAAGATTGTCTTGTGATGGGTTTTTTTTTGTAAGGTATGCGGTCATGGGAGGGGAAAAAGGCTGACAGTCATTTAAAAAAGACTGTAACTGTGCAGGTGTGTAACGCTGTACCTACGGATATACAGAGTGTGGCGATGCTGTCTTTGGGGCCCCATGCTTCAAGCAGAGCAAGGGATTTGTCAGTTGTTTTCCAAAGGGTTTGAAGCACAGAAATCTGAAAAATGGTTGTCTTGCAGTGTAGAATTTGTGTTAAGATTACACTGTGTCTTTTCTGGGACATCTGCTTTAGGTTTGTATCTAATTATGGCATAACAATTTCAGGCCTTTGCGTTCAGGGATTTTGTGCTTTTACTTACGTGCTTGCTGAGCTGTACTTTTGGACTTCTCTCAGCTGCCCCGTTGAGAACGAGACTCTGGAACTCTATTGAAGCTCTATTGAAGCTGTCTAGATGGATGTGCTTTGCGCACCAGCTGGTCTCTTCCAGGGCTAAAATAGATTGAAAAGGCAGTTGTGTGTTTTGGGGTTTGTGGTACTGATCCCATACAGTGTAGGCAGGTAAGACCTACTGGCATTTTAGAAGGTGTATCACTGGAAAATTTTTACATTGTTACTGCTTCGGGTGTTACTTTCACTTTGTCTCTTTCTTGGAACCATTAACGTCTTTTTTTTTTCTGCTTGTGACTTAAAAAATACAGTGGTACACACTTCTTTTGGTGTCAAATTTCCCCCAGCAGAAAGTCCGCACAGATACTGGCTCGTGATGTCGACACTGTACTGTACAAAATGCTTGTTATGTTTGGATGTGAAGTGAACTTTCTGAGATTCAGCTCGTGTACTTACAGTACTTCACTCCCTGACCACAGCTCCCACGTACCTAATTTGGGATAGTTACTTAAGAAGAACTACTGTTTTTTGGTGGGGTAAAATGGAAATGAAGAGGGATTTCAGTTCTAACAAGCCAGCTGTTTTAAAACCACCACATCAAGGAGAGGCAGAGAGACCTTTGGAACAGCCTTGCCCTACCAACTGAAAAAATCGTTCTGTATTTATAAATAGAGCCTGCTCAACGTGAGGTTTTGTTCAGTTCAGCAGTTTTTCCCATCACGACACAACCATCTTTTTGAGGTTATTCAACACCAGTTTGAGATGGAAAACAGTGATGTTCCTAAGCTGCAGCAGCCAGCTGGAACGGGTTATGCTGATGGGGAGGAGCTGGTAAAACCAGTTTTCTGCTGGCCAGCTAGCAGATTGTGTAGGCAGGAAGGGTTATCTCCTCCCCTGCTCCCCAGCCATGGAAAGCTCAAGAATTGTATTTGTCCAGCAGCTTCTGATCTACAAATAAAAGCAAAATAAGGCAAGTGGGGGAGGTCACACCTCAGGGGCAGAGGGCAGGCAGCCTATTTGAAGGCTGGAGATTGTACAGAACACTGGGAGAAGCGATACTGTGGCCAGTTTAGGGGGGAGGATCTTTTCAATGACATGCCCCCCTGCTACCGTAAGGCTCCTGTGTGTTAATGGGCACAGCCAAAAGTTTCTCTGTAGACTGGTAGTCATTTTGCCATTTGGAACAATAAGGTTTTCCCGTCTCATCTGAGCAGTTCCTTTGGCTTCGTTGTGGCTGTAACGGTTGTGTGGATTCCAGGTGGATCCGTAAGGGTGCTCTACTCCTCTGCGTGTCCCGTTGTGGCAGCAAGAGTAGCCCTGGTAAGACTTGTCCCTTCGGCCCCCCAGGGCAACCGAGCAGTTTATGATCAGAAGAAGGGTTTCTGCAACCTGGGCGGTGCTGTGCTGGGCTGGCAGTCTCCGGAGGCCCGGGTCGGTGCGGGCGGGCCGGCCAGGGGGACTTCCCCGGCCGCTGGAGACTCGCAGCCCTCGGCCCTCGTAGCTGCCGAAGAAACGCGCCGAGGGCTCGGCACTCGCTGCGCTGTGTCGCGTTTGTCGTAGGAGGAAGGGGCGAAAAGGCGCGTCCCGCACTCGGGCTAATGCGCCCTTGTGGCGCCGTTGCAAAACGTTGCGGTTTGCCGGTTGAGACCACTGGTGGGACGCGGGGCGGGAGGCGCCCGGTAGGCAGCCCAGAGGACCGGGCGGGGAGGCACGGCCGGGGCCCCGCCCGCCACCGACGTGCGGGCGCTGCGGGGCGGGGAGCGGCGAGGGCTGGCCGCCCCGATAACGCAGGGGCGCAGCCCCCCGGCCCTCCCACGGCCGCGACGGGGTCGGGTCGCGCCCAAGCATTGGGAGCCGGAATTGCGGCGGCGCCGGCGGTCCGGACGGGAATGGGGACAGCTTCCCAAGCAGGGCACTGCTGAGCTGTGTGCCCCGCCCGGGAAGTAAGTGCGGGTTCGGCTGGGGGGGTGCGGGGTACCCGCGGCTGGAAGCGGTTCGGTGCCGTGGGAGTCGGCCAGACCAATAACTGCACCACGTATCTTGGTGCAGAAGCTTTCGTGGCTTGTTGCTGTTGGGTCTAAGTGTGTGGTCCCGGCTGATGCAGAGCGTGGGGCCCTAAAGTGGCGTCAACTCTTGGTGCTCTCTGGCGATAATTGGGGTGCGGGGAAGTAAGTGACTGCCCCTGCTTGTTTTTCTTAGAGGCTTGTGGGAACTGAAAAGAAGGGTGGAATGACTCTCATCCTCAACTGTAACGTTAGTTTCGTCGGCTGTTTTTAGACAAAGAGTAAGAACAGCCATTTTAGGAGGGCTGGCTGGAGGACAGCAGCGTTCATTCCCTCTGTATACGTTTTGGAGAGAGACTCTTGGAATCAGCTGTAAAAAAAAAAAAACAGAAAAACATCAAGCACAAGTATTTTCAGAATTCGTTAGAGGAGCTTATTTAAAGCTTCTTAAACTTGACTGTGCCAGTATGAAGTTGCTAATGCAAAGTGAAAAAGTAAAGATTTAAATGACAATGCAGTATGCTTTGGACTTGGCATTTCTAATACACAGCTTAACACAATTTTCACAAAACTCTTTTTAGGTACATTACCTGCCATGCAGGCAAACATGGCAATTACACTTAGCCTTTTAGACTTTGATTTGGGTGCACGTAGGAGTATGATAAATAAAATTAACACTGTTCCTTATGATTTCTTGTTTACTTTTGAGTATATTACAGTTTTTAATATATCTAACATCCTTGCTTTCTTGGCTGGATATATCTCTGCTTTTGCATGTATACTTTTTGTTTATATCTGAGAGCTAGGGCTCCCACTCCATTTACCTGTAGGTTGTACATGAGAGAGTTGACAAGCAAGACAAACATCTAAGGGGTGTTGTGAAGAGAAACCTTTTATTGAGCATCACTAGCAAGGTGAAGATCATGAAACCTTACAGAACTGAACCTGTGCATGAATTACGAGTATGAAAACACAAGGACAGAGACGACATTCATAGCGCACCGAATTGAGAGTTGGACTTAGGCACCCTGGCTTACTTGTTGAGGAATTAGCACAAGCATAAAGAATCGATTCAAGTTCACATCTCTTGTAGTTGTGCTCTGCACTTCCTAGAAGGTTAGATGTTATGGCGAGGCGGGATTGAGTTGTGTGCAGGGGCTTGGGGTGGTTTCTCTGCCTGTCCCGTGTCTCATGGCTGGGGACACCTGGGAGATGGGAAGCCTGTGGTGTGGAAGGAACCAAGGGAGATGCAGCCTCTGCTGCTGCCACCTCACAGCAAACCCCGCTCTTTCTGTCGTCTCCCACTTGTGAACCACTCCCAGCCTTCAGCTCTCTGAAATACAGAACTTACATGTATCTGGTGGGTCTTGGTTGTAGAAGGATTTTTGGGTTGCAGTTTGTATTGTTGTGGAGATTGGAAATCACAGACTAAATAGCTGCTCTGTTGTTGTCTTGTCATATTCAAAATACTCCTTTCAGCTCTCTCCGGAGGAGTGGTAAAATCTTTTAAGTATTTAGATTGACATATGTGTATGCTTCAATTAGTTCTGCTGGGAATTTCCATGGTTGTCATTGATGAAGACTTGTTTTAGAATGTTTGCTACAAATCTTTAGTTAGTGCTTTAGGAATCCCACAAAACTAATAGGAGAATTGAAACTCTTTGGTAATAAATTACCCACCTTTTAGGAAAAAATCCCTTTAGTGATGTTACTTTTAGGAAAAAAAAACTAAAAATCCATGTTTAGCTTTTTTTTTCCCCTGTACTTTCACAAACCTTACGAGTGTAAGTTCTCCAAAAACTGTCTTTGAGCCCCTTTTATTTGAGGATTTGTTGAGTTGAGTAAGTTACTGTGACCACCACAAAAATAATGGGCCGCTGTTGTAAATTTTGGTCTCTACAGCTTAGTAAGGAGTGATGTGTGTATCTACTTCTGGGTTTTCAGTTAATCAGACTGTATTACAATTCTCTCGTTTATGGGAGCAAGTTCATTTGCCTGCAGCTGAAAAACGGGGTAACTGAAGCAGCTCCCGCCCCTTGCCGGGCTGTTCTCTCCCAGCTGCTGTGGAGCTGCAGAATGTTTCCTGAAGCAGCCCTAAGCTTTTGGAATTTGCTGGCTAGGCACAAAAGCCAGAGGAAGGTGAACGGTGGGAGAGGATTGCCTAAGCTGCTGCGGTTGAAGCTGTTGTCAAATATCTGTTGGTTTTCCTGTGATTGTGCAAATTCTGTGGGCTGAGGCATTTGAGTGAGAGACTGCTGTTGCTCCTGGAGAAAGCTTTTTCTATGTTTAGAAAACTTGTGTCAGTGAGGAGCCTTAGGGGTTTTCTTGTTCACCTTTATAGTGAAGTAGAGCAGATGGCTCTTCATATGACGCCCTTCCTCTTTCCTTAAAGAGGAATAGTGATTATTAAGAAATGTTTGTTCGTTGTGTTTTAGGAATACTTCAAGGATGAGTCCACCACAAGACAGAAGTAGAAATTCCTGCAGCATCGAGCCTCTGGCAAAGTGCCTTCAAGCAAAGAAGGACTTGGAAACAGCTATATCTGGAATTGTCAAAGCTGAACAACAGATTAAAGACAACTGGCAGGAGGTAAGTTAAAACTCTTTATTAAAAATGTTTTCATAACAGGCATTTTTATTGTTCTGGAGTACTTCCTATTACGATGATCTGAAATTTTCCTAGAGGCTTGCAAGCATTTGCTATGTAATTTGGTCATGCTCTTGATAAAGATATTCTTGTATCAGTTGCTTAGGCATGCAGAATTTGCTAGAGTTGTTGGTTGGAACATCTGAAGAGCGAGATAACAAGAGTTGCAATAACATTGCTCTTTGGTAATTCTTGAAAGATAGCCTTGAAGCTTTTCCTAGCTTGAGTCATATGGCGCTGTGCATGACCGTGGTTAGTTTTTGAGAAATAAATTCCTCCAGAAATACCACTTAGCTGCCACAAATACCGTTTAGTAATCAGCACAGCACATGCTAGTTCCTGGTTCGACAGGTGCTCTAGTAACGGTCCCTGTTACCTTCCAGGTAAAAGCCAAGATTCACAGCCACATCAGCCGCCAGCTGGAGTGCCTGCGCAGTCGTGAGGTGTGGCTGTTTGAGCAGGTCGATCTCATTCAGCAGCTGAAGGAGGAGGCCTTGCAGCAGCAGTCACAGCAGCTCTACTGGGTAAGGTTCGCTTGTGAATTTTTAAATAAACTTTGGCCTCACAAGTATGTTCTCAATTTTAACCTTAAAAGCCAAAACAATAACGAGTGTTTTGTCTTCCATGCAGTATTTGGGACAGTTCAATTGCCTTATTCATCAGCTGGAACGCTCCTATAGTAATGAGCTAGCAAACCAGATTTCAGCTTGCCTCGAGAGGTAAATGTGGTTTATGATGCAAGTTAATGCAGTTGGTATTTATTTTGACTTAAGAATTTAATCTGTTTTGTTGGTTTTTTTTTAATTATCCTAATAGAACTAATAATAGACGTAACTCAATGTTTCCATATTTTTAATGGTTCCTAGCAGTAGTATCTTCAGCCTGAGATACAATTCCTCTCATCTTTTTAACTGAATGATTGATAAAACAGGACTGTAGCAACCAGTGGAGGTGCTTATCTCTGCAGGTTATATTTGCAAATAGTATTTGTTGATGGCAGTTGAAGTAAGAAGGAGAAACTGTGTTTTTCTGGCTATTTTTTCTGTTACTGGTTTGTGAATAAGTATCTTGTTATGAAAGTATTAAAAGTCTTTCTGTTACCTAATTAGTGCTAGGTCCTTTTGGAAGCCTTTTTATGGAATAACAGATTGCTGAAACAGAACAAACTCAGATTTTTTTTTTTTTTTTTTGTTCTGTAACATCTTACTCTTTCAGACTGGAAAGTCTTACTCTTAAACCAGAGGAGTCTTCCATCCTGAATTTTGAGGCTGATACATCGTACCTTCGCCAGGCAATTACCTCATTTGGTTCAATCAAAACAATGGTAAGCACCAACACTTGCCTGCATTGAGATATTGGGGGGGGAAGGAGTTCTTTTTTTGAGACCATGTGGTATATTCCAAGTGATATTTCTACTTTTAGTTATAGCTTAATGGAACTTGTGTGTGAGTCATAGAGTTTTATGGGGTTTATTAACTGTTGCATGTAGTCCTGACTTTGACTGGGTTTAGAACTAGATACATACATGTTATTTTAATATAGTTTGTCTGATACTGATCAAATTACAATTATATTCTTACTCTGCTCCAGCAACTGAAAATTCATGTTAGTTTTCTTCAATATTTAGTAGCTGTACATCATAGATAGCTTCCTGTGAAACACTACTTACATAAGAATCACAAACCATTTATGTCTCATGTATTATTGGAGATAATTCTCTTAAATTAATACTACTGCAGGTAGTATTTTTATAGTAAATCTTTCTCCATTCTGTTTTTAAATGTTGATATAATTGTTACGTACGAAGAACTGACTGGTTTTAACTGCAGTTTTGCTTTATTGTAGAATTCATCCTGGAAACTGGACAAAATTGAGATTTAAAGTAATTTCTACTTTTCTTTCCTTACAGCAAACCTCTGAGAGAGAGAATACTTCTCCCTGGTTCCCAGGGCAGAGCTGTGCCCTAATGAACTGCGAGCAGGTAAAATTAAGGCTTGTACCTGTGAGTGTCTAACTGTATGAAACAGAGGACTCAAGTGCACACAATATGATAGCTTGCTTGAGTAATGAGTTCTGTTGGTTTGGTAAGATGTTTTGGTAGCCAGTAGTAGCTGCTGAGGTGAGCATTTGTGATCTGATGTCCCAGCTGCCCCAGGAACAGTGTGAAAGTGAATTTGGAGCGTGCTTGTCAGTCAGATTTTTGTAACTGAATTCCTTGATGTTGTTAAGTCAGAGCTCTGAACCCTCTGATTCCTTCTAGTGCAGAAAATCAGGGGAAATGTTATGTTGATCTCTGCACAGAAACAGTGTCTGTGAAGGGGGTAGCAAATCCCTAATGGGACTTGTGGCCAGAATTGTGGTTGTGGACGGGTTACACCTATCAGAACTGCCTGTTGTAGGACTTGTTGCTTCCCTTTCCTGACACTTGTTCTCTGAAGACTCTGGGATCACAGAACTGTTGGTGCATGGGCCTGAAGTCAGACAGGCAATGGAAGATTTACTTTTCCCTTAATTGGAAGGGACTGATGTTTCTCTTGGTTCAGAAGTACTGGTGCATGTTGAATGCCTGTTTTGATGATCACCATAGATTGCCTCAGCAATTAAGACTCTCGTAACGAGGAACGTTCTTTCTCAGCAGAAAACACTGTGTGGGACAGTGAGTGCCTCGCTTTCCGACTGGCTGTTTGGAAGCAGACCTGTGGGTGTTTGCCAGGCTCCATATGTTCCCAGCACCAATCTTGAGGAATGGGTTACACAAAAATGTGTGTCAGAGCCCAGCCAGGTAGGAGCCCTTTATGTGCCAGCCTAGTTCTTAATAAAGAGGAAAACACAATCTCCACTTGCAGGTGGAATATGAGGGGGGTCAAACCTTCTGTGATTCTTGCTGCCTTATGTTCAATTGATACTTTCACAGTTATGGTCAGAATACTCTGAGCTGTAATTGTGCCAGCAGTTACTGAATGTTGTCTCTTAGTGCTGACAGATGTATTTCAATGTGTCTTTACCAGGATTTAAATTCCTCTAAAGTGAGCTATTTTGAGCAAGCCTGGGGCAATCTGAAAGATTTGGAGAACTGGCTCCTGCAGAATCAGCAGCGTGATGTTGCTGGGAAGACCGACTCCCCTGGGCGCAAGGACTCCTCCTCTACTTTCAACTCATCCTTTTCCACTATTGAAAAGGTGGAGGAACTGGAATCCCTCGGGCAAGAAGAGATGGACCTTTCTGACTGGCTCCTTACTCCTGACACAGAAAATGGGAGTGGTGCTTCAGATGAGAAATGGAAGTATGAATTTAAACCATTTAGGGAAGAATTTAATTTTAATGATTGGCTCCTCAAAGCTGAAACATGTACCAGTTGTTGTGGCAGCCAGATCAAAAGTGTGGAAATTGAGAACCTGGGAAATCTGAAGTGCCTGAACGAGCATCTTGATGGAAAGAAGTCGCCTACTACATCTGCTGTAAATGCTTGGCTGCTTCAGCATCCTCAGGCCCCATACAAGGTGGAAGATGTGTGCAAAGCTAACGAGCTGTGTGCCAGCTTTTCAGAGTGTGTGTGTGATGAAAACTGTGGAAAAGAGGCTCTGTGCAGATGGCTCCTCAAGAAAGAAGGGAAGGATAAAAATGGAGTTCCAGTCAGCCAGAAAGAGGTACCAAACCTGGAACAGGAGAAGACAATGCCTGCTGCCAGTACCTGGCTTAACCCTGCCCAGCAGCTCACCGGGGAACCCATTAGTGCAGAGAAAGCTGATTTTTCAGCAGAGATCACAGAACCCTTGAAAGTGTTGCTCGAAAGGCCGCTGACAAGCTGGCTAGCCAAGTCTGAGCACAAAGCAGAAAGTGCAGAAGAGAAGGCAAGTAGGGAAAAAGCAGATAATAGCTCGAAGAGTCCTTTCCTAGACCTCTTGGCTCCATTCCACCTCCCCTTGAATGTAAACAGTTGGGTGTTGACTTCAGACAACCTAGAAAATGCTAACCCACCTCCAGCAGAAGATAAATGGCTTCTACGCAAGAAAGCACAAGTAAGCGTAAGTTGTTGTTACTGCCGTGTCTTCAGTGTGCAAGATGTATTGCTTTACTGAATTGAATGCCTGCCTTCTCTTCCAAATTCATAGCTCTTCTGGGTAGGGCTAACTCATGACTTCCAGGCTTCTTCACTCTTTTAATATGTTCAAAGATTAATATTTAGCTACTTAAGTAGATGAGGCCAGTGTTTGGCACACAGCAAGGCAATTTTGAATCACAGCTAGTCTTGCTAAATGAAGAAAGTATTAAACCCCCAGGCTCAGGAGTCAGTTGTATTTTCTTTGTGAACCCTTGACAGGATTTGAAAGTGTATCAGAATGTGTTTACGTTTGCAGGTCAGTAATTAAGGTGGCTTCTCTTTCAGGACTTCGGACTTCCTACAGTGTGTGACCTTTTTGCCTGTATGAAACTCAGTGGAGATAAAGAACAATGGCTGTACCGGACTCCTTTACAGGTAGGACACACACAGAGTGCATTAGAACAGCTCAGCACAAACATAACCCAGGGGTATGCAACAAACTGGTGTCTTGAGGGCTTTCTGAAGAACTCTGCTTTTCTCCCCATGTACCTTTGTAACTGCTTGGACCATTCTGGTTTTTTTTTCATTATTCCTCCCCTTGTGATTGCAAGCTAGGTTGGGAATTACTTCTGTTCTTCAGTAAATCAGTCAACTGATTGGCACTTGGTAAAATCTTAGTAACTCCTATTGTAACTAGAACGTGCAATTAATGTCTAAATTTCCAGGCAACTTTCTTATCTCAGTAGTGTATTTACAGCTGCTGTCAAGTTTCTCCTGTCTGCCAAGATAACTCTCTATCATTGTTTTTGAAATTCATCAAAAAAAGTCCTTCCTAGCAGGCGTACTTCAAACCCTAAAAGACCAGATACGCAGTTCTAGGAAGTATTTTAGTATGATTTTTTTTTCCCCCAGGCTGTCATACATGTTGGGTTTTTTCTTTTAGTTTCCAGAAGTGTTGCTTTCTGTTTATCAAAGAGAATAACCCAATTTTAAATTTGTTTAGATGTGAAGAACTGGAAGCAATGAAGTTGTCCCCTCCGTGCTGATCTTTCGCACATCATGCTGAGTGACTGCAGCCAGCTGAATTCTTGTGTTTGTGTTTGGCCATCTGCTTTTTCTTCTAAACTTGAACAAAAAGAAACATTACTCCTATAACAGAGTTATGGTGCAGGAGATGCCTTTCTGTTATGATTAATTCTGCAGTGTGAACCCACTGAGCATAAGCAATCTGATACTATAGAGGTGTTAGTAAATTTGTATCTGTTTGGAACTACATGAATCTTCTTTAATGGGTTGTTGCTTTAAGTATGTTGAAGCCAGTGCAAGTATGAAGCAAACCCTCTCTGGTGCTGTGAAATGTCCACCCTTGGCGGTGACTTCAGATGTGTTGCTGTTCCTTTTAGCTGCTACAGCTTTGTCATGAGTTGGGTTCCAGCCTAGTGGGATTGCAAGGTAACTTGGGCTGTGTTTGGAAGCTGTTTCTTTTATTTGCTGATATATTGCTGATTTTAAAGGTTTCGTTTGCATCTTGAATTGATGCATCTTCCAGCTGAGTGTTTAGTCCAGATTCTGAAAGACATGAATTTATGGGACCTGACACGTGACAGGAGAATTGGTAACTTAGTTTTGAATGAAAGCAAATGTCTTGCAAATTTTAGAGCCATTCAAAGAACAGGGTAGGGTTTTAGCTTTGATGCATGAATACATCGGACCCTACCGTGTCCCCAGTGTTTAGGAACTGTCTGAATGTCACTGACAAAGCTGCAAGATGAAATGTGTGTGTTCCTGCTAGCTGTAGGTGATCCATAATGAACTTTTATTGACTTAAGCCACTGGAAAGCAGGCATCTTAGCCGTGCAGTATTAAAGGCAGTGTTTGGGGAAGTTGATGCCTTCTTGTCAGGTTGATGTTGTGCTGTTTAATTGAGACCAATAACTTGTCAAACGATGAAGCTCCTGCTGTCCCATTTTAAAGATAAATAAGCCGTGAATTTCTATGGTGCTACACATAAGAAAGTGGGGTCAGGTCACTCTGATCCCTAAAAACTGTGGACATGATGTGAGCAATACCTCTTGAGGTATTGCCCAGTTTGAGCCCCTAGGAAGGAGTGTGGAGATGTTAGGTCATGCCTGTCAGCTTGCATGAAAAACTGTGAAGTTCCGTCATTTCTGGTGCAACTCCCACTCCTTCAAACTGCCCCTAATGACTATTAGAATCACCTCCTGGGGTAGAAGTATTTCAGTTCTTCACAGCACCCTAGAAATGAGATGGTCAGCAGGATCCCACCTTGGTATCGCCTTGTGGTGTGAACACATTCCCCCCATGATAGAACCTGTGTGTTTTGTTAAAAATACGTGTGAGCCCGAGAGGGGGACACTGCACCTCTGGAACCAGAGCCCACAGCTGGGGCTTTCTGCTGGAAGCCGAGATGTGTGTCTGAAGTTGGCTTCCCCTGTGACCGTGTCCTTGTTGCTGCCTGGGAAGGCTGCACTGTGACTAACTCCAGTAATACCCTGATGTGACTAGCAGTTGAACCCAATGAAGGTGACTGACGTGCAGCCCACCTCGTGTAATTCCTTGTAGTTGTCATTGTGTGCTACTGTGTCAGTTCATTACCAGCCTTTAAAACTTGGGTTTATGTATTCCTTTACTTACTCAACTGACTTGTTATCACTAATTGATATTTATGTAAAACACTGATTAGTCTTTTCCATTAAAAAATAATTGCAACCAGTGGCTGTGGTATGTCTCCTTTGTGAGGTGGTGAACAGTAACTGCAGCAGCCTGTTGCCTAGTTAACTCGTGCTTGGATGCCACCGCCGCTGTGCTGCCGTCCCGTACTGGCTCATGCTTTTGTCCTGGATGTCCCTACTACCTGCAGTTCTGCAGCATCGCGCTCGCACGGCCGGACGCCCTGGCAGTGGGTGTGCGCTGCGGCACGCAGCCGCTCTCCCCCAGTCACCCGGCCTGTCCTTTGCTGCCGTAAGATGTGGGTTTAGACAGAACGCTGTTTGCTTCCCAGCACTCTTGAAGACTTGGGGAGGGTTTGTGGATTTTAGTGGCCTGCAGTTGTCTTCAGCCCATGGAGGCAAAAGCTCTTTGGGAAGTTAGTTCCCCTCTGCATCTTCTGCTGTGTTTTCTGAATATCAGCCTCCCTCCACAGGAGAGTAGAGGTTGCTTAGTCCAGGCTGTGCGGTAGCAGCAAGAGAACATTGTTGTAAGACAGCGTGTGGCTGGCTGGGCCTGGCAGTCTTTCAACCACGCTACCTTGATTTCACGTGCAGGTGTACCTGCACAGCTTTTGTAAACAGACTACAGGTCTGTGTATCCTGAGGGTGGCTTTCAAAGGCAGGGAGAAAATTACTTCAGGTATTTTTTCCTTTCAAAGACAAGGAAAATAGAAGATGGAGCAGAGAATGCTACTCTAGTCGTGGCTTCCCTGGCTCACACTGGTGAACTTTTCTCCCTCTGCATGGAGCTGGAGCAGTTCCCTCCCACTCCTCCCTCCGGAGAGTTTCTCTAACAAATGAATCCTCCTCATTGCAGTGGTGCAGAACCACCCCACGGCTCTGGTGACATGGTGTGTGCGGTGGTGACAGTCTGGAGCTGAGTTCAGGTGGGAGCCCAGACTTGAGGCAGTGGAGGAGAGGGGCAAAGGCCAGCAGCTGGCAGACCCTTGCTCATGGTGGTTTAGAGCTGGTGAGTGCAGAACTGAAACACCATTTCCTCTGTTCAACACTCGTGGTGCCTGGGGAAGCCCCTTGCAAAGCTGTGAGGTGACACAGCTGCAGCCTTTTAAACACGGGAGCCAGGAGGGTGTGGTGGCAGCAGAGGTGCCCTTCCCTCAGTAGTTCCTACCTGGAGCAGAGCTGCTTGTGGGGTTCCTGGGGCCCGAATGTGCTGTGGTGCAAGTCTGGCAGCGACGCTCCAGGGAAGAGGCACTGAGGGGAACTGCTGTGAAGTACCGAAACGTCTGGGGTGCCCTGGGGTGTCCCTGTGGCGCCCGGCACTCAACAGCATGGCCTAATACAGCGTACATGAAGCTCTGCTTAAAACATACTGATCTCCTATCTGCAACTTGCTAAGCACAGGGCAACCTGCTGTTAAAGCATAAGAAAGGATTTCCCCCCTCCTCAGTCCCAGACCGGTCAGAGAAAACACACGCTTTGAGCACTAGGCCATTTCTTCTGCCCTAGCACCCATTCCCCTCCTGTTTTCAGAAGCAGCTTCTGCTTCATGGAGGAAGCCAGAGACTCCTGCCCCATGACTAGTGATTTCTTCAACTTCACCCACCTGTAAGAGAAGTCACTTTCTCTCTCTGCTCTGCCCTGGTCAGGCCTCACCTGGAGTCCTGTGTCCAGTTCTAGGCTCTCCAGTACAAAACAGACAGGAATCTCCTGGAGAGAGTCCAGTGGAGGCCACAGAGATGATGAAGGGCCTGGAGCATCTCCCCTGCGAGTAAAGGCTGGGTGAGCTGGGGCTGTGCAGCCTGGAGAAGACTGAGAGGGGATCTCATCAATGTTTATAAATATCTGAAGTGTGGGAGACAAAGGGAGATGGCCAACCTCTTCTCAGTGGCCTGTGGGGACAGGACAAGGGGCAATGGTCACAAGTTGGACTACAGGAGGTTCTGCACCAATCTGAGAAAGAACTTCACGGTGAGGGTGCTGGAGCACTGGAACAGGCTGCCCAGGGGGGTTGTGGAGCCTCCTCTGGAGATATTCACCCATCTGGACACTGACCTGTGTGACCTGCTCTAGGGAACCTGCTTTGGCAGGGGGGTTGGACTTGATGATCTCTGTAGATCCCTTTCAACCCCTACAACTCTGTGATGCTGTGACCCGCTGCAGGGAAAGGTGAATGCAGGTTGCCTCACTCTGCTCTGAAGGCGACATAAAAGAGGCTTTACAAGATTTGAAGAGCTTTCACTATCCAGGAGGCCTCAGAGTCCCTCACTCGCTGCCACAGGGTGGAAAGCTGTCTGTGCCAGGACTGGCACTGCAGGAGGAGAGACCAGCACTCAAGATGGCCATGGTCTCTCATGCTCACATTTACATAGCACTGCACAGGAGGATGGTACGTTGGTTGCTAAATCCTGTTTGCAACTTGACTTTACTTCCTCTTCTTCTTACTGAACTTGGACATACTTCTGGTCAGAACTTTATACTGGTTGTTCACCGTAAAATCAATAAGCACAGTAACTCTTAGAGCATCATAAAGATGTTCCTGTATCCCATACTTCCAATTCACCTGTATTTCATCGCTGGAGTTACAGATCACTCCCTTTACACTCAGGTTACAAACCAGAGCTTTCAACAGCTTTAGAAACAGCTATGTCAGAAAAAAAGAGCTCTGCCCCCGGGGCAAGCAACTCCCAGACACTTGAGCTCATTGCAGCCCAGATAACATGCTCAGCTGTCCCAAGAGCTGGCCTTGGGAAAGTCTAGAAACCCCTACAACACAAACTTCTTGACACTTAAAATTCAACCTGTGGCCACCGTCAGCCCCAAAGCAGCTGTAACCCCTTCATCCAGTGCTGTGTGCAAGGGTACAAGTCCTACCAACCAGCACCAAGGGACATGGGTGGGGAGGAACTCACTGATACCAACAGGGAGAGAAAACTCTCATTAATAAGGCACATGCGTTTTCCTGCTGTGCCCGGGGACAGCGCTGCGCAGCTGGTGCCCTCGTCACCTTTCTGCAACCTGTGAGTAGGGACCGTTTCTTTGGTGACACAACCCTTGAACAATCTGTTTGAGCCAGCCCAGCTCTACCACCACACCAGTAACACCCATCCCACTGAAAGCCAGTGGACCACAAGGCTCAACAAGAAACATTTAGCAGGTGAGGAAAAACCCCACATTCTCCTCCCTTTGTGGTACATGTAGTTAAGTGCTGCATAAAGCATCTGCCTTGACCTGGTACCCAAGCTAAGGCAATTGAGTTCAGCTGTGAAGGCTCATTAGCTAGAGCACTTGCTCTATAAGAAGCTAGCTTCAGGAGTCATCTCCTCCTTGAGAGGCTTCCTAGCAAAGCTGTGTCTCTTCTCAGAGGAAGGTAAGATCTACCACCTTCCCTCTACTGCTCCTTTTGCTGGTTTTATTTGGTTGCGTGTGATGTGGGGATCAGGAACTCTTTCAGTAGGGAGAGCTCAGAGTCAGCTCTTGTTTTGCACCAAGTTGTCCAGTGAGCAGTAAGTTTCTTGGTTTTCCCTTGCCTTGTGTTTGTGTTGTCTCACACCTGTATGATTATTTACCTGTTTCATTATTTAACAAATGAAGGAATGAGTTGTTGTTGTCCAGGAATTCTAATTACTGAACTAATTCACAACTTACTGTTTATCTGCAACCAAGGGTCAGTATGGGGTTTAATTTAACACTGGAGAAGGTGTAGGCTTGTTATATGTGTTGGTTTTGCTGGTAACCTACAAACAGTACTTGAGGATAAGAAGTTTAAAATCCTAAAGGCATTGAGAGGAGTAGTTATGCTGCTTGGTCTCTGTCAGCTAAAGGAGCTGCAACATTCTGGAGCACCCAAGTGTTTGGATAACCAACTGTCAGCTGTCTTGTAATAACAACCAGTTCCTTCTTTGAGCAAATAAGGGCATGAACCCTTGCTCTGCCATCCCCTCACATCAGGAGATAATCAGCCCTTAGTCCACTTCCCCTCACCCACCAACACCCCCAGGGTTTTATCACATTGGTGCTTCAAAACAAAGCGTTCCCTGAGAGATCACTGCCTACACTTTGCCTTACCAGGAGGAGGAAGAGCAAGGCACAGAAATGGTGTTGCACAAGTACCGCCCCTTTCACTAAGGTGTCCCTTCTCCCAGCTTACCCTGTGCTGTGCCCTGTGCCACTTGCTACTGACGGCTCCCACTGGCTCCAGCTGCCTGGCGCACTGCGCCGACAGACCGCACTGAACATCGCTATGGACACAGACTTTATTAGGCAGCACTGCTGCCACAGCACACGCAACCGAACGCGCATGGCAGCACAGCGGGTACAGCAACAGGACTGCAGCAAGCCCGGAGCTCTGGCCCAGGGCTAGCTGGTGAGCATGTCAGTGAGATTCTATCTTGGCGGCTGCTCTGCTCACTTGCAGGTCCAAAAAATATTGCTGCTTCTCCAGCGACTGGCTGGCAGGAAGGAAAGGACCAGTCCAGTTACACGGTGCCGAGAGGTTCCTCCCAGCACAGCTCCCTGCAGCTTCACTCTAACTAGGAAGGGGCACCAGACAGGTCTCGTAACAGATTTGGTTGGTGACTATGCAGGCGTGTCCTCATCCGGTGCCGGCCGCGTGGCTCAGAGGGACTGCCGGGCTAGGGAGCCCTTCAGGTGCTCCCAGTTGTTATACA
This sequence comes from Heliornis fulica, assembly GCA_013399135.1. NCBI lineage: Eukaryota > Metazoa > Chordata > Aves > Gruiformes > Heliornithidae > Heliornis > Heliornis fulica. The sequence continues at coordinate 1,126,966 of VXBZ01006334.1, read as the reverse complement.
GAGAGTAGATGCCAGTAAGCGTCAGGCCCGCGATGCCGCCTCGTGCTAGCCCACGCATCCCACCTGAAAAAGAAACACAGATTACAGCTGCATCCAAGGAAACAGTCAGCTACAGCAACTCCCAAGAAGCTATGCAGATCCACAGGCATCTTAATGACAGGTTTTATTTGTGAGTTACTCTGAAGGAAGGGTACCTGCCCTAATTCTACCTTCCCCCTAAACCTGCTGCCAGGCTCCTGGCACTAATTCTGCTGGTGTGACTTCCCCTCAACCCACTGCCTGACTGAACTGCTACTGAGTGCACAAAGGAAAGCTGCTTCTCCCAAGCAGCTTCATCTATTCCACCTCTCCTCTAGACAGGTGGCTACAGACAGCTGTGACCTCTTCTGCTTTAAGAATGCCTCCATTTAGGATGTCCGATGAGGAGTAACAAGAGTAATGCTCACAGGTTACAGTAATGAGGTTTGGGGTGAGGGGGAAAGGGCAGGAGGGAAGTAAGTGAACAGGGGAGTAGCTGATGTGCATGTGACCTTGGGTGCCAGAGATCTGAGAGGGCTGTTATGCAGCGCTTGGCACGGCTTTCATGTCTCTGGAATTTTAAAGCCTTAAAAAAAAAAAAGAGGATCAACTGGCAAGACTTTACTAGGGCATACAGTGAACAAATTCCTTCATTCTTCCTGTTGCTAATCTTCAAAATCATCACCTTGCAGTAGCAAAAATGTGTGTGCACACAAAAAAATCCTGTAGTTTTGTGTGAGGTTTTATTTTTTTTTAATTTTTTACTGCTCACCTAATACTTAAGTTTCTGTAAGCTGTGAAGGTAAAAATACACAGCAAATTTGGCTACTGCTGCCAGCCACTGCACCTGGGTGGAGCTGGGAGTCATATGGCATCTCAACTCCATGCCAACCCTGTGAGGACTGGGGCGCTGGGGGGCAGAAGCAGAGACTTCTGGTGCTTTGACAAAACAGCAGAATGCTTGTGCTCCTCAGTGGCAGCAAGTGCTTTGGTAAAGCTCCCAGGGTGCACTACAGATGCCCAGAAGGCCTGAGGGTATGACCTCAACACTAGGAAAACTTTGCTGGGTTTGATTCTGCAATGTTTATCAATCCCAGCTGAAGAGAGTTAGATAATGTGTACAGTATATAGAACAAGGCCAGTTTCTGCTTAAAGCTAGATAAAACCCACCCGCCTTATTGGTAGAGCTGACAGTAGAGTTCAGGCTCCACAAACCTGAGAAGAAAGGCAGCCCTGCAATCAGGGGTGATGTTTGTTTGCCTGTTTCCCATATGTCTCCTAAAGCTGTCCTGAAGAATTGGATTTGGGCTTACAGTGGGGCAAGAAGCTGTTGGTGTCAGCTGGGCTGAGACCGCGTTACCTGTGCTGCGAGGTTAAACCTCCCCGTGCTGCCCAGGCAGGCAACAAAACCAGGAAGTTGGACTTGGTACCAGAGATCACGTCTAGATAGAGCTTCTAGAAATTTCACTGCAGGCTAGCTGATGATTCAAGTTGTTCTTGGGATACAGATCTGAGTTTGCTGCCCTGGCTGCTGAGAACTCAACAGCCCTGAAGAAAGCCAGAGCGTGTGTGCACTGACATCCCTAAATCAGGGTTTAGGAATGCAAATGTAGACTTCCATTTTAGCTAATTCATCCCGAATTTGTTGCACAAAAAGCTTTTTGCCTGAAGGACTTGCAGCTGGGTACACAGAACTAGCCATGTACAAGCAGCTTCTGGCAAAAGGCCACAGGTGAAATGTAAAGGACACTGTGCAAAACAAATATTTGAGTCTGCAAAAATACTAACTCCTTGTTGCTCTGGGGAAAAATGAATAAAACATTAGACCCTGATTTGCTGCTGTTTGTACCAGGAAGCAATTGCTCACAGAAGAAACCCCCAAAGAGGGCTCCTAACCATTCTGGTGTACAGGGAAATGCATGAAACATGGAACATCCTCATAGAATGTGACACAGATGGAGCTGTAACTATTCCCACAGATTCTTCCCTCAGCCCCTGGCTCAATTTCCCCCCTTAAGTGTAAGGCTGAGGGAGCCAGCTCCTGCAAAGTCAGGACTGTAGAAGGTATCCAATTTGGACACTCAGCTACTTTGTACCACCCCTGCAAACTTGGACACTACTTTCCCACCAGGTCCCCTATGCCTCCACCACAAAATCTTACCAGTAATTTATCTTGCAGCAGTTGCACTGGGTTTCTGAACTGCCCTCACTAATTACAGAAAAAAGGAAATAAACACCCCCTTTCCCTAACTGGTTAGGTTGGTATTTGAACCAATACCTCTAGGTCTGTGGCAGACTTCAGACAGTAACACACTGTAGAATGCAGCCCAGTTGCTGGGCAGGAAACGTGAAGCCCTCCAAGAAGATTACCTTCCTAAAAAATAACTCCTCCACTCCCATCCCAGCTGTGTTTGCAGGATAGAGCATGTTCCCACCCCTCCTCTGCAATCACTCTCTGCAAGACTCAGATACCAAGTCTGCCTGCTAGAAACATGGTTGCAAGCCTCTAATCTTGCACGTCCCAGGAAGATAACTTAAAGTTCCAGCTGACAGACCTTTCTGAAAGAAGGTATTTTGAGATGGGTAACTTGCTCAATAGTTGAGGACTTCGGTTTCGAAAGACACATCTCATGGTGTCTAAATGAGTTTCCTTCTCTGGCTTTAGCTGCTACATCCTCTCCCCACAGAGCACTGCCCCTCAAAGTGCAATAACTGTATTTAGTTTTCTGTTACAATCTCATATTCAGAACACAGTTTCTCTTCCTTTAGGGCTTCCAGGAACAAAGACCTTTTAAAATGTTTTAAAGGTCTTGACTTCTCAAATGTATGAGGTCACCTCACTTTTGCTTCAAATTTGAGTATAGTGGTAGCTAACCAGACCTTCAGAGCCGTCAGGCAGATGTTGGCTTGAACATCTGTGGGTGGTCTTATGCTGCCAGAAAAGTCTAGGGGTTTCCTGCATGGGGCTCATTTTATGAAATCATGCAAGTGTGGGCAAAGTCTGCAGATACAGAGTTTGAGGAAACTAATGAACTTCTTTCTGGAAACAAGATGCATCTGAGAAAAGCATGTTCCACTTTCTTAGCTACTGCTAAGACAGCTGTGGTTAAAATACAGAAACCACAAAGCTTGAAACAGGGAAAATTGCTATACTTAATGTAGTGTGATGGTTAAATTAGAAAACCAGTAAGAATGTACAAGTTTAGAAGTATTTAAGATGCTGAAACTACTTTTCAAACACTAAAATTCCCTGTTTTGTTACTGAGTGAAAGCAGTAGCACCTGACAGGAGACTACTTCAGCTACCACAAATTGAAGCAAGCGCCCTGCAGATCCCTGCAGCGCTGCTCTCAGCAGCCCTGTGCACTCAGACACTACCCCCAAGTACCAAAGGGAGCCCCAACATGATGCTACCTGTAGCACCTGCTTGTACTTTGCCCTTATCTGTCTTTATCTGTTCTTTATTTTAGACCTGAAACAAAATCCTTTCACTAAACATCATTTAATTAATGTTATGTTAAAAGCAGGTTTAAACAGAGGTCCTCAATTTCTAAAATTCCTGACAGCCTGAAACTTCAAAGTTCAGAGGCAAATCCCTTACTTTCTTCTTGACAATTAATGCAGAGAGGAGAAAAAAAAATAATCTCTTGGGGCCATACTGGCAGGAACCTGAAAAAGTTTTTTCACCCTCCCCATCAAAAACAAAAAAGAAAAAAAACACCCTGTCTGGCCCAAGAGAAAATAGGGATTAAACCCAAAGGGCTGTCAGAGCTGAAGAGGCAGCTAGCTAACACAACTGTCCTGAACTCCTACCCAGCTGACTGTCACAAAGCTGATCCTTAGCTCTGGCCTGACATTACTGTTAGCAATAAAACATGTAGCTCTTAATTCATACTGTACTGACTTGTCAGGGTCGTGTTTTGAGACCTTAAACTGCTAACTACTCCCTTCAGCTATTGCCAGCACACAATTGCCTTTTCAGGCACACACCATTTTATACCAAATTGTGTAACATGTGTTGTGCAAAAGGCATGAGATGTTCTATCCACTATGGAGCTCCTGCTGCACAGAAAAACAGCAAACAAAATACTTTAGTTTGTTCAAAGCATTAGTTTATTTTTGTTCCTGTTTTCTCTAACCTCAGTGGGGAGGGAGTTATCTAAGAAAAAGAATATCTACAACCTGTGTAACCCTCAGATAAGAGGTAAAGGCTGTTGAAGTTCTTTGCTTACTGAAGGCTGTCAGGAATTTCAATGAGAAATTAATGGCTGTCACACTGGCTCAGACCAAAGTCCCACCTAGCTCAGTATCTTTTTCCAAAGTCACCGGTCCTGCATGCTTAGGGAGTGTAAGATCCCCAGCCAGCTGTACCCTTGTGACATGATGTCAGGAACCATGTGCATTTTCATGGTGGGAGGGAATAACAGGGGCACAGTGCACAGGGACAAGTGATCTCTGATTTTTATTTTTTTTTTCCTACTTTCAGAAGCTAATACAATCATGGAAAAGAAACCCCACGGAGATGTTTGATTTGGAAAACAAGTTTAAAATGCATGCCAGAGGGCTAAATAGTAGTTTGATGTGTTAGTGTTTGTGCTTTGTAACATTTATCAGAAAAAAAACTCAACCTGGCATAACAGATATTATTCATGTCAAATGAGCAAAAAAGAACATGTTCTTAAGTGGAAAAGCCATCCTTGTGGACTTAGGACATCAGAATACCTTTCAGCAGAGCTCAAACGAGACTAAGTTGCAAGAACATTTCTCCTACACACACCAATGGCAAAGGAACCCAAAGGGTTTTCTCCTGTCTGCCATTCAACTTCTTCAGATTAAGTTCTGAGCTCAAAATGCAGCTTCCATAAAACTACAAGTTTAGTGTAACAGGTTGATACTGTTGCTAATGTGGGGTAAAAATCTAACAGGCAATCTTGGTATTAAGCTTCTAAGTAAATGTGGAAGCTAGAGATCACTTTGATCAAAGGGATCAAGTAGAGTCCTGTTTGAAGCTCCACAAACCCGTTGTGCTTAGGTTAATGGACGGTGAACTGAGTTCCGAAGCCACACAGCACAGTCAAAGGGACTCCCACCAACACTTGGTCTGTAATAGTGAGTTAATGTTACCTGGTTGTCTCCAAGGACTGCTGGCAGTCCTGGGGTCTCAACTGCCTGAGTCACTTGCAATGGGGAGTTTTCAGTGACTAATGTCACTTCTAGTGCACACTGGAGGGCTGAAGTTCCAGTACTTGCTTGTGGACTCTTTAATGCCCTTCTTGTGTTCAGCAGCCTCACATAAAACTGCTCACAATCTAATTGCCTTAGAACATGGGTCCTTGGGACAGTCTTTTTTTGGTTGACTGCTGGCAGTTTGGTAATGATTAACAGCTCTGCAAGGACAAATTGTGAAAACTGGGACCAATTTGGGGCAACAAATCTCAGCCTTCAAAAAAGTCTTCCCACTATTGTCCCCTGCCCCCATCTGCTCATGCCCCTCAGCAAAGGCTTAACCATTTGTTTCAGCAATTCAGTCCAGGCTTTGCAGCACACACAAGAGTGTTTTCCAGTGCAGCAGGGTTGCTGATGTGATGCTTCCATCAGTGCTACATTTAACCATGAACCAGAAAGTCACAATAAAGAAGTGCCACACAGATTCTTTTTCAATGCACTCCTGGTTATCTTTACAGAACAGGAATAATGCAAGTGGAAAACCTGAGTGTTTGAACAGCACTGCCTCCTACTCTGTACCCACCCTCTGCAGATTACAGAACTGCCTCGACTCGAAACGGCGTGTTTGGGGGAGTTGCTAACACGAAAATATGGGGATTTATCACAGAAATGTCCCTGATGGCTGTAGGCTTTCCTTTTGGAATGTCAACACATTGTGGCATTCTGTATAACAGAGGAAATTATTACAGTCTTGACTTATGTCACAGATGCAAACTGATCATTTGTATATGGTTTATATATTAAAGGTTTTTTAGGGAAATACATACTCATGCTGTGTAAAGGCATAACTTAGAAGGAAGCTTTATCACACAGAATGAGGAAAGGCATTGTAGCATAAAGTGACAGGAGAGAAAGAATCAAAGCAGTGAGAGGGACAAAGCATGAAAGAAAAAAGAAAATAAGATTGGAATTAAACTCTTCCAACAGATGTATCATCTTTTTAACTCCCAGAACTAAACCTTGAATTTTAGGGTCTACTGTGTCACTCAATTATTTTTTTGCACACAGTGAAAAATTTATTTCTTTTGAGTTTCTGTGTACTACAGTTCATATGCACGACATACTTGAAATACTCGCTGACTACATTTACCTTTATCAGTGTTCCTGTTAGCTCTGTAGACCTTGTTACAAAACAAAAGCCCCACTGTGCTCTGGTAAGAAAAAAGTATGTCACATGACTGTGTGTGTAACTGGAGTAGTTATCCATGGCTGCACTGCACTGTAAAAACACTGCCAGTAATGCCAGCTTCATACTCCTGAAAGGTAAAAGGGAAGTTTCTGCTGGACTACAGGACTGCAGTTCTTAATTTCCTACAAAAAAATGCTAGACATCTATACTGCTGCCCTACCCAGTTGTTGTTGGTCATCTGGCTTATCACATGTGAAATCCCAAATAAGGAGCTTGTTATAAGACAGTATGTGCTCCTGCAAGGCTAAGTGTACAAGCTAGTGTTTACGAAGGATGCTCAAGTCAATTAGTTCTGGTTTCAATTAGCCTAGGTCAACAGGAAAATAAGACTTTCAAACTGTTTTGCCCATGAATAAAACTGGCCTTCAGTAACACTAAGACTCTGAGGCTCAGTTAGATATGTATAAGTACCCAGGTAAATTCTGTAACTACCTCCTCAGTAAAACACAAGTGCATCATGCAGCCAAACTTTTACTGAAGTACCTAAAACTTCTACTTTTTTACTGAGGTAATATCAAACCGTGGTACCCACTATCATCAAATAATGATCCCCCCAAATTGTTGATGTATGTGCTAACAGGTGTTTTGCTGATGAAGCTCAGACCCCCTCTTCTGCAAACAATTCAGTATGCGTCAGCAAACTAATCTTAAATCCATGATGTTCTCAAACAACAGTGTTTGTTGGTTTTGATCACTATGCAAAGACTAGAGTCCTACCACAAGACAACAGTTTCACAAACAGCTAAGTAGTAACTTCATACATATATCTGTCTCTTTGGGTGCAGGTTTTCTTGCAGCTGCAGGTACTATTACATGAATCAGTTGAACTAAGTTTTATCTTGAGGCAGCCAGGCTGTGCTGTGTATTCCTTCTCTCCACTACTCCCTTTTACTTTGCAGGGTAGTTCCCATTTGCCCACATCCACTCATGGACTTCAGAAAGTACTGGTCTTATTCCTGTTATAGCTGAAAAACATGGCTAAGAATGACCCCAATATGTATTTTACACAATCTCACTATAAATCTATGTTAAACACATACAATCTGGCTGTTGTGGTTATTGTCAGTCCTATGCAAGCTAGAATGAATCCAATTTAATCCAGCTGAAATTTTAAGTGCAAGCTTTTCTGAAGTAGTCTCAGCTGTGTGGAAGAAAAAAAAAAGCCTGTGGGTTAAGGGGTAATGAACTAACAGGTCTTAGCTCCCAGTGTACCGTTTTTAGACTGCCAATTTTCAGAGCAGGATGGTATTTGGTGAAAGTAATGAGAATCCTAATAACTAGGATAAAGCACAAGAAGGGGAAAGACAGAAACATCTTGTTACTCTACCAGTGCTTTTGTACAGCATTCCTGTCAAGGTTCCAGCAGCTATGGTGTTCAGGTCATCTTCTGCACCTCGAGTTTTTTCAATGATGACCCCAAATGCACTGTAAAGTAGAGCTAGGAAAGAAAAATATTAACAAGTCAAGTTAAGGCTCCCACTCTCTGAGGCCCAAGGCTTAGAATCACAGATCACGCTTCCGAAGCACAGATTTTCTGTTTATTTAAAGGGGGCAGGAATTCTTTGTTAAATCATGTCTTCTTTTTTTCCAGACCTATTTCTAGTTACAGAAAACCTTTCTTTCTCAGCTATAGCCTGGTTATAAAGTAGCATTCATTGGGATATCTAGTACTGCTCCAAAATATGATAAATAATATAAACCACTGACTGAAGTTTAAGCCCATTTTGTTAGTTCAAATAGGTTTAAAAAACTTTTGAGGGGTTAACTTTACAATGGCAGGTTTTAGACCCTCTTCTGTGGAGGGTACAAAATTCAACTGAACACCACTTGCCAGGCAGCAGAGAAAATTGTTCTCCATGTGTGACCTAGACAAAACGCTAGGTAAGTGTAGTGTTCATGCTATCGAGGGCTGGAGCACAATGGGCTGCATTTCCCTTATAAAGGAATATTAGATTGCTTGGGATTTTAGATTTGCAGCTGTTTCACCTCTGCCTGTATAAGGACACTTTGTCCATGAAGGGCTGTTTGCTTCAGCAGAACTTTGGGGATTGTCCTGGAAAAGACCTTGTCTTGATAGCATGTGGTATTAACAATGAGGGAAAGGACAAGCTGAATTCAATATTTTTTTAAAAGTAGCTTAACGCAGATGTCGCTGCCTCTGTTCAGGAATAGAACGACAAAAATGTCAGAACCTTTGAGGTACATAAACACAGCACAAGTGAAACAGGATGCAAAAATACTTCAGCTCCTTGAAAGAACTCTGGCAGCTAGGACAAGGCAGAGCCATACCAAAATATCAAGTTGTGTTTAACTTTGTGACTCAGGAGGCCATGTTTTCTAAGAAGAATAACAAATTGTTACTGGAACACACAAATATTTTCTTCAGTAATCTTTCATCAAACACAGCTGGAAAAACCTGTTAATGTGTCACTTAACCTACAACCTTGAACTGCAGTGTGCCTGCATCTCAGTTTTCAGACGTGTTCATTAGATATGGAATAGAAAATAAGAAAAGGAAGCACACAAAACATATCCCACCATAAAACCTACTAGACAATATCCATCTCTTATGTAAAATGCCACTCTCACTGCAGCTCAGAATCCCATCTCTAACCACAGCCTCTACACTATGCCCTGAAAGCTGATGTCAGAGTTAAAAGGCAAATTAATCTAGCCTTTAGAAGATTGAAACAAAACATGAGAAATGCAACTTAGCCTATGCCTTGATGCATTTTACAAAATGCTAATATATATAAACCAGGTTATAATGTGATGTAATCAATTTTAAATATAGCTAATTTATCTTCTGCTACTTCTGTGGGCAATGAGGTCCATCGTTAATCTTCAAAACGATTACACCAGTTTAGGATTTCTCCTTTCCCAGGACTGTGCTCCCTTTGGTCTTTTAAAACTGGGGCAAGGAGAAACCAAAGAGATTGTATTGTCTAGGGCATTGGTTATTCTGCTGACATTTACAAAATAATCTCAAGGTGTTTTATTTTTTTTTTGAAGCAATTGATGTGATTTTACTTCCCAGCCACTCTCCCTGAACCTTAGTTCACAGAAGGTTTTGAGACGTTGGGCTTTTGATCATCTTCCTTTCTTATTTTTTTTCCCTGTGTTAGTTATAAGCAACTCTTAAATTTGAAATGGGAGGTATCACATCAGATTTTTCTAGCTAAGCTATTATAAAAGGATAGATCTTTGTAGTCACTATCACATTTCTTATGCAGCTAAACATTTTGATGACTCCTTAACTGGGAACAGACATCAGGAAGCGGCTCCCATGACCACTGAGCCTCTTAGGTTAAAGCTACTTCAGAAGTATTCAACTATAGTTTTTGCCTTTAGTTGTGAATTAACTGGAATTTCTTAACAAGTAAGCATTACCTATAATTTTCAGTTATCCCTGTAATTCCAATAGCCAGACTTTTGGTTTGTAATACACTAAACATGTTGGTTTTAATTACAGGCTTTTGGCTACTTATGCTTCAAATCCCATTTTAGCCTTTGAATTCCTCTTCAAAGTCTACTGAAATGCCCTTATGTCTCAAAGACAAAAAACAAAACCCAAAACAATTGCAGTTTTTCCTGATTGCTTTCATTATGAAAATTTAAGAGAATATGCCTTCCCATCAAACACATCTTAAAATTTTGTTTCAAACAAAATGACAAGTTCACTTACCAAGAGATCCCAGAGTGTTAGCCCATAAAGCTCCTTGCTTTGTCACCATGTTTAGAATTCTATAAAGGAGTTGAAAAGGTGTTAAAAGCTTTACCACTGTGTTTACATTGAGGCAGTGTTTATAATATGTTTAGACTATATTTTTGATAAATAAAACTGGAATAATGAATCAAAACAAGAGCACACAGCTTGCTAATACAGGAATTCCTCTATCATGCGTACTACAAGTAGTAATGCAGGCAATAATAAGGACAAATATTTAGTCCAGGCAAGTCTTAAGAAAATCTTTCTCACTTCAAATTTGCACCTCAACAAGTATCCAACCTCCTTCCTCAAACTGACTTTCTCTCTTAAGTTGATACATGTACCTGACATGGTAGCTATACACAGCCACGGCGAATGACTTGATACACTTCTGCTGACGTAACTGGGTCAAAGAGCTCCCAGATAGCGGGAGCGCCCTTCTAGAAGGTGTCAGCCACACGGGGACCCTGTGTCAGGGAGTATGGTGATGCCCCAACAAATGGGGTGGGTCCTAAAAGAAAGTCTGAGCTGAAACCAGCCAAACTTAGCACACAGCACAAGGTAAAGTACCCTGAGTACTCCTGGATGTGCGCTTCCAGACTAGCACTAAAGAGGGAAAGGAGTCTTTAGTGCGCTCTCAGAGAAGCACAATGACACTTCCTTTTGGCATCAGCTGTCTCCAGAACAGGGACAACAGCAGCCAGAAGAAATGACTGATCTTTATCTCCCAGCAGTGTAACACCATCACAGGCACAGTACTGCTCTGGACAGCTGACTACCACTGGAGCTTAGACTATCATTTAATGCAATGAAAGTGTTATTGCAATATAACAATGTTGTTTCTGATTTTAGTTCATCTTCCGCTACTTTGTTTTTTTTCCCCAATTATTTTCTTATGGAGACATGGGCCACTGCTGAACAGGGTTAGGCATTGAAATAAACAATAATGGAAAACTTTATTTTGAAATGAGGAAAAAAATCCAAGTGACCAAGGTATGACAGTCTCCCCCTAATTACAACTCCCACCTTCCTTTTGTGAACACCAATTCAGTTTTCTCAATTGATGAGAAAATTAGTAATTTTAACAACCATGACAATACTGTGAGGTATTTGATGGTAAGGGATTAAGAGCAAAAGTCAATTTATTTTTTTTTTAATAAAATCTATGTATATTAAGCATAAATTTGAAGGAAATGTAGCTAGGCAAGTCTCTCCCCTGCACCTGGTTAGGAAAACATGGAACTTAATGGACTGTTCCAAGGTGACGACCTTCAGGAGACTCTTCCCCTAAAGGACAAAGACTGAGAGCAGCATGTGCACCCACTGCCACCTGCTGGGCTCACCCACCCAACTTTGTACTTGACATCAGGCTTTTGTCTAGCTCAGCTCCTTCTAAATATATAAAATGTAATTCTTCCAGAAAATTATGGAAGAGTCAGAACTACGGTGAGGAGTATTTTGGCTCTAGCTCTAGAGATAGTAGAGAAGGGAATAAAGAGAGAATACACAAAAATAATTTGAAAAGGAGCAGAGCCCACTACAAACTGTACTAGGAACTATTAAACTCCTCCTCTAAAATTCCCTTTTTCCAAAGTATCAGGGGAGTGAAAATGGTTTCCCCAGTTATTCTACTCCTCGTTTTCCATGACTCCTTCACAGGCACTTACAGTTTTTCCAGTTATGTCTAACCTACCAGTAATTCTACAAGTTGAAGCATACTGCAGGAAAATGTGTTCCTGTCTTTACTGTGTTCTTTCCATCAATCAGGTAAGATGGAAGCATGGGAACGCCGCGGGTGCTTGTGGACGCTGTAATCCAGAACAATTTCTACCACACAACGCTTGCTCAGCAGCGTGCAGCCATGCCATCCCTAGTGCAAATCCAGGCAGGCCCAGCTGCTGCATTTTAACCTCTTCCTGGTTTTGAAAAGTTTGGGAAAGAGGAGAGACCTCGCTCTCAGGTAAGTGACAGCAAAAAGTAGCTCAAAGCACACTGTGCTGCTTCTGGGAATATTTCAACACATAAAACCACTGTTTTGACTTTGAGGTAGATTTCTAGTAAATATCAAAGTAGCAATTTAGTCTTAAAAGATTTAATATATTCAGTCCCAACCCTGTACAAGCTGGAACATCTTTGTCTCTTAGGTGTATTTTTGTAAGGTTAAACACTTACTGTACATTTCTAGGTTTTGACCACGCCATATTCTGGGTCTCCTTCAAGCCAAGTCGCAAACCATTCAGAGCACCAAATGCTGCCCCTGGTTAGCAGAGTATCAGGTATTACTTTTTAAGAAGAAAAAGGAAATAAAACAGTACTAGAAGCAAATACTGACAATAGATTTCAGTGTACACACTAAAGTCAAACAGCTGCTTACGTACAACTAGACCACAGAACAAGGCCTTTACAATCTCAACAATTACTGTAGTACATAGGTGTTACCAGGTCAGCTTGGAAAAGTGAAAACCACAACCACCTACCTGTCATACAACATCCTCCAATGGTAAAAAAGGCCAGCTCAAATCTTCCCCGAGTTTTGTTGGCTCCTGTGGGCAAGATAAACTCATCTGTATCCTGGGGGAAAACAAAACAAACACACACCTTTGTGTTTTCCAAGCACACCTACTTCAAAAGTGCAGAACCACAGACTGGTTTGGGTTGGAAGGGACCTCAAAGCCCATCTAGTCCCACCCCCCTCATGGGCAGGGACGCCTTCCGCCAGCCCAAGTTGCCCAAAGCCCAATCCAACCCGGCCTTGAACACTGCCAGGGTGGAGGTACCCACAGCTTCTCTGGGCAGCCTGTGCCAGGGCCTCATCACCCACACATAGGACATATTTCTTTCTTTTTTTCTTAATGCAACAAGCTAAAGAGAAAACCAGACACAATTCCGGAAACCTGTTGTACATAGATGAAATATGCTATGTGCATACTTTAGTAGGAATGTAAAAGGACTTCAAATAGATAAACTGACTGCAAGCTTTTTTTCCCAGCTGTCCTAACTTTTAATAAATTATGTCAGATAGCCAAGGAATTTGTATTGCGTAAGTTGCTGGGTGTTTGTTGATTTTTTTTAATTATTATTTTTTAAATGAATATCTGTTTATTTATTGTCTCTTGCAGCAGGCAATACAAGCCTCGCTGCCTTTTAAAAAAACCCTCCTATCAGATTATGCAGCATCCTTTCCTGAGCAACCCATACTGATGCAGTGATGCATTGTTTCCCACAAAAAAAAAGAATTCCTTTTACTAAGTGACCTATTTTGAAGGCATGAATAAAAGCAACGAAGATATTAAAAACTTGTGATGATCAGACATAAAATATGTGAGATTAGTAGCTTTTTTCACCTGTGTATCTTTATCCCACAGGGACAGGCTTGTGTTCTGGTAAATCTGATCTGAGAACTGCAGAAATGGGCTGATAACTAGCACAGATATAGAAATATAGTGGGTCAAAGCCATTTTTTATTACGAGACACAAGATACACGTGTTGATATGATGCTAAAGCATTAAGGATACACGTGTTGATATGATGCTAAAGCATTAAGATATCTCTTGAATAGTTCTGTGCTTTCCAGTATGATTCACCCCTACATTTAACTGATGTGACTGCAACAACTGCAGGCTCAAGTAATTGCATTCTTAGGTGTTTTCTTAGCCCACGCTTGGCACTAAGATGGTACGGATGGCAATACACAAAAATTATACAGCTTCTAAAACTGTGATTACTTCATCAATACAATGAGCTTTCTAACTTCCCTGTAACTAGATATTTGGAGAAAATCAGTGTGTACACTAGTTAGTAGTTTCTTAGTTTTTGCTATTGCCCAAAAAGCCAAGATGAAGCAATCCTTGTCTCTATGTAACCTCCACGTTACTACAGACACAAGATCTAGCCAGTCCATCCTCTATGTTTGTCACAAAGGCTGGTGTGTTATTTTATAACATTTTACCTGCTGAAGGTAACAAAAGAACTACAGAAAACATATTGGTTTGTGCCTTTGTTAATGGATCAACAAAGAAAGTGGGTTTTAGTGTCGTGTACCACTGTAGCTTTTGTTATTACAGGAAACCAGGACCAAAATGTAAGGTCCTCAACAATACGGCTTACTTTCTGTATTCTGAAAGCAAATGGATGGTCTTGAAATAACTGCTTTATCTTTTTGAACACCAACAGGTCTGACCCTGTGTGGAGCCTGGAGTTGGACTTGATGATCCTTATGAGCCCTTTACAACTCAGGATATTCTATGACGTACCAAACTAAACAAGACAACTTTAGAGAGTATTTTTGGAAGAGGTTGTTTGTGGGCTTGTAGTTTGGGTTTTTTCTTTTTTTGACTGCTCAACAGCAGCAGGTAAGATATATGTGCTTGTGAATCCACTTCAGAGGCCTGTCCTGTTTTCCACCGGTATGGAAATGTTATGTTGCAGTTGTGACTACAACAGCTTCTAGTGAAAGAGAAATATAAAAACCGGCCTCCAGAACTGCATTCAGAGCTTTGCACTTCCAAAAGCAGCAGCGACCCGCTGTACTAGGACACAAAAGGCACACAGATTAGCAGATACTGTACAACTGCTCAGTGCTACTTCTGCAGAATGTTAATATAAGCTATATAAACATATATATGCTAACTCTATAAAGTTAAAACATGCATACTTGTGGAATTAACTTAAAACCTTTTCAGTTATAGTTATTAATGGGGCAAGAAAAAAAGTAGGATTTAAAATAATTTTATTTTCCTTATGGTGGTCTATGGCCATTGTTTTATGTTAAGTGATATTAAGCTCTGACAGCACGATAGTAGCTACACTCTTCTGTAGCATAACACAGCTGTATTTTAGATGGTCTCCTTTCAGCTGGGAAATAGCATAAGGAAAGCGGTGTGAAATTTGCTACTGCTGTGATAACAAAGCCTGTATCAGGTCTGGGGTTTGGCTGAACACCTCTGTAAAGAGACAGACCTCATCACAGCACAGAAAACTAATCCACTGAAAGTCTGGAGTGTTCCTGGCTGCCCTTACTAACCGAAGGTGTTGGTAAGAGGGAGTGACAAATGCCAAAACCTGTGCCCCAGGTGTGTTGGGGCACTAGGCCTCAGAATAGGGACAGGAACATCTTTTCCACATCAGCAGGCTCATACTGACACAACAGTCTCGCTTATCCTCTATATTAAAACTGGTTTTCTTCCTCTAGATGCCATGGTAATACGAGGGCAAATACTGAATAAAAATGTTTCCGTTCCACTGTTCATCCGTTCAAGATTTCGGTACGTGCTGCAGGACTTCTCTGCGTGTAGGAACCACAGAAACAACAGAACCGAGCTCAGCACCGCCACACCAAACCGCCTTCTCACCTGGACGAGATACCTGGGGTCCAAGTTTAAATACGGGGACAAAGGGCTCATTCCCGTTACTGAAAAGAAAAGAGACCCGCATGCTTTAACAGCCATTTCCCCGGTACCGATTCCGCCTCCCGCAAGTTAAGAGGGGTCATTCCTCGGGCCGGGACCCTCCGCCGTTACGCCGCACAAGCGATCGCGGTACGGCTCCGGCTGACACCCCCGTTAGCGGGAAGCACCGCAGCAGCCGGCCAGCCGGGATGGGTCTGCAGCCAGTGCCCGCCGCCCCGCTCCCAAGCACCCGGGCTGGGACAGCCGGGGGATGCGCTGTGGCGCGGCTTCCCGCAGCCCCTCGGGGACGGCACCGGCCGGGCCGCACCATGTTGATTTCCGAGGGCGGCAAGGCCCGGCCCGGCCCCGCCCCACCGGCGGGAAGCGGGTACCACTGCTCCCCCCCACTCCCGCCGCAGCCCTCGCCGGTACTCACGTGGCACCCCGGCCAGGTCGGCGTGGGAGTACCCCGCCCCGCCGGCGCCGAACAGCCCGCCGAGCCCCGTGCCCTTGGAGTTGCCG
>VXBZ01006334.1:1034103-1110531 GCA_013399135.1 Heliornis fulica | reverse complement strand
CAGGAGGGGCCCGGGGGCGGCAGCTCCGGCGGCGGCAGCCCCACCACCGCCGTGGGGAACAAAGGTTCGTAGGGGCAGGGGCTGGGGCTTCGCTTGGGCAGGGAGAGCGCCCGGGCGAGGGCCAGGGGCTGTGTGCGCGTCCTCTTCTTTAGTCGACTGGGGTGCTTTGGTGTGTCGAGGCCGTTGAGCTTGGCCGTGCCGGACCTAGCGCCGCTCGGTGGTGCCCGCCGGGTCGGGGGCTCCCCCGACTTGCGGTGTGCCCGCAGCACCTCTGCCGCGCTGTTGGCGGGATGCGTTGAGGGGAGGGCAGCGTTAAATGGCGACAGTCCGCCTGTGGCGGTGCACGCAGCCTCCCCGGAGCTGGCCTGCGACGTCGAGTTGTCTCTGAGCTCGGTTTCCCGGAGCCAGTATGTCCCCGGGTCCAGAGGCGTGTGTCAGCGTGCGTTGCCTGGCGTTGGGTACAAGATCGTTATCCTGGTTTCGTGCCCAATCTCTCAGCCAACTTCCAGTGACAGTGCGACCATCCAAGTGAGGTGTGTGTGCGAGGGCAAATGCGTGCTCCAAGAGAAATGATGCTCAGCGGGGTGCTGTGCCAGGCTGTCCGGGCAGGGCGAGCTAAAGGTAATGACGGGAACCCACCCGGGCATGTGGCCGCAGGCCTAGGGCACTGCTGGGTGCATGGGGTGCTCCTGCAACAAAGCACCCCATCGCCTCCTTAACCTGCTATTGTTTAATGATAGCACTGTTAAAATAGATTTTGGATGTGCAGTAAAATAACAGTTTCAGGAGTAGAGAGGAGTGCGAGGAAAGGAAAAACCCCAGGTTTGCTGTGGCCTTTGATTGATGAGTTAAACCTCAGTAACTGTGGTGACTTTGAGTAGGTAATAGTTTGAAGTTATATGTATGACACCCCTACAGAGTCATAAATAAGAATCTTCTAAAAATTAAGTTGCTTTTCTCAGTGGTAGATCCTGAAGAAAGGCTTGGTTTATGGGAATGATTTGGGGAAGCTGGAATACAAGTTTAGAGTCCACTTAAAAATTTGCTAGCGCTGTTTCAGGAGAACTTAAAATGGTTTAAATATTTTCTGGAGATTACTTTTTCATTCTTGAAATTCTGTACTTTCGATGAGGCTATTTGATAACCAGCTGTGAAAAAGCATTCAAGGTCTGGAATGTTAGGAAAAGTGTTTATGAAACAGAGTCTTTTTAGTTACTTAAAGCCCAAATGAGCTATGCTACATGTTACACAACCTTCATTTGCAGTAAAAGGCCGAGTCTTTCGCTAGTGTCAATCAGGCAAGCCAAAGGTGGTGTACAGATTTTTGTGTTATGCAAAATTACTGTTGCAATAGGGCAACTACAAATTTTACTTGCCCAGTTGAAAGCAGTGAGTAAAATGCTTTGCATAGGCAGCAGTGGCAGGTAGATAACTTCTTTGACAGATGGAAAGAAAAGGAACTGAAGCCAATTGCCAAATTTTCAGAATTATTAAACACCCCTCCCCTCCCATACTAATATTACTTATATATACTAAGATTACTTTCCAGTCGTGAAATTAGCTGTGCTGTTTTCTTCCTATTCAAATCTCTATATAACTAGTTTGTGTGCTGCTCTTCTATTGAAGGCTTATCAGAACTGCAACATCACAGATAAGACTGACCACATTGATTGGACCTGTGTCCTTGGTGAAAAAGTTGGAGATTAAAAAAAAAAAGTGTCCTTCACATTTTGTTGCTGTTTAGGGGAGTAAGGACCGATGGACTTTACAAATTGTTTATGGTTAGAGGGAAAAACTAGTCCTTTTCTCAGCACTTCCCACTCCCCTGCCTGGTTTTTTTTTTACCTCTAAAGAATCACTGTTTTTTAACCATATTAAAAAAACGTTGGAAGAAAAAAGAAATAATCACACCCCGAGTCTGGCTGTCATTTGTAAAGATTATTTCAGAAGCTACAGCTGCTGATTGACACAAATTAGATATTGCATTGCAAGTAGTTTTAATGGTGTTAAAGTCTGCATGCTCCCTATAGTAGAGATGATGAGGGCTTGAATCGAGGTGGTTTTATCTTCATCCAGTACAAGTTACCAAAATTATATGCAACTGTGTTGCAGTTTTATCATGTTTCATCTAATAATGTAGTGAACTCTGTTTTGTTTTTTTTTTTTTTTTTTCCCAGTTTGTAAGCAACGGACAATTACTGCTTGGTTGGAGAGTAAAGGACCCAAGACGACCGAGTCCAGAAGGTAAAATGCACAGCATACCTTTTCAGATATTGTGTTCTTTGTGCAGGTGTGTAGGAAACTAAAAGTGCAGGTTGCCAGTACAGGTAACTACTGGGAAAAAGGCAGCCCCATTTCTCCTGCTTTTCTTACCTTGGCACATATCTGGAATATAGCTGACTGGCAGACTTTCAGTACAGAAAGACTCCCACTCCTCCCCTCTTGCCTCACAAACCAAACTTTTTTGATGACTTTAATTCCTGAAGCACTTCACTGTTTAGGTGAATAAATACTGCTGCTCCTGCAAAGAAAAAGATGGGAACCTGCAGCAAGGGAAGGCAAATTGGGATTGCAGTTTCCAACAGCTAGATTGAGTTAGTTATAATATCCAACTATGTCCTCAGTCAACAGCTTTGCATTTATTTTCTTTTAACACGGGGCCAGAAGTTACAGATGTTGGCTGATGGACCTGCATTCAACTCATAAGTCTGTTAACAGACAAAAATCTGGTTTTGGTTCATCTCATTGGACTGTGGTTGAAATATGTGTACACAACCTGACTTAATTTGGGCCAGAATTTACAGGTGCTTAAATGTACATTCAAGTTACTTTGTGAAAGATGTTGTAAAAGCTTTGCTGCCACATGGCACAAGGTAAATTTACATGTTTTCTGTTGTAGTCTGTCAGAAGCAGTGTTTGCAAGGCAGCGTTGAACTTTTAGGAGTTAACTATCTGGTTATCAGATAGTTAGATACTACTTCTCTGTAATTGCCATTGTAAATGTGGTTTATTTTTTATTCATGATTGTTAATAAATAGAAACAAATCTACAGCAGTTAAACTCTTCAAGAGAAGCTAGGAAAACTTCTGATGATTAATACAAAAGTACATAGTACTCAATTACAGGCTTACAGGTTGCAGTAAAGCAAAGATCTTAAGAGGGTGTTTAAAGAGGGAATGAATCTTTTTAAGATTCACTTTAGAATATCGCTTTTACTTGCCCTTCTCCAGCCTTGCTGAGAGATTACAGTCTAGTTGGCTATAAGCAGCAGCTTAGTTGTGTAAACACTTCATGTGCCTTTCTGTTGCGATTAACATGATGATTTTAATTTATTTGAATTTTCAGCACTGTGTTAGATTTCTCATCTTAGGCTGACAACAGATAAAAAGGTATTTTTCAAAGTGGTATATTCACTAAGACTAGTCAGGGGTTTTTAAATATTCATATGGTGTCTTAATTGTTTTCTATGTCAGTATACCAATACAAAATAAAATACACCAACACAAATTAGTATGTAAAGTTTCATGTCCTCATAGAAAACTCTTTGCTTCCTTGTGTAACCATTGGGATGCTTTTCTTTCCATTCTGTGTATAAGACAGCACAGGACAAAGTGTGTTATTTTTATCTTTAAAAATAATAATCAATTTAATGTGCCTTTTCTGACAGGTCTGAACATATTTTATGCTTTTGTATAGTCGTATTTGTAACAGTCGTGGGCTGATTATTGAAGTAAGGGAGTAATATGATATTTTTTGGATTATGGGCTACTGTGTCCTCTTTAAAAGATAAATTTATGGTTCTGAGGTAATGAGTACTAAACCATTGATTTCCTTGCTCACTATATTTAACTCCTTAAAATGAACATTAAGGAGGACTTTATGACGACTTTTAATCTATAACTTTTTTCATCTGGACAAAATAAATAATAGCTTAATACTAATTAGATTTGAAAATAAGGATAACAAATCACTGGGGTAGATTTCTAAGGTAAGGAACGGATTCATCGTCCTTTGTAGTCTTTACGTTAAATAGGTTGTTACTGAGCTACACTCTCCAGTGCAGTAAAACTTGTTGGCCCTGGTAGTGCTTACTCACAGAGTCTAAGGGGTGACATTCTGTCATTTCCATTCTGCTTATAATAATTCCTTTAAATACATTTATGCACCCACAAAAACATCATTTGGAGATAAGACATTAAATTCCCTTCTTTTTTTTTTTTCACACAGCAAAATCAATAACAATACTGAAGCAAATCCCAAGATGACTTCCATTAAAAAAGAGAACTTTGGTGATCATGATGTGACAAAGCTAGAAAATATTTGCCAGCAAAACTATTCAAAAATATCTGTGGAAGTTGGTGCAAAGCATCAGGCAGGGACTATGTGTAACTGGGAGTCTGAGAACAAAGATCCAGCCTTATGCACAGAGCCTGTGCAGGGCATGCAGTCTGGAGACCTCTTTAAAAACGCCAACATCGATCAGATGCACAAAACTGGCAAGCTGGCACAGAGAGGCTGTGAAGAAAGCAGTGACAGTTGGACTCAGAGGAAATTATCATCAAGCCAGGCTTTGAAAATGGGAAATACAAAACTTTCTTCAAAAGACACTGAGACAGATGGACAAGTGGATCCATGCAACTCACAGAATCTGAAGAGCTGCAGTTCTGTCTGTTTAACAGGTGAACAAGAAGAAGGGGATGTAGTTCCAGAAAGTCCACTTTCAGATGCTGGTTGTGATACTTGTGTATCTGATGCTGGAGGTCCTGGGAAACTGAGCAAACGTCAGAGCAGTTCAGGGGATTCACCTGCTTTTGAGAAAGAAAGTGAACCAGATTCGCCAATGGATGTAGATAACTCAAAAAATAGCTGCCATGGATCAGAAGCTGATGAAGAAGCAAGTCCATTTTTAGATGAACGAGAGGAGATTAATATGACAAAATCCATAAACAAATCATTTAGGATTCAATATGGGGATACTGAACTGGAGTCAAGAAAGTCATGTTTTTCTGCCAAGGGTGGTGAAAGCTTTGAGGAAATGGATAATTCTGTTAAAGAGGGTGGTCTGCATACAAAGTCACCTGGGATGTCTTCTGTTCCATCATCAGAATGCAAAGGTGCTAAACAGGGTGTGAAGAGGGATTCCAAAATCACCTCTCACTTCATGAGGATACCTAAAGTTGAGGACAAAAGGTAGCGTTGTCTCTGCTTCTTCACCTGTTTTTTTAATGCTTAAAGTTTTCCTCTCTGGTAGTAGCACTTTGGAGGATGGATTGTATCAAGAGTCTTTGTGTCTTAACCTACTTTTTACAAGACAACTTTCATGTGAGCTTGACATAGCTTATTCTTAGTGGGACTACATGTGGGTTTTTTGGTTGTGATTTTTTTTTTAAAGGATATATTTGTCAGTGCAATCTTTAAATCACTGAAGATCTGCTAAGATTTGAAAGTAAAGACACTGTAGGAAGTTGATTGTCAAAGAAGTGGTTTAAGACCATAGGATTTTTAGTGCTTAAAAATGAGCGATGGTACAGGAATGGTTTGTAAGTGTAGCTTTAGCATTATTTCATTCAGAATACTTGAGAAAACTGTTTATCCTGTTGGGGTTTTTTAACTTCATCTGTCAAAAATACTGAATCTGTACAACAAATAGACATGAAATAGGCATGAAATGCACCTCTGAAAGCAGTTCTAGAGGGGTGTGCGTGTATTTGGGTTGTTTTTTTGCTTTATTAATAATTTAGGAGAAAAGATCTGTTGAGTACACACTACAGCAATGGAAATTGAAGCCCTGAGCGTGCTAGGTGTTGTGTGAAGAAGGATAATCTGCCCTCAAGAGCTTGTATTTCAGTGACAGCTGAGAGTGAACAAACAGTGAAGGACTAATCAGGAACAAGAGAGTTCTGTGTATTGATGTAGTAAGCACTTATCACTTTATACTCCTTTAAGTCCTTGAAGCAGGACAGTAGAGTAGTTTTGCACATCTTTGCTGGGATGTTCTTTCTGTATGTGAGGAGCAGCACGAGCTGTGCTTTTCAAGGAAATGCAGAGGGTGACAGAGGGTGGCTAGCAGCAGGACCTTGCATTTGAGAAGTCTATGCCGAGAGTGGATTTTGAAACAGTAACGACAGTTCTTATGAAAAATGGGTGGATGAAGAATTTGCTTTAAAAAGTATGGAAAAAGGGGTCATAAAGTTTAAAATGGTGGGTTTAGGGAATAGTACTCTTAGCTTAAATTAGAAAGTACTTTCACTAGTTTAAATGAATTGCTGTGATAGCAAAGCAGCAGAGGATACAGTGTGCCTTTGTCAGTGCCAGGTCATCATGTGTTAGAATAAATCCACATTTGAGAGGGGTAACTTGTACTAAAGTTTTGCTGTGTGGATACATGGGAATGCTGGCAGTGCTTTATGGGATAGTTAGAATTGTAGGGACTCTGCAGAGAGATTATTTTTTTCTTTTCAG
The DNA here is from genome assembly GCA_013399135.1 of Heliornis fulica. Lineage (NCBI taxonomy): Eukaryota > Metazoa > Chordata > Aves > Gruiformes > Heliornithidae > Heliornis > Heliornis fulica. Next base: position 1,104,069 of record VXBZ01006334.1, on the reverse strand, counting down.
GGCCTAAACAAGATGAAGGCTATAAACCTCAGTGACAGGCAAAATAGTGGTTAATTGCCTGTGGTGCTTAAGAGGGCAATTAGAAAATCTTAGTTTTCCTCCTGGTTTGCATTAGACCAGGTCTACAGCAGATGAGAGGCTCCAGTCTTGCAGAGAAAGAAGCAGCAGTGTATTAGGTTTCAGTTGCCAGTAACGCGATGCCAGATTTATCCTTTGGCTCTCAGATGATTGTGGTGGCCTGTACCCCGTGTCATGCTGATGTGGCTGCACCACTTGCCTGTCATCAGCCAGGTTTGAGGCACTGTCTGCACCTGAATGTACTGGCATATGCATAGACACAGCGAACAAGTTGGACAACATCTTTATCCAAGGGTGGAGTAAGTTCACTAAGGGAAATTTAGAGGTCTAAACAGCACCTCAAATTGCAGGCTTTTAAGTTGTTTTGCATTTTATGCTAAGAACTTTCTTGAATGAGAAACATCTGGTTTGTTACATAAAACAGCAGGTTCAGATTTTTCTTCTTCAGAATATCTCAGATCTATGTAAAAACTTTTGATCATTGAAGAGTATTAGTTCATCTGTTCCTGCATATATTTGAATTTCGCTAGTAATTTTTTGATTACTACTTTTGTTGCAGGTATTGTACTCCTGGCATGAAAAATACAAACCTAGGTGAAAGGGTTGTTAAGAGTTTTGATGATGTTGGGTTTTTGTTTTGCTTTTTTAGTTTGAAGAAGGAATACATGCCTCTGTGCATGCTGGCATGTCAATTTTCTAGCAGTTGAGAAGGGATTGTAGTTTCATAGACATGGTGTACTTGTGTGTGCTGAGGGAGTGGTTGGTGGCAGGGCTTTTCCCAAATGAAGATTTGGTCTAGGGTCACAGCAAAGGCCAGCAAATAACATGACTGCTATAAAGGGGTAATGGTTTCAAAATAGAGGGAGGGAGATTTAGATTGGATATTAGAAAAAAGTTCTTTACTATAAGCGTGGTGGAGCACTGGAACAGGTTACCCAGGGAGGTGGTGGACGCCTCATCCCTGGAGACGTTCAAGGCCAGGTTGGATGAGGCCCTGAGCAACACACCCTAGTTGGGGGTGTCCTTGCTTCTTGCAGGGGAGTTGGACTAGGTGACCTCTGGGAGTCCCAACTCTAATCATTCTATGATTCTATGAAATGTAACCTTGTGTGTTTGGCTGCCAGGTTTTTCCAGTGGAAATAAAATGTTCTAACATGTATTATTTATCAGCAGGAAAGAAAAGTGTGAATTCAAACCACAAAGGCCAGGAAGAAAGATTCCTAAATATATGCCACCTCCCCTTCCAACTAATAAGAAATGGTTTGGGACACCGATTGACGAGCTGAGAAGAATGCCAATGTGTGCGGCCCGTCTTCCTCATCTGCGACCCTCAGCCAACCATACAGTAACCGTCAGGGTACGATAATTCAGCGCGTTGCCAGAAATCAAATTCTCACTGAATTGTTCCATAGTATGAAGTGTCAATGTCAGTCTTGTAGCATTAAGCAGGTTGTGGAAATCTCTTTGACAATCCTTACAAGCAGAGCAGGTCAACTGTTTTCCCTGAAAATTGGTTTTTTTGATGCACAAAACTAGGATATTTAAATCCAGACAAAAAATTAATTATGGTTTTACTGCCTCTGGCTTGTTAAGGACCAGTATTTTTCTTTTCATAGAATTCCTGATCTGAGATATAAACTGGGAATTTAAATACATCTGCAAGTAAAATTTGTACTTCAACACTTTATGTTATATTTTTATGTTAATTTGATTCTGTTTTGGTTTCAAGACACACAAAAGGTTAAAGATATTCAAGATGTGAAAGAGAGCGAAGAGGAGTTTCTAGCAATTTTTCTACTGCATTTGAGATAAACCTGATATATTTGCCTGTAATCCTTTTGAGAAGTATGCAGTCAAACTATTGCTGAAATAAAGTGTGTGACATGAAACCTGTAGGGTCAGGGATACATCTGAAACAAAAGGAAAGCACATTAAGTTTAAATGCCAATTGTGAGAGAATCAGCACTGCCAGAAGGTTGTGTATATCGCAAATTAAGTCTTTAAGAATATTGTGTTATTTGTGTTATGGTATTCAGTGAAGTAAACTTGAAATACTGCTGTAACTGTAATGATTTCTCATCTTCTTCAGTGTTACCTTAAAAAAATGTTTTCTCTGGACATGTCTGTAGTTACATAGTTTCATCCCAGTATTTGCAAAATGTAGTTTCAAATGTAGATACTTGAATTTATCTTTACCTGATAATTGGATGTCAAATCATTGAATAAATTGAATTTATTTCAATGTGTTTCTATAAGTTGAATATTCAAGTGGTGTTTTGTGCCCCAAGTATGAGTGACAAATGGATTTTTTTTACTGACTGGTTAGTTTGTATCTTTGCCCATTCCAAAAAAGGGTGACTGTAGACTAGAGGTATTTGTTTGGGGTTTTTTTGTAACTATGTTTCTGCATTTTATTCTATTTAAACACTTGAAAGTAGAGTGTGAGCTTTTTTTCACCTCTCCTTCTGTGTTGCAGGTAGATCTCCTGAGGGAAGGAGAGGTGCCTAAACCTTTTCCTACTCACTACAAAGATTTGTGGGACAACAAACATGTTAAAATGCCCTGCTCAGAACAAAATTTGTACCCTGTGGAGGATGAGGTAAGATAAAATATTTACAGTTGTGTAATCAAATGAGATTGTCTATAGAGATGAGTTTCGGTTTACTGTGGTTGCTCAGTTGGCAAACTGTATGAAAGTGGAAAATCAAGTATGGATGGACATACCTGCTCTGAAAAGCTGGAATCTGGGTCGTGATGCTTCAGGCAGAGAAGATGGATTTCTGCTTCCCCGTCCCCACCCCGCCCAGTAATGGCTTTATGTAGCTGTTGATTTGATGGTGTGTGTGTGTGTGTATACATATATACACACACACACACATATATTTATATACTTAGGTAATTGGAAGTTTCTGGGGAGAAACTATTTGGGATGCTAACAGATATCAATGAATTTATAATCACATTTTTGGGGTAATATTCTGTCAGGTATTGCTGATAGTGAGGTGTGTCTGACTGCTGCTCCACTAAAACAGTGGAGGAGAGATTACAGTTGGCCCTGCATGATTTGTTAATCTGGTATTTCTTGTGGTGGTTGAGACTTAAGCATATCCACTGAAGTACTTCAGACTGTGGTGAGCTGGAATAGAGAATTTTTACAGAATCTAGGAAGTACTTACTCAGTCTTTTCATTTATCAGCTGTACAGACACAGTATAAAATTAATTTAAATAGATAAAGTGTTGATAAGATCTCTGTTGCCAGTTGAGCAAGATGAGTTATCTCTGCCTATGTGGTAGTCTCACAAGAAATGTCATTATTTCTCACTATGGGCAATAAGGTTTTCTGTTGAGGAAAAATGTCACAGGATGTCTGAAATTTGTGTTGGTGCAAAAGTCAGCCACAGCAGTGTGTGTTTATCATCTCTGTCCTTACTGTTCTTAATAGCACATTTTTAGAAACTGGGCATTATTTGTTCTTCTTAGGTGTCATGAGGAATCATTTCACAGATAAAGCCAACTTTATTTGAAAAAACAAAGGCAGGGAATACAGCTATTGATATATATGTCTTTATATATAATGTCAATATATATCATGTCTATATCAGATAAAGTTTTGAATAACTTTATCTGACTTTGTTTTGGGTGTTTTGTTTTAAAGAATGGAGATAGAACTGCTGGAAGTCGATGGGAACTAATCCAAACTGCCTTACTTAACAAATTCACTTGCTCACATGATTTGAAGGTAAGTTTGTCCATTCAAAGTCAAGTCTATATGCATATAAGTACATTCAGGCTTTCTGTGTACTGTTAGTGATTCTGGCTCGGTCCTATTTGTTTAATCACTTAAGAAAATAAATATTTTAAAAGCTATGCTGTTCAGGGGATTCCCTAACAAACCGAGGGTCTTAAGTGTTGAGTAGTAAGTATTACTGCTAAATTCATTAGGCATTACTAAAATTGTCTTTAATTAGTCTACACAATCTGTGTTAGTCCAGCAGTGTCTACTAGTTTGTGCTCAATGTAGCATGTAGGCTTTTTCCGTTACCAGATTGCAGGGAGATGTACAACTGTTCACACCAGTGTACTCGACTAAAATTGATACCATGCGAGTTGCTGACAAGAATGTTTAAGTTTTGAAGGCTAAAGCTCAGTTAATAACCTTACATTTCATGTTGGCTTTTAATGAATTGTGATTTGGAGCAGCTCAGAATTACTTTTATGTTTTTTTTGTGGAGAGGAGTAGTGTAGTTTAGATTATAGTGGAAGGGCGGAGAAGGGGGAGGATGCAAAAGCTGCAGATATACTTGAAATTAATAAATAGTGCTCCCCCAGCAACTAAAAGGAACTTCCATTGATAATACTATTTTTTGGTTTGGGTTTCTTTTTTTTCCTCAACTTTTTAAAAGGTGGCTGTTGTTGAAAAGGGCCTTGTTAATTTTGTCATGGTTCTGATTGTTCACATAAAACCTTAGCCACTAGATGGTACTGTCCCCTCAAAAGGATACCATAAGATTCTTTTTCTTCTGTTGGCAAGTGTATCTAAGCTTTATTTTGTGCTTTCTCTAGGAAGCTATACTGAGGTACAACATTGCTTACTCTAAGAAATGGGACTTCACAGCTCTTAGTGACTTCTGTGAGAAGGTAAACCAAGTTGATTTAAAATAGGAAGAAAAGTGAAATATAAATGACTACTTTTTACATCTCTGCTTTTGGCTATATTTCCCTTTTCAAGAGTAAAGATTTTACAGTCATTGTCTATGTGGACAATTATTTGTCTGGAAACTTCAGTTGAAATATAAAGTAGATTCATCTTAATTTTTAAGCAGGTAACTCAGGTGCTTCAGTAACACTTCAGGTTACTGAAGGTAAGATGAGAAATGCCTTTTCAGTTTTATGATTAAGAAATTATATTAGTGTTTCCCCTTTTTTTAAACAACTGTAATGTTAGATTACAGTGGTTTTTGTGTAGTGTGTGCTTTGCTGGTCTAGCGGTAAAATTTTTGCTATATGTTGACATAATGAATAAAAAACTGTAGAGCCTTTGAAGGTTTGGGGTGGTTTTTTGAATTTATATTTCCCTCCTGGAAGAGGATGGAGAAGAAAGGCAAATAGTAGGTGACAAAGTTGGACTGTTATTTACATCCTAACCAATGATCAGAAACTATGCTAATTGAAGCAGTATGGGAGATTAAATGAGATGCATTAGATTTTTTTGTATTTCTCTTTCACCAACTCAGAAATGATTTTGAAATACATGTACTTGCTTGCTTGTTGCTAAGCTCTTAGGGTTCAGTGGAAATTAAATTCAATTTGAAGTTAATTTTGTTAGTCACATATGTTTAAAATGTCTCTATTTCATGTGATCAGAGGGACTGTTTTTGCTGTAGCCTATTTCCATTGCGTGTAGGGACTGTTATTTTACCAAATGAGTTTTGTTTTGCATGCAACACGCTTACTTGTTGGAAGGTACCTATAAAAATACTGGTGGTATCGTATTTTCTATCCCTGAGAGCTGGTGCATTGTATTCACCTGTCTTGCCAGTGTAGTGCTCCTTCCTTTCATTTGTGGGGTGTCTGGTTTTCTGGCTGTTGTCTGGATGGCAGAGTCTGTAGATATTTGGCCTCTGCTCCAGATGACTCTTGTACTAACTGAAATTAACTAGGCCTGTTCAGCTGTACTCGCTTCTGTTATTAAAGAATACATACTTCTATTTTTAGAATGTTTTGAAGTATAAGCACTAAATATTTTAAAATCTGTCTCAGGAATGCACCAGATTTGCATTGTATTACTACAGATGCAACTGAGATTGTGTTCATATTGTGCATCTGGGAGTTTGGAAACTGGGTGATTAGATTCAGAGATCATCAGCTGGGGGAGTAAGTAATATCAGCTGTCTCCAGAGAAGAGAGGAACAATAGGGAAATAAATGATGTATTGGGCATCAATCTTTCACTGAGGGTGAAAAGGCAATTTTTGTCACCTGGGAATGATGATTTATTTGTGAGGTTCCCAGATGAAAGGCTGAGAGCTGTTTCAAAACATGGATTTTAGACCAAGGTGAAGAGTGCACAGCAGTTTATTAAATAAGGAACAGTGAAGCATTATAAGACAGTGGCTCCTTGTACGCCACAGGAGAAAAATCTTACCCTATCTTTGTTTACTGAATGTATTAAGATTAGTCAACAGAACATATGGAGAGGATACATCTTGGCACCTGTGATCTCTTCAAGTTTTGTAAATTAACAAGGCATCTGCTTTCAAAGACTGCAGTCTGCTTAAGTGAGCAGCTACTGAGTGAAAAGTTGAGAATTCTCTGTGAAAATGGCCAAAACATACTAGCTGCAGTCCAGTGTGGCTTTTGGACTTCTTATATTCAGGAATTAAATGATTGAGGACTTACCGTGGGCTTGTGTATTTTTTGGCTTATCTTAAAGTTTCGAGGGAATGGAGAGTGTTTCAGATGATATTTGCTCAGCAGAAGTTAGGAGAGTTGATTGAAAGGAAACTGGATTGAATAATCAGCCCAAAGGGAGGGCAGTAGTCACAAGTGCATATTACAAGAAATAGATTAAAACAGAGTCTGTGATTCTCAAATACTTATTTATGTTCTTGGGGACTATTGACCTCTAGTGCATTCTTAACCAAGAATTCTGTGGTCTGATTTAGAAGGGAGCTGGCTTCCCAAATCAGATGGTGTCTATTTTCATGATTTGAGGCTACTTTATTCAGAAATTACTTCAATAGATCTGTGCTTGGTAAAATAACAAACAGTGCTTCATAATTTATTTTCTGATTCTGCATACAGCTCACTTCATCTATTGATCTGTTAAATGTTTTCATAGTGGTCTTACATGGTTTCTTTCCGATTTTAGGCAGTTTCCTTCCAAGTTACACAGTCAAAATATGCATGATTTTTAATCCTACTTGTAAGATTCAGATTTTCTTACGATAACATAAAAAATTACCATTTTCTTGGTCTTAAGTTATTTTTCTGTAGGATTAAACGCTTTGAACCTGCTTAACTAATGGAACATAAGAATCATATGAGCCAGGATTTTTTCCAAAACAACAGACCCTGACACACGCAGTTCTACAGTTTGTTCAAAGTATTGTCAGTAGAGGGAGCCCTCACACCATTTTTCAGAAGGTCCTGTTGGATGCCACCTAATGTGTGGAAGTAAAATTCCTGTTTGTATGGTGAAGTGAATTTGGAAGCTTGGAGGTTTCTTTGTTTTTGTAGAAGTTCATGCACCCGTCAGTAATGTGTGTAAAGCTGTTGATGGCTTATTGCTTCGATACTTGACAGTTTTGTTGTCCTGTACAGAATTCTGCATTGTGGTATTGATTTGTTTTGCCATCTGTTTGTTAATATTGGCATTCAGGCTTAGAATTTATTCACGTTATTACTTAGTGGATGAAAATTATTAGTGCTAACATTTTTCTTCTTACTTGTAAAATTCTTATTGTTTGAAGTCATCCTTGTGTCTGTTTCAAATTCTTGTTGCTTGAAGTCATCCTTGTGTCTGTTTCTCCAGAACTCACCTGCATGTCAGACAGGAAAGATTGAACAGCAAGCAGAAAGGGAAATGTGAGAAAACCACTGTACACAGAGCTTTCTTGGGACCCACAGTGTGGTGTACATGAGCTTTACTTATGTGATAATAGACTGGGCATTTGTCACATACTTTTGATTAACAGTGCTATGTACTGTCTAGTTTTATTTTTCTTTCTTAGAGATTTGCCAGTTGACTTCAGGGAAAACAATTTGTTTATTTTCTTTTTTTATATGAATGAAAAAGTTTAAATAAGTTGAGTGAGGTCATTGAAGGCTTATGTCTTAGACTCATCTGCAACAAGAGCAACTTTATTTAAAGGGAAAAACAGGGCCGATGCTTTAGATTGGGCCTGCCTGTTCCTGACGTGCTTTCTCTTACTGTGTTGCTTTAATGTCTTTCAGACCTTAAACATGATTCTTGTTAATGTTGTTTCATGAACTCTTCCTTCTAGTGTTTGAATCTGTCCTGCTCTTTCAGAAACAGAGGACTGTTTAAATCTGAAAATGATGTGACATTGTATAACCAGTGCATAACTTTAGTTTAAGGTGATCCTTCTTTTAAATTCTCTGTTAGCTGCATAGTACAGAAGTACTTAAGTCAGCGGGATTAATGCTGTGGAGCTTCAGAAACCTTCATGATATAGAACCTTTGTCATCAATAAGATCTGAACTCTTCCATGCTGAACCAGTCAGTGAGCAGCATCACAACTTAGTTTTGTGCTTTCCAGTAGAGCTGTATCAAACTGAGTTATTTGGTCCCATTAAAATTTCTGAGACTTAGCAACAAGATATAAATGAATAACAAATCTGCTGACAAATGAGATAGACGTTTAAAGTGACAAAAAAAAAGATCTTTGTAGGAAATAAAAGCAACAGTTGGTGCTTTTCTTGCCACATGGTTTAATTTCAGACTTGTAAGCTCGTTTGAAACCTGGAGAAAAATCATAGTATTTACAGTGTCTTAGTATCAGAAAACAATGGAACATGCTTATATGCTTTTCAGTTCTTACTTGCAAGTTGTCTTGAGTTACAGGCTCTATTGATATGCTTCAGTGAAAGGAAAGAATCAAAGCTGGTTACCTGATTTGTAGCTACTCTGGCTGCCTTTTTGTATATGCAAAGCAACAAGAAAGGGACTTGGTATGTGTAGAGGACTGTTAGCATTTAGGAATCCCCAAATATTTGTGTTTCTGAAAGTTTCTTTGTGAAGAAATGTCTGTATGCTGAGTGCTGCAAAGAGTTAAATACAGTACTTGGGCATATCATTAAGAGACAAACTAACCTGGTGGTTACTCATGTACTGGAAATTGCAAATAGCTTGGATGTAAGTTTGATCTTCTAAGTATAGACCAAAGATTGGAGTTTATGTAAATTTGTGTGGCGTAGGCAGTGATTGTCTCCGATCTTCTGAGTCATCTGAAAAATAGTTCACAGTACATCTTGCAGATGTTCACATTTTATCAGTAACTTTTTATTTTTGTATTTGTAACTTACTTGCTTTTCATGCTGTTAGACTTTTCTAGGCATCTTTTGTAGATCACTATCAACTTTTGGGGCTTTCCTGAACCTTTGCCCACTTTGACGACTTTGCTGAGTTAAAGTTGCGAGGTGGAGGTGGCCTTGTCACATAGGCTGCATTGTGGTGTGGTACCAGTATGAGATGTTGCTGACAGCCATGGGTATCTGTACAGTAGTGGCTTTCAGGTGGATGAAATAATAAAGACAATTGTCATTTTAAATGAACCTCTCTTGAAGGCATGTAAGCCTTTTAAAATGTGTTTTTTTCCAGGCTGTCTGCAGAACAGTAAACCCTCAGTGCCTACTTGATTCAAGTAGGAAGACTTAAAGGGAATATACTGTGGGTATCTTTACAAAGGCACACTCTCCTTTGCCACTGAATAGTACTCAGTACCAACTGTTAGGTTTGGCTTTAGTGTAGGAAAACCACATGTGTTTGCAGTGCCTATTTATGGATGTCTTTCAGGATAGCTGTTTGAACCTAATCTGTTTAATGACCGGGATCTGCATATTTGTTGAATCAATTAATATTTGATTCTCATATGAATTCAAAAAAATCCTTTTCCATTATGAAAGAAGCTGTATAACCTCTATATTTGGATATTTGTATAAGGTTGAAAGAAACACAATAGTGCTCTTCAAAAAGGCCAGTTTCTGCTCTTGTCTGTACTTAATTGCAGTGAAGAACCTTCAGCATGGAGGAAAAGGACAACTGTACCACACCACTCAATCTGTGCTCCTTTTTCTCCTTTTCTAGTCAAGCATGAGTTCACTGGTTTTAGTCTGAAAACTGGCTGTTAGCAGTTTTTTGTGGCCTGAATCTGAGCTCGGTGGGGAGGGTCGGACTACATGATTTTTTTTGAGGTCCTTTCCAACTCCTAATGTTCTGTAATTCTGTATGTATGTGATTGTGCTAATATCTGATTAAAAAAACTGTAGCAAGAAAACAAGATCAGTTGTCAAGCTGAAGGAATATATTATTATTTTTCTTCACCCTTTAGTCATGCTTTTACATGATATAGAATATGGGCTATTAAAAGTGTTTGTCTTACGATTACAGCTCTAATGAGTTTTGAAAGAGGATTAGACAAGGAATCCTAATGGAAAGAAGCAGGGAGCAATGGAACTTGCAAGACTGTCATACTTCTGGATGCTAGATCCGTTTAGAAGGAACAAGTCAGTGTGAGAGGTTTTGTTATTGTCTGCTGTTACATGCAGGGGGGCTACCTGTAAATTTCTAGAACCTCAATATCTTTTTCACATTTTCTTTAAATGGCGCTTGGAAATATATAAACTTATATAATTTGCAAGATAAATACATAAATTCATTTATAAATGACTTTTTCTATATTCCATAAATATCACATATTGATACTGCAGGTGTTTTGCTCTTTTGAAAAGTTTCGTTTAATTTTATTGAAAAATTGGAGTTAACTGTACCAAAATATTTTTCATTTATTCATTAATCTTTACTATTTAAATTTTGGCCTAGCAATATATGTGCAGACACGTTTGAAGACAGCACTTTTGTCTACTGCAGGTGTCCTGTTCAGATTCCAGAACACAGGAGACTATTTTTGAAGCAGGGAGTGATGGAGCATATGACAATGACTCTTATTTCTGTTAGTCAATGCTTTGCACTTGGGAATAATTAAAATAAACAGAAGAAACTTATATTTCACTGAAAAGTCTAACAAATGTATGTTACTGAATTGCTGGATTGTGACATAGGCCTAGTAAAACCTGGATTAACATCTAAAGGACGTGGTTAGTTGGCCAAGCTATAGATTCCCATTTGAATATATTCTGCCACATAGCATAGCAGCACATTTGGCATGAATTTTGTACTTTCAGAAAATGTCAGATGGGAGTGAGTTAAGGCAGAGCATGTGAAATGCTTGAGAACTGAGCATAAAAGTCAGAAGTGCAAATATTTGCAGTATGTCTGCTTCCTCTCTTAAGAATTGGTTGTGTTTTGAGATAACTGAGGTGATTTGAATGGAACTAAGTGTCTTGTCAATGAAATATTTCAACTGCAAAATTTCAATCTGCCAGTGAACCACACAGACTTTCAGGTATACGTGGTCTTACCCTTAATATACTAAATTTAATAACCTCAAACTTTAACATCTTAATTTTTTTAATTACCTGGATAGTTTTGGAAAATGTGTAATTCCACTTTTCACAGGAAAAAAGACTAAGTGCGATGTCTGAAGATGATGCACCTGTAACACAGATTATGGTTGAGCAATTTCTTTCATTTGAAAGAGACTAGGCTGCTTTAAGAGCACTCACTACTACTGCTAAGTATGTGCATTACCTTGGGAGATTTTTATGGTGTAGTAAGGCTTTACTCGATTCCTGTCTCCTAGCAGGTCTTGGGAATGAACACTGTCAGTCTTTCCTGTATGTTTTGTTGTTTGAATGATCTGCTTGAAAAAATGATTGCTGTAATTAGTGATACTGGACTAGAAGGAATTTTAAAGTACCAAACTGTTCTGGTGACTGGGTTTTTGATAAATCGTTTTTGTAATTGTCTGGACAGTACTAACAGAAGTGAGCATTGTACAGGGATGTCAGCACTACAAATGTAGGCTTTTAAGCAAGAAACAAAATGTCCCAAGGCTGAAAATAGCCTATCTATTGCTCCTTGCTGGATTTCATTTTAGTCCAGATGTTTTCAAACAATTTTCATTACATCAGATTACCTTTTTAAAATCTAAACTGAAAAGGCTTTTTTTTTGAATGTGCTGTGAAGGGTTTTCTTTTCACAGTAGCTGAAAGGAATTTGTCCCCATATTGAACAAAATGTGAGGGGTTTTTGGTGGAGGAATATGCATCATGTACACATTCAAAACATTAGATGCCAAGCATTATATAGCAGAAATAGCATTCAGTACTGAATTGTAGGCTTATTGTTAGTTTTCTGTGCTTTCTCAGCAAAACAGTTAAGTGTTTTTAAGTGGTATTCTGTAAGCACTGTCACAATGACTTGCATCAGAGTACTGGCTGTGATTTACCAGAGAAGCAATATGTACACATGCCAGGTGTAGAGTTTTAATTACAATGTGCCTTAAGTGCGTAGCAGATACTTAGTGCTTTGAGACAATATAGAGATACATATTCAGAGTCTCTTCCATAGATTTTCACTGCAATGAGAATATTGCTAAAAAAAAAAAAAAAACCAAATCCCACCAAAACCAAACAAAAACCCCCAAATCTAGAGAATATAAGTGTTCTGGATAAAAAAGCTATCTTCTGATATTTGCATATTTTGTTTTGGGGACAGGGAGATGAGAGATTTCTTCTATTGGATTTTGTATAAATCATCATTTACCCATGCAGTCCTACCTATCCTAAATGACTAAGAGAAGTTTTCCTTGATTGTGGTGGTTTTTCCTAGCTATTTTGTGCCTTGAGTGTTTTGCTGGTTTGGGGGTCTTCTTGGTTTTTTGGGTTGTTTGGGGGGGGGGGGTTGGTTTTTTTTATTATTATTTGGAGCAGTTAAAGTAGAAAAATGGTGATAGTCCAGGCTTTCAAGCTAAACATTTTGAAAAAGTGTACATGGAAGTTAGAGAAGCTGTGAAGTAATTACCATTGTTAGGATTACTATGAAGGCATATTCTAAGTGTATTGTAACTAGATTCCATATTTTTCTCCCACTCTTTCATCTGAAAAACTGAATTTATTTATTTTGCTTCCTTGTGGAGTTTATTATTTGCAATACTTACCATTCTGTAAAGAACAAGTTTGCAATGGTGGCAGAGTGCACACCCTGGAGATAATGTGAGTGTCTTATTTGGTCAATATAGTATTAATTATTTCTCAAGGTAATCGGTATTTGGAGTCTATAGTACTGATTATCAAGCAAAATTAGTCTTTAGATTTGTTGACATCTATAATGCTATATGTTGAGTTTGGTCGATCCTTTTTCCCCCTTCTGGCTATGCTTGAATTTGGGGGGGGGGGTTGGGATTTTGGTTGGGGTTTTGGTGTTTGGTTTTTTTTGGTTTTGTTTTTTTTTTTTTTGTAATTTTAAATAAAATACAGCTCTTGTAGGTATAATAGCTGTGCTGTCTGGGGAAGCTTTTAATTCCAAGCTTTGAAAGTAGTTGAAAAAAGTTGTAGCTCAGTATCTGTTGGCTTTTGAATGCTTTCAGGCTATGTTTTTTAGCAGGTATTTTTAAAATTAAGCATTAAAATTAAGAAGCATTAAACATTTGGTCACCAAGTAGTGTTTGGAGAGGTGAAATTTTGAATGAACCTGGAAATGGATTGTTTCACCTTTAGCTTATGTCAGTCAGATGAAAGATAGGGGTTTTTTTCCTACCATGTTACAGCTCTACTGTAGAAAATTCATTGACCTTTCCACTATGTTGTACTTCCTAAGAGTAGCTCAGTGTATTTGGAAAGCACTATTTGACTTCTCTTCCCAGGACTCTGCCACTGCTTTGGAAGTGGCAGTGGTGCTTCATGATAGAACTGCTTTGTAAGAGCGCACAGGTAGAGAAACAGGTGGTGGCCCGTAGAGGATCAGGGCTGATATTACACTCACTGGTAATGACAAAGATTGAGGTTAGATTTCCTTGGAAATATAAATTAGGCTTTTAAAATCATTAAGACAAGATGGAAAAATAAATACACATTTTTCTCGGATTTTATTTAGAAAAGCTTTGGAAACAAAGCTGCTGCTGTTAGGGATGATACACCTGAGAGATCATTCCAGGGCTGGATTGGCAGAAGACGTGAATGAGCCTTCAGGGGGGTAAATTAAACAAAAATTATTTAACCTCTGCCTTGTAAGCTGTCTTCTTTTTTCCTTTTGAAGTGTCAGTTTGTGGTTTTGATAAATGTCAAAAGCATCCATTTCAAATAAGATTCTTCTCCACATAATCCAGTGTTAGGTTTTTTTGCCCCTCTTCCCTCCAAAGATTACTTTGTCATTCCTCTGGTTTCTAATCAGACAACTACTCAAGAAATGGGATGGATTTGACAGCTAAAGTGTTTCCTACCAAATTAGTTTTGTAAGGGAACTACAGGAGGCAAATACAGATTATTCTTTCCTGCAGTTTTGGAAATTCAATAGCTCAGTAAAATGGAAGCTAAAAGAGACACACATATGCTTTGCTTCCAGTTTTAATCTTGTTTATATGTATAATATTTTACATTATAACAAACAGTCTGCTTTATACAGGCATACCAGTTAGTGGGTTGCAGCCTAGTGTCTCTGTCTCAGATATAATGTTGGTTGTGGCACAGTGTGTTTAAGTAGCATTCATGTACACCCTGTTTGGAAGAAAAGGATTTGTAGAAAGCATGATTTAGGATTATTTTGTTTTGTTGGGGGTGTGTTAAGTTAATATATTATTTTCAAGTTAACCCTATAAGAACTTGTTTAGACTTGGGGAGGCTTTATGCTTTTTTCTCAGCGTTTCTAAATAACAGATGCAGAGTGCTTGCTTCTAGAATTCTGGAATGTCTAAAACCACAGCAGAATTAGGAGGGGGAAAAAGGGAGTACAGGTTAGCAGTCTGAGGTGTAAGAATGTAATTGGACTCAACATCTCATATGGGAGCCTTTGGAAAGGAGATAAGGTCTATGCATTGAATGGAGAAAAAAGCAGCATTGTAAATGCGTATGGGTAGAACAAGACTGTTAACAGTCTTAAAAAGAAATTAAATCTTTGAACACAAATTCCTGTTGTTCTTGTCCTCAAATTTTTTAACTTTTTTTTTGCTTTCTCTATTAACTTCACCAAAATTGCAAAATTATTTAAGTTGATCAAATATTTTTCAGAAAACTGTTCTGAATTTTCCAAGACCACATGACACGTTCCACCTGCTGCATATTCCTTGCATGTGGCATTGAGCAAATGCTTCTCTTTGTGAGAATGTGACCCTTTTCCTTTGGACATGTGTCTTTCTTTGTTATTTTCTTTATGTTGCAGACTTGAAGAAAGTTTAATAGTGACATGCCTAGGTAGGCTATCTGTGCCTTTTTTGTTACACCTCTGTTTGCAGCCAAGTTTCTCAGCTTGTAACTGTTAATCATGTGGATCTTAAAGCCCTGTAAAAGTGCTCAGAGATTTTTTTTTCTTTTGAGACAAACTGAGGATAGTAAAGAAAAAAACAAAATCCTGAAATGAGACTCAACTATGAATATAGTACATACAAGTGGTGATAGTCTCCTAAATTAGACAAACTGCGTAACTACTAACTGTGATATCTTACATGAAAATAATTAGGAAAGCTGTTACTGAGAAGACAGTTTGGTGTAGCAACCGATGGTGCAGACTACTCACAAACAGAAAGCAAAACAAAGTCATTCAAAGAGTGCATGAAACACTACTGCAGCTGGCAAGGAGAGTCAGAATGTCAAAATCCATTAGAAGTAGGAAATAAGATGCAAAGTCTGAAGGAGGCGCTCTGTTTTTTCTCTTCATCCTTAAGAATATGTTTGTGGGTCCTTGCCCTGCCACAAAATTTACATGGGGAAATAAACCCAAACAAATTGGAAGCATTAAGCCATTGCAGTCTCTGCATGTTGGTCTCCTGTTGGCATGATAACTCTACCTTCCAGTGTGATAGATAGAACTGTCCAAATCTGTGTTCCGTATATGCAGTTTGTTTGCTTTGATGAGCTGTCAGATTTAGATTTAAACTCTACCATCACTATCACCCCATGCTACTTCAAATCCTTCCTATTAGGGCTGTCAGGCATACTCGTTCGTTACGTTTCGGAGGGCTGGTTTGTGGTGACAAGCAGACATTACTTATGGCAGTGTTAGTCAGGCCTCTTTGCTGCGGTATAAACGTTCACTTTACAGGACTGCGGTGCAGGTTTGGCCAGGAGCTCTTACCTCTGCTGTGGCTCGCTGAACCGCTTGTGTCTTGTGAATTGGAGCCCTAAGTCATGTTCGTTTAATCAGTCACTCCAGTGCAGATACTGATGAAATCACAAGTGATTTCTTTGGCAAAAAGCAAGTCATGCTTTGTGACTTTGATTCCATATGCTTTTCCCTCAGGGTATAACCCCTAGTTTATTCCTAAATAGTTTTTTTTGCATGATTGGAGGACTACAAGGTCAACAGTATACTTTTGTTTTTATTTCATATCCTGAAAGAAGCTGCAACTGACATGTGTGCATAATAAAGGAGAAACCAATGAATTACTTTAAAACAAAGTTGCTGTGATACTTAATGTATTTTCCTTTATTTAAAAGTCAGAATTGTTGACAACCATTTCATGTTTTAGAATTCCTCAAGTTATAAAACAAATGTTAGTTTTTTGAAAAAGGAAATCAAATGCTTTCTCTGCCAGTTTGCAGAGCCTTGAAAAACATTGTACACAGTTAAAAGCACATTACTGAATCAATACTGATACTTCTGTAGTAGATTTACTTTAGTGAGGTGCTTGTTGTAACAGCTTCGTTCTGTCTAGAATATTACTGCTTACAGTGAAAAGAGTTGGAACTGGTGTCTGCCTCTGTAACTCATTGCTCAGGGTGTGACTGATTGTTTCACCTGCCACCCACCCTGCACAAATATAATGACGTGTGACTTATTAATGTGGAGAAAGACTGCTCCTTCCTCCTGCCCCAAGTTATTATCCTGTAGTGTTGGTAAGATGAAGGATCTCTGAAAACCATCAGATGAGCATGGAAACTGGTGAAATTTAGTGTCTGTTTGCAGTGATAGAATGATCCCTCCCTCTTGCTGCAGCAACAAATAAGTATAATATGTCATATGGTGCTGGATTTTACATCAGTACAAGTCCGCTTCCTGAAGAGAGTTTGCTTCTAAATAAATCCTCATTCAGTTCTGTGACCATGTATTCTCTGTGCTGTTGCTGAGTTCTCCCAGATCGGCATTTGCATCATGGGATGTCTGTCATTTGGAGCTGTGGTGTCAACACTCCACACCCTGGAATCCTTTTACTTTCCATGCTTTAGTGTTGTGGGGTTTTTTGTTTGTTTCTTTCAAAGTCTGAAGAGACAGTCATGGATAAAGGCAGGCTCTGCGTTGCACCAAGCGTAGCTGAGAATATGCAGTGCCAGTGGTTGTTCTGCAAAGCTGCATCTGTGGTGGTGTGCTGCTTTAGTCGTCAGAAGAGGATGACAGCCAAGCAGCCAGGGGTTTTCGTTATAGAAACCTCACAGTAATGTTACCTCTGCATGAAGAGTTCATGGGCAGAATGGGGTAAGTTAGGATTATATGGATATGGCTGTGACTCAAGTTAGGTTTTGGGGGTTGCCTGAAGATGTAAAATGAAAGAACAGGACTCTTTCTAGGGAGAAAGGTGGGAGCACCTGCATTTGGCTTCTTGGATTGCACACTGCAGCAGCTCTTTTTTGAACTTACAACATTTGTGGGAAGAAACAAACTGAGCTTGAAAAACTATTGATGTGCTTCCCTGCAACGTTTAGGAGATTTTGTACCTAAATAGGGGAGTATTGAAAATGGGTGCTTGGCCTGCTTGGTGGCTTGATTAGAGAGCAGTGCAGAGTTCAGGGTTTCTTGTCAAGGTCTGGGAACTCACAATGATCATCTTTTTAAACTTGCGGGGTCCTTTCAGTGACTTATCAGGTGAAAACATAGTAAGGTTTTTGTGACATACACCCCCCCACCACCACCACCTTTTTGTCACTTATGTGTAAGACTAATTTGTCTGAAATCCAGTATGAACACCTCTGGGCATTAACAGCTCCAAATTGTGGAGTTTTCATTAGCAGAGGTCTGGTAAAAGTCATACATAGAAATAATGCAGAGAAGAGTGTGTAGAAGTGACCTTTGTAGTTATGCATTCTGCATCAGAGCTGAGCTTTGCAATTGCTGGCCCTGGTTCTGTTTTGGGAAGAAATTGTCTCATAGTATTATTATATTGTTTTCAAAGAAGCATAAAGAAAAGGTTGAAGTCTTGACAGCTATGACAAAGTCAGGTGCCATAATGTGTCACCAGATAAGTGATACTGTATAGTCTGTGGTAGTCAGCAAAGCATGGCAGCCACTATTTATATGTCAACTTTCAGAGAGGAAGTGTTACCCGAAGGGGAGAGAATATCAGAATTTGACAGCCTGCTAGATGTCTGGGGTTAAATGTCATCTTTTGAATAGATTTAACTTTAATATTCATTTTATGTATTGAGAACTGAAATTGCAGCCTTTAAATTCTCACTTTGTTACTTTATGGCACTTAAAAGCAAAGTTTCTTGCTAAAGTTGGGGATGTTAAAGGTCATAGGTTTAAGTTTCTGACTTAGTGTGCAAATATGTAAGTGTATATGCAGCCAGCAGCAGGAGAGAGAAAGATGGAACTTGTTTCTTCATATGAAAAAAAAAGTGTGTTTTCAGTAGTAAGTTGTGTATTACTTGGATTCCTCCTGTATTAGATCAGATTATTTTCACATTGCCTAGGCTTGCAGTTCTTTGTAAGTTTTTGTTTCAATGTAAAACTTTAATTTAAGAGCTGGGTATGTTTCTGTCGACAGCATACATAATGCATGGCAAGTAATTGTGTAGGCGTCATCATTGTTTCATTTCCCCCCCACTGCAGCTGTGAGTTGTTTGTGTTGTGTTTTAACTTCCTGAGCGCTCTCATCCCTTTATATCACTTGGAACAGGAGGGAATAGAGCAGAGGTACTTCTATAGTTATTTTGCTGATCTTTGACAAATAGATATTGTTAGCCTTCAAACAATGTTTTCAGTTTGGCATTTATGGAGTACCGTGTGCTTTGAAACACAGACATCATGTTTTCCTCTTCTCATGAAAATTACCAGTATCTTTTTTACATTCTGAAGTCTGTGTGAAACTTCCTATTGAAGTGTGAATTACAAAGCTTTGATTATACAACTAAAAAGAACACTTTATGTGATTTTGCAATTAGTATTAAGTGTTGCAGAGATTATAGTTGGTAATATCTTAATGCTGTTCCATCCATTCTGTCTGCTATTGATTTTGTGTGAAATAGTTAATTGAATTATTTCCTAACAGTTTTACTTGAAAAATTCTTTAGTTTTAAGGCCACAGTTTCAGAATTTGAATTATGCATCTAGAAACTGGAGAAAAGTATTTGTCTCAAGTACAGATTTTCTGGATGTAGGTGAAGAAGGTTCAGTCTTCTCCCTCCCTTTACCTTCTGTTCTCCAGTTGTAGTGCAATTTGTGCATTCTTCTCTTCTCTTCTCTTCTCTTCTCTTCTCTTCTCTTCTCTTCTCTTCTCTTCTCTTCTCTTCTCTTCTCTTCTCTTCTCCTCTCCTCTCCTCTCCTCTCCTCTCCTCTCCAAATCTATCACCCAGTCACATCTGGTGGCTGGATTCCTAGAGCAGGGGAACACTGCACAAGAAGATGGAGAAGGTGCTTTTATTTCCTTGATGTTATTTCAGCCTGTTCACATGGCAGAATATGACATGGTTGAGGAGATGTCCCGGATTTGTGCTGGTTTGTGTATTCCAGCTGCGCTGCTTTATGTTGCTTCTCTTTTCCCAGCCTCCCATTTGTGTGCCTACCCCTAACTTTTCTTAGAAGGGACCACATAAAGAACTTTTTTTGCACCTTTTAAAAATAAGTGTATGATACGTGTATGGAGGTGTGGGTGAGTTCATCTTAAACCCTGGGTACGTGATGTTTGGCTTGGAGCTGGCAACTGGAATTCAGAATTAGAAATCCTGAACTTTTCTCTGAATACATTGGCTTGATACACCTTGGCAGTCAAATGTGTCAACAGTGTCAGGAAGGGACTTGAGAACAGGACAGGTAGGGTTTGATGTGTCTTGGTCTTGAGTGTAAAAGTGTTGAGAAGCCTTCATGAAACATTGGCGTGTCCTTGTTTTTCCTCTGTTGTGTCAATTCTGGTTATCTCTCTCTCAGGAAGAAAGAGCAGGTAGAGAGGGGCAGCTAAAATAGTCATAAGATCAGCTGTTTTACAGGAAGAGACTAGGAAGATGCAACTTCAGTGTGTTAGAACCAGGCTATACCCTTTAACATATGTAATCCAACAGCTGTTCTTCTAGTGGGAACAGAAGGAAGTCGCCACACTTGCCCACATTTCTTCTGTAGCATTTCTTGCTGGTGGTGCTGAGGACTACAGACCTGACCTGGTTTTGTATTGTTCCAGTGCTTTTGTAGTTAGGCAGTGATTGCTACCAGTTGAGTATTTGGCTCATTGCTTTGGAAAGAGTTGAATGAGAACTTACTGGTAAAGTTCTTTTGTGGGACATTTGGTGACATGTTTTCAAATCTGCAAGTTTCAAGAGTTGCTTCTGTATTTCAGTTACTGGGTTATTGCGAGGTAAAATGCAGTGAGGTATTGCCATGAAATATAGTACAAATTTGGATGAAGCTAATAGAACCTATGAACCTATGCTTTTCTCTTGTTTCTTCTGGGTGTGTTCTATTTTCAGAGAATTTTTTATTAATGTATTTTTCCCCTTCTTTAACAGGTTCTTGAAGATGCAGAGGCTCAACACTTGTTCCAGTCCATTCTTCCTGATATGGTCAAACTGGCACTCTGTCTCCCTAGTATCTGCACGCAGGTAAGTGAACGCAGCTAGCATTAGCAGGGTAGCAACTATCATTTGTAAACACCTTTGCAACACTTTCCTAAACTGGTTTTGTTCGACAGCACCAGGGAAAATCTTTCCCTACTTTGTATGCTGGGTCCTACAGTAGATGCATAATTTCAAACAATAGTATTTCCTAAGAATTATTTTTACGCATGGGTTTATGGAGATGTTTGTGAGAACGTTAGGAAGTTACTGAACACAGTGAAGCACAAGACTTGCAAGTTCATGTAGTAATGCCTTTTACAAAGATAGTAATCATAAAGAAGCTTCAGACTCGTTTTTCTGGATAGATATAAGGCTGAATTTGTTCCCATATAACATACTGTCCAAAAATAGCCTTTTATAGGATTGTAGAACTTATCAGAGAGTGAGCTTCTTGTCCTTTTTCCCCCCTCTAGATGTGTGACTTCAGATATATATCTGTGTGTGTGTCTGTGTATACACACACCTTGTTAATTAAATAGCCAGAAGTCAGAATGAGATTCAGTGAACATAGTAGCTATAAGAATGAAGGAAAACTCGTTTTGTGGAGTAAACAGGGCTGTGTATTCAACACTAAATTAGTAGCAATTACTGCATTCACAACTTAAGAGGATAAGATGTAGCTGCTTGGCTCTGCTGGTGCTAGGCTAATGGTGATGGCTGAGCATATTGGAAGAAGAGGTGAAAACGGTTCACTTTGCCCTGTCAAGTGGTTTACCATAACTGTTACTGAACTCCTTAGCACGCAGAATATTTCCACATACCCCACCACAACCACCATCAGTATTATCACATAATTAAAAAAACCCACAACAGTGAATGTGGTGAGTGAAAATTCCAAATCAGGAAACAAAAAGTCTGATAAAGTGAAAGATATATAAAACTTCAGGGTTATTTTTGCCCCACTTCTTTTTGTATTAAAGAAGCTCTGACTAGTCTCAAATAAAACTCCAAGACCAAAGTGAAGCCGAGCTTTTTGTTCATTATGATTATAAATTTATAATCATGCATTAATATGTATGATACAAATATTACTGGTGTTATTTCTTCAGGTAGGATGGAAAAAAGCAAGTCATAAGGTTATGATATGTAGTCTGACTTCCACCTTTCTTTGTAAAGTAAAAAACATAGTTATTGTAGCTGAAAACCTTCCTTAAAGGTTCTTAACTCCACAGCTATTGAAAGTGTGTTTTTACTTCAGTTTTTAAGATTGCCCAGGACTCGCAACATCCCATCTATTTTTATTATTTTTCCCTTATGGTTTTGTTTGGGAAGTTGTGTTTTCTTGATCTTTCTTTTTATTATTGATTAGAAATGTGTAGTTTGTCAAGCAAGCTTTTTCCAAATTCTTGAATAAACTGTTCTTGACTTTAATGGTGCTGCTGATTAAAGGGTTTGCCAATGGCCTAAATTACTCTTACTCTAATTTAACAAATGTAATTTTCTGCGCTTGTTTTTTTCTTTTAAAATGGGTATGCTAATTTTTTTTTTTCTTCCTTTCCCTCCCATCTCTTCCTCCCCTCCCTCCCCCTCACTTCTTTTGTTGGTAGCCAATACCTCTACTGAAACAAAAGATGAATCACTCCATCACAATGTCACAGGAACAGATTGCTAGTTTTCTGGCCAATGCTTTCTTCTGTACTTTTCCACGTCGCAATGCAAAGATGAAGTCTGAGTATTCTAGTTATCCAGACATTAACTTCAACAGGTATGGCACTCTGGAGTAAATGAAGCTGATAACTCTTCAATGAAAATATTATTGCTGTCATTTAGGAGGGAAGCTCAGTTGTTTCTTTCATCAATGGTTTGCTTTCAGTCTTTCTGTTTGCCCTTAAGGGACAACAAAACTGTGCAACTGTGTAGGAAAGGATCTTGTTCACAGGAAGTTGTGTTTAATGTTTTAATTTTTTTCTTTTTGTTTTATGCAAGTACAGGCACTATTTTACTCTGGTATAATTAGGCTGGTACAATTCTCGATCTCGTAAGCCATTCATCTGCAAATGGTCTATTTCAGTTGTGCTTTGAGTGTTCTATGTGTATTTAAAGTAAAGGTTGGTGTTTCCTCTGTCATCATTCTGTTGTCTCCTTTGTGTCAGCAGTGGTCATTGGCATGTTAAGTCAGACTTCATTTTTCAGTATCCATACAATCTCCTTTCCTTTTCATGGCAGTTGGAGCTGCATGTTAAAATAAACCTGTCCTTTTTGCTACAAGTCATCTTAGGAAGTTTTCAACACCATAATGAGTAATTATAGATACTCTCATTTCTGAACAAACACCTATTCTTTTTTTCCTCAACAGTAGCTTGCTTACAGGCATATTTGATACAGAAATTTCCTCTTCACATCTTTTACTTTTTACATACGCTTATTTCAGTTTTAGTTGGGGGAAGAGGATAGAGATATTTCTTGCTGCAGAATATGGTTCACAGAGACTCGTAGATTAGAAATGAGAGTTTGTCATCTTCTGGGTACTTCCATACAATTCTCTTGATATCAACCTTAAGTTTACTAGGCTGGAGCTTGGGTAGATTATTGATGTAGAGGGTTATTTTTGTTATTCCTCACATTAACATATGTAGTGCATATAATCTGAATGCTGAGATGAAGTTTAAAACTATGATACCTGTGATCTAGTTCACTTGGGTACGTGTGTCCTAAGAGCTATATTAGACTAGAACTTCACAGAATAAATTGTCAGGTATGTTGATGGTTTTGGTGCTTGCTGTCTTTCAGGGCTAGCACAGGTTTCTCTGTACCATGTATTTCAGAAGAGAAAACAGAAAACTATGCTGGAAAAAGTCATTTATCAATCCAGCTTATGCAGACTTTAGTAGTACGGGTTTTTTTATGCTGTAAAATAGTTATGGTTTCTACATTTAGAGCCATCATACTCTCTCTTCCCTCCCAGTCTCCTCTGTGCTTTAAATGTTTATGTGGTATTAACTTGCATATTATGACTCACCTCTGCTTCCCTTGTAAGATACAAATCTGACAAAACAACAGTCAGTGCAAGATACTGAGAGTTCACTCTTCTCCTCCCCCGCCACCACCCCCCTCATCCACCACTGCCATCAAGCGTTTTCTGGTGCACCAGCGCTTGGCGTTGTAGCTGCTGTGATGATGACAAGTTTGAGCGCTGGTGTGTGTACTAATAACTGCAGCTGACTGGGAGGAAGGCCACTTTATGTGGTAGTGTAACAGAAGTCATCTGTGCTTTTCCTCTCATCTCCTGTCTGTTGGTTTTGCCAGATGAAATGGAAAAAAGAGAAAAAGTGAGCATTCCACTTTTCACACTGAAACACTTAAATAATACATTGTGATACTGACTGTTTTGATTGTTCACTGTGCTACAGAGTGAAAGTCACTTGTGGATAATTAAACACTCCATAATTTAATTAAATTCCTCCCTTTCATACTTGGCAAGGATGGACCTGTTACAATTGAGCCCTAATTCATTAAAAATGAAGTTAATAAAATGGCTTCTATAGTTTAACTTTGAGAGCTTGAATATTTATAAATTCTAGTAGATAGAATGACATCATATTAAATAACATAAAATACTGCTTCCATTCAAAATATCAAGCTAAATTTAAAAAAAAAACTGATTTTTTTTTAACATACATATAACATGGAAATTGATTGAGCAGATTTAGGCAAAAATATTCCACCACAAAATAAATAATCAAATTTGCCATTTATTCCTTTTACTGGTAAATACTCCTCTTGCTGATAAATTTTCCATAGAAGTTGCATGCTGCTTGAATGTGGAGCATGAATTGAATTGACTCTTCTGAGACCATCTCTGCAATTACAACGTTGGTTACACAGTTTACAGTAGTTTCTTATGGTGATGCTTGTAATTAATCTTTATGAATAATTTGTGTTTTAACATAGCATTTTCATAAAAAGGGGAGAAATGGTTCTTGTCCCTCACCTCTGGAGGGACAAAAGAAGACTGAACTACTATAGATTCACAGAATCCTGTTGGTTAGAAAAGACTTCTAAGATCATCAAGTGCAGTGGTTAACGTAGCACTGCCAAGTCCACCACTAGACTGTGTCCCCAAGCAAATTCTTTTTTGCATTTATTTCTGAGCACATAATGAAATGGCATGCAAGACTTTTCTCTGTGGAGTTTTTTTTTCCCCTTGTTGAGTTACAAAATTTAGTAATTCAGGAAAATACCTGGTCTGATTACATGTAAAAGTGAAGTATGATAAAAGAAAATCCAGAGTTTTGAGTCAGCACTCTAGATGACTGAAAAGGACAGGCATGTCAAGGACCCATTTTGCCTTTGTTTTGTCTTTGACCAAGATCTTCTTAGCTCTTGGGTCAAGTTAAAATAACTCCTGTTTTCCTTTTGCAAAAAAACTGGCAATATTCTGCATCTGTAATAGATCCCATCAAAGCATTTGAGGTATTTTCATAACTGAAGGTTGTAATTCTAGTGACATAAGGCTGGTGGATCTTTTGGTATGTATGTGGATGCTCTGGTCTAAAACTGCCAGTATTCTACTAGGACTGAATTTCTTCATCATAATCCAAACCTTTAAAGTAATATGAAGTGATTGAAAATGTGGGGGGAAAACCCACTAGTTAAGATATATATGTCTTTTATGTGATGTATAATATAGGAAAGGAAGTGGCTGAACTATATAGTACATTTACGCAGGAGATTTGAAATCTAATTTACCAGTAATGCAATTGTCTCTTCATAAACAATATCAATTTTGCAACACTAATGAGTATTCTCTGGAGAATAAATTTTCTAGTGACTTTGAGAGAACTTGCTTGGGACCCAGAGATGCTCCTTTGAAAAGTGGTTCTAGCTTTTCCATGTTTCCAGACACCTATCTGCTACACCTGCCTTAGGTCTATGTTCTAATTAGCCTTGCATGCAATGCTCAGAGTATAAGTTTCTGCAAAAATTTAAGTCAACAGTTTTAAGTCGTGTGTGGTAAATGATTAAATACTTTTTAAATCTGTAACTTTAAAAGGATGCTGTTCTCGAGTGAGGGGTAATTGCTTTGCTATAGTGAGTAAAGCAGTACTCAATCTGAATACTTGTTAGCTTAGTAAATATAGTCATTCAGGGCATAATTTAGTTGTACCATCCTGTGGGGATGTTTTGGTTTGTTTTTTTTTTTTTTAGAAAACATTGGTGTTGAGCACTTATGTTGAGTCTTATTTCATCACAATCAAGNTACCCTGCTATTCCTTGGTGTTGAGCACTTATGTTGAGTATAAGAGTTAGCATCTTATTTCATCACAATCAAATATCAATCTGATGCATTTTAAGGCTCATAAATCACCAAAGCTTTTTCTTAAAAGAGTTTATAATGCTTGAAGTTGCTTACCACTATAAACAAAAGTACAACATAAAAAGCAGAGAGAAGAGTGATGTGAGTATATGTGAGTGTGTGAGATGGAAAGCTGCTTTTCACATCTAGAAAAATTAGATTACGTTGGTCAACTTTTTGTTTTGAGAAATCTGAAAAGTCACGTTCATTTTCAATCTAAAGATGAAGCACTAATTAAACATAAAGGTGTTGGATAGTATGATGTTCTTAAATAACTTTGAGATGATGACAGCTCATGCTTATGACACATGACAATAAGAAAGAAATTGCCTATGAGATTGAATTATTGAATGTATTGTTTTTCTACTCCTTGCTGCCAAGGGACTTAAAACCTAAATTACTTCCTGTATAAACTAAGAAAAGGAAGGTGCTTATAATACAGAAAGATGGATTTGATGTTATGAAGTGGAAGAGCCATACACTAGGCAACAGGAAAGCAGAACGGAGGTTGCTCTATCTGTGTACGGTGGAGTAACACTTTCCTCCTGGGAAGTGCAAGATCTGTACGGGGCATTTCCTCTTGTGCTGGTAGAACACTAGCTAGTTTGTCTGCCTGGCATCTATAGAGAAATTTCTCATCTGTGAATTAATTTCCTTCATTTCTCTTGATACCAGGAGTGTGAATGGTAGCAATGAAACACTTACTGCAAGTCTGTTCTTCGTGAAAAGCCTTTCAGTAGTAACTGTCTGGAGCTATCTTCTGTCGTTTTCATTGAAGCAAAGCTGTAGTGATACAACACTGGTTTAAAAACCAGATAAATATTTCTGTAAGGGATGGGGGGATAATTTGGGGACACAGGTAATTAATATAAATCCAGTTATTCCTATCTGGTAGGCTGAGTTGCTTTCCTATATTGGGAGATACTGAGAGAACATTATCCTGTGCAATCATGTGATAAGCACACATAATTGTGTACACGTTCCAGTGCTTGCATGATGGGATTATCTCTCTGTGCACATTAATGCATACGGGTTTCCTAGACATCAGAATCTATAGGTAGTTCTTAATGTGCACGTGAGTAAATTTATCTTGAGTATGAATGAATGAAAACATCAAATAATATTGTGACAGAAACTTTACTGAAACAGTTTTGATCAACTATGCTTAGCATTGCAAATCAAAGTTTAAAAAAACCTTCATTAAAATAGGATACTGTTTTGGGGGGAAAAAAAAGTTTAATTTTCTGGCTTTGGAAAGAAAGCCAGAAAATTTCATTCTTTGCCCGCGTCTCCCCACCTCCCCTTCTGCCCCCCACCCCCAGGAGAAAGATGCTTCTGGGTTCCCAGTGCAACTGACGTAATCCTAAATGACGAGTTTATTGTGCTACAACACTAGATTAGCTTTTCCTTTGGGGTTTTGTGTATTGGTATGAAATTTCAGTGGTTCCCATTGAGATTGCTAGCAATTGAGAATGCTGAGCCTTTTAATGAAAATAGCCCTCAATCATATAGAGTGAAATACAAGTCTGACTAATACACGTAAGCGTAGTATTTCCACCCTTGCATGTATACACCAGATAAGCTTAAGCTTGAAATGCAACAAGATACAAAAAGCAAGTTACTTGGTTTCTTTTTTTCCTCAAGTGTTTTGCTGTTCTGTACAGTAGACTAAAGCTCTGTCCTTGAGAGTGAGGGTAATGTCAGTATTTTCATTTCTGCCTTAATTTGACATCCTTCCCCTTGCTCACTCCCTTTACTGGGCGAAATTCAACTACATGAGGTTTTAGTAAAATGTCTCGCACTTGCTCAGGCGCAGTATTTTCTTCAGTGAGATCATGCAGAAATGTAAGAAACTTTATGAATGTGTCTCCAACTACAACAGTAAAGAAAAATGTACTTTATGTTGGCTGTGGCAGTGAAGAAAAAGGTACAGGTGGTTAGGTTGTGGGGACCACAACTCTGAACTTGTGTATCCACACCTTTGCGGTTGGCACTCATGAAATGCTATGGATTTGTGGGAAGTATTCTTTGAAGTATGACCAATACTGCAAATTTGTACATATTGTTACAGTGTGGACAGCATTTTGAGTTATATGTGAAGTTGATGTGAAGTTCCATTCCACTTCCAAGTCCAAAGACTGTGATTATGGTATTTGCAAAGTGACACTCTAAATCCACCCTGGGATGGGAAGATACAGGCTGGGGATGGAAATACCGATATTGATATTAATAATCTAGGAGGTTAAACCACATGATTGTAGCAGTTCCTTCTGTTCATAGTGTTATTGGAGCCAGTTGTTTGAGTAACATCCCTGGAAAATAAATTTTACAGGTAAATGACTGTATTGTAATTATTCCTCAATCAGAAACAACGTATTTCAAAAATGTTTACTGCATTGGCTCATCTCTTCCATAGTAAATTGTATGCATGCCGAGGTCACTCTTGTGTAGCTCCTAATGCTGTTAAATCCTATTGATGTCACATCATTGAAAATGCACCCTTTGAAGTACCTTGCCACTTGCCAAGATACTTCTGAAATCCTGCTGTGTGTCTGTATTTGACGTGCATTCTCTGTGCTTCTGTTGCTCTTGAAAAGATGACATGCTTGTGCAGTAATGCTGGAAATCCCATGTTAGGCTTTGGTTACAGAGCTATTTGCACCACTGTCTGAGGCCCTGGTCCGGTTCTGTAAAGTTTTTGTCTTTTATTAGGTGTCAGAATATTTGCTAAAAAAGAGTTTTCATTTAGGCACAATGACTTCAACTGTCTGCTTTCTTGCCGTTTTAAGTCTCTGGTCTTGATTCCTCAGAATACTTCACAGTTTCTCTTTAGAGGCCCTTTATTTGATTAACATTGCATCTACCCTGGCTTAGAGGCCAGAGAGCCAGAGGTGAACTTACAGCTGTTCTGTGATCAGCCCTGCAAGCTTTCTTAGCTCCTGTATCTCCTAAATTGTAGCTAGGTGCATGGCAGTGTGAACATCTTGTACAAAGCAAAAGAGCTTACATATGCAATTGCTTGTAATATTTCAATTATTTTAACTGAGGGTAGACTTGCAGTGCTTTTCATTTGATTTACAGTGCACTTCATTTGGATGAGTTCTTTAATTGGAATTAATGGGTTATGGCCTTGGGTCCTTCTGTCAGGAAATTGATTGTATGGTTTCCACTTACATTTTTGGGTGCATAGTTTTTTTTAGTAGGATATGTGTCTCAGAGCTTGAAGAAGAATTTTACTTAATATTGATGCTGTCATCTAACTTTTCTCCTAAAAATTGAGATGTTTGCTTCAGAAATAAAATATCTTGTAACATTGCCCAACTGATCATTTTGGAAGTAAGGTTCAAGGTGAAAACATTCATTTATTTACCATGTTATGTCCTCACTCAAATTAGTGGGGCAGGACTGAGTCATTTTTTGTTTGTTGTATCACTTGAATTTACTGTTGCATTCACAGAGTTGACTGGTTGTTTTGTGCTGCACTTGAGAAAGCTTGGCTGCCTGTGTGTGGTGTAGAGGAGCATTGTTTTTTCTCTTGGGCTTTTCTTCTGACTTCAGTAGAGCTTGGTGAAAATCTTTTGAATCATTCATGTCATTGTGATATGATTTCTGTGGAAATTTAAAAGCATATGAAGCAATGAAATTCAACTGAATAAATATCAGAAACTGTAATTCATTAGATAGCATGAGGGTTTAAGGCTAATTTGTAGTGCATTAACATCTGTGGGGATTTTTGCATTTTAAACTAATTCCTAATATTGTAAAGCACTTTACTTGAAATAGCTTCGTGGTCTGGTTATATGAAAATATGGAAATATGGAACAGAGTAGTGGATTGTGTTTTGCAAACATATATAAAATAAGTGTATTTGCAGATAGACATCTTCAGCTTGCTACTACTTCTTTAACGAAGGTAAATTCTAGACAAAGAAAATATGAAGTAATTACAAGCATACTGATCTAGGACATGGTTGTCCCTGACCTTCCATAAATGGCTATCCAAGGGCATTCTGCTTTGGACAAGCATCCTTTGTGGTAGATTCAGCCCTAAAATGTGTATGCATTACTAGTGTTGCCCACTTTTCGTTTTAGTAAATACTTTAAAATGTGTGGTTTGGTTTTTGATTTTTTTTTCCCTTCTGTATTTAACAGTGGATTTTCAAAGAGAAAGTACAATTTATGTATGTCACAGAGAAGAGCAAATACTGTCGGGGGACGTGATGAGAACTCTTGTTCTAATGGCTGTAAAAGACCTGAGGCACAGAGCTACTAGGTCAAAATACAGTATTATTGTGTCCCCATTGTATGGAGTAGCCCTCTACAGCCGGGGTTGCCTGTGCCAGAACCCAGAGCTTTTCAAACTCTGTTGTGCTGCCCTGTGGTTTTTACCCAGCCACGTAAGGCTAGAACAGGAATACAGCTATCTCTTTTCATTATTGTAATTATACACGGTGTTTTGGGAATATTTATCCTCTGTAAATAAGATTTTTCAGAAGCAGGTCAGCATTAATCTAGCTTTGATCCCAGAGGAGAAAGAAGAGAGGAAGGAAGTTAGCACAGCTTTTAACAAGAGAAAAAACATGCTAAACGCTTTAGGTTTCAAAGAAAATGTTTGGTTGGAATTCCCTACTTGACATTTTGCTGAGTAATTGTAATGGATGAAACCCAATTTCATCTGCCTTGCTATTGTCATTTAGCTTGATTTGACTTTCTTTCATATATAGTTTTTCCAGTTCTGGATTTCTCCTGCCCTGTCTGCTAGCTCTACTGAATCATGTATAACCTTTGGGACATGAAGAACTGCAACATTAGCAAGATTTCAGTTTGATGTAGAGACAAAAAAATAGAAAATACATGACTAGGCTGATAGATAAATTAACCAGTTTAAAGGACTCATACCAAGTGAGACTTCCAGGTAACCGGTCAGAGATAATTTGGACAGCACACACAGGAACTGTTTCTTTTATGTGCCCCTCATTAGTTGTGCAAACACAACTCCTTGATATAATTATTAATTTGGCCCGTTTCTAATAAACTGTGTAAGTTCCAACTGATTATTTAAAGAATAAAAAAGTTTTTATAAAGCCTTTGTACTGCTTTTAAAATTACTTTCTATGACTTAGTATAGATTTTTGAGAGAAATTGATCTCTTCAGCATGTATACCTCATAAGAATTTCTTTAATACTGGAAAAATCTGGTTCACTTCACTACTAAAAGCTAAATTAACCTGGCAGTATTCTAGTTTTAAAGGCAGTCATTCCAGTACATGGAAACAAATAAATAATGTTGTGTCATTCCTTTACTTAGACTGTTTATTGGGGGGGAAATTTTACATCCTCAGGCCTTTCACTCTACCAGACATCTTTTAGACTTCCTACTAAAAGGATATTATTTCTGAAGTCTACGCTATTCTTCTTCCTTTCAGATAAATTCCATTATGTGTTGTCAATAACAATACCTTGTCACTTTGTTGGAAGTGAAATTAAGTAATGCATGCTCAAGTTGCCGGAAGATAGATGATGCAGTGGAAGTATTTCAGCTAACCTTAAAAGAATGCATTCACTTAATGGCTAAAAATAGTATGCAGCTTTTTAATGCTTAGGTTTTTTACAAATGAGTGTTAAATGCCAGTAGCATCCCAGTGAGTGAAGCCATTTCTGTTGGGTTATGTTCTTTTCTTTAGAAAAGCTGCTGGTGCAGTGCACCTCCTGAAAGCAGCATGGTTGTGTTAATTCTTCTCTGATATTCACTGACCTGAAAGTAGGGTCATTTGGGTCTTGGAGTACTCAACATACATGTTTTCACTCCTCAGTCACTTATTTTAATCCAGACCAGTCTGTTGCAAATAGAACTAGTAGTTTTCCTGGGTGTTCATACTGAAATTGTATGGCTGTGTTAAAACTACAAGATTGTCTGAGAGAGGCATTTGCTTAGTGTCTTCATCAAAAACTTGGCAACTGAATGAACTTTTTACTCCTGAAGACCCATGTCAGAGGGGGACTGTCTAGAGAATTCTTTCCACAGTAAAGTGTCTAAATGTAAGGCTAATTGAAGTAAAAGCATAATAGTTAAAAAATAAAATCAGAATTAATAAGTAACCTAATTACTATGCAGTGTATTCTTGAAGTCTAATTAATCGCTTTAATTTGTTTTTCAGATTGTTTGAAGGACGATCACCAAGGAAGCCCGAGAAGCTTAAGACCCTCTTCTGCTATTTTAGGAGAGTCACAGAAAAAAGTATGAAAAAAAAAATTTAATCTCATTAAATTTAAAAATGGCTGTGCAGCATTATGGTGGAAGTAAAAGCCAGCTTGCTAAGTACACTGGTAGTAGTATTAATGTCACTCCTCATATAAATGATGCATGCAATTAAACTTTTTTGTATGGAGCTTATTCTGTTTTCTCTAACACACACAAATACATGTAAACAAGGGATGAGTAAAATATGTAGAGAAAAGTTTTTCAACCCCCTTTCTATAAATAAAAAGTCTGTATGTAAATACATACATATAATTATACGCATGTATAATGTTTGTAATATGTGCAACTATTTGCTGCACCATATCGGAGTGAGAATGTCAGGGGAGCTATGTAGTCATAAAAATCACTAAAGATTCTGAATCAAACCTGAGATTTCCTGGAGTAGGAAATTTGGTCCTTTGGCTGTAATGCTGCTCATAGGGATTTTTCCCTACTTGTGTTGACATTTCAGGTTTTCCCTTATGTTTTCTCAGAGCAAAGCTGTTGTGAGGTTTGTCCAGTTCAGCTGGAACAAGTGATAGGAAGACAATGAGATACCCCAAACTCTTTTAGAAGTTAGTATGATATTTTTCTTAGTGTGCATAGACAGCTCTTCTGTTATTACCATGAATTTGAACATCTGCGTAAGCTTTCAAAAAGAGATTTATTTTTGTGAGAACTTTATTAGAGCTTTCATGCTGTATTTTGGGAGAGAGATATTACTACAGTAGCATACATCACATCTACAGCAATATCTTTATTATGGTATTTTTTAAAGAACCATTTTCTTTACATGTCAGTTTTTCAGTTAGCTTTATATTCTCAGAAGTGTTTATTTTAAAAGTAAGCCAGCTTTGAGCCATTAAATATTAAAAATCCCTTTCCTTGCCTCAGTCCATCTTTAGTGCATTGTTTTAATTCACCACAAATTAAATGCAGCTACATCCTGTTTCAGCTATCAAACTTTCAGCACTGTCAATAGAACTAAAGGTCTGAGGCAGCAAGTAAATTGTGATCCATGTATGGGACTGAGCTGAGTTATAACATACTAGGGTATTTTTAATGCCTGAGTAATAATGTCTTCACGTAAACCAAGTCCTAAATTTATGCAGTTGTCCCTGAATCCCTGTGCATAAGAAATCTGTTGGCAACTTGCTTTATGTAGCTACCGTATTGGATTTCTTAACATTATAACTTTAAATAATATTTAATGAGATTCTTGAGTGCCCTTTTCTTGAATTAAAAATTTCTATCACACCTTTAAAAGAGACCATTTCTTGTTCTTTCTGTCCAAGGAATTAGTTAGACCGAAGTAACTTAGCTCTATAAATTACTGTATTAATTTTGCAAATGCTAAGTGAATTCCTTGTAAAAGAACCACAGTGGAGAATATATCAGCTGAAGACTTTGTGCTCAAAAGGTAAATGCTTAATTTGTGAAATACTGCTGCTGATACCAGGGTTCCCTTGTGGAAAACTACTTCATTACTGAAAGCTGTGCACTTTTTAAAGAGCAAGCAACCTTTTTTTCCCTAAACTCCTATAATATTGAAGAAAAATGTGGGCTTATTTATGGCTTTTGGAAGCATGTGTCTCTGCTTTACATACTGTGTTGATTTTTTTTTTTAACAAGCTAGTGCAGTAGACTTAATGAAGCAAAGAAATGAGTCTCAAATTACATTTTTATTTGGATTACATCACCTAACGAAAGGTTGATATTTTATTTCTGTTGCAAAACTGAACTTTTTTGAGTAGGAGGGAAGTTGATAGTGCACCCTTTCTGCAATGAGCAGAAAGGGTGCTCTCTCGGGAGAGAGCTCCTCTCTTTCTCTTGGGGCAGGAGTCTCTCTTGTCAGACGAAATACATTGAATTTCATTAGCATTCTGGCAGGGCTGAAAACAGCTTGATTTGGTGTCCACCAATGGCAGATGTTTATTGATGTGGCAGGAATTTCTTGAGAATATGAGTTGCTGCTTTATCTATCCATTGATTAAGTACTCTGTATGTAGCCTATTGACACTGACCAGTAGTCACTCCTGAGGCTCACAATTTCTTTTTTCCAGGTGACAGCATATTTTACTTCCATTATTGAGTCTTTCTGGCAGTGAAATTCACTTAAGAAGCAGTCTTTCCTTTATCTGGAAAAAGGGAAATGTTCCAAGTACAAAGGGAGGAGAGAAGTTAATATTTTGATCTTCATGTTACAATATTTCAATTTGAGCCTGGGCTGTCCCATGTTTCAAGGCTGCTCTTGAGCAAAGTTAAGCTCTTGTGTTTCTGCCAAGAATGGTGGTTGTTGCAATTTTAAAAGATTGCAAAGAGTAAAGTTCCAGCAGTTAATACATTTTCCTCTGGGTTTGGTTTGCTTGTAGAACCTACAGGATTGGTGACGTTTACAAGACAGTGTCTCCAGGAGTTTCCAGACTGGGAAAGGTAGGTCAGCGTTCATGTAAGAATCTTCTTCAGTCAGTAACAACTGCATCCCATGCATATGGTGTTGATTCAGACCTGGAAGTACTACAGAAAACAATGTTTGATTTAGATTATTTTGGAGAGAAGTACAGAGGAAAGTGTGTGAGCTGCCGTTACTGTTTGAGTGCCCTTAGTTTTCCAGTATGTTTGCGTATAGGGCAAACAACTACTCAGTGAATTTATAAAACAGTAACATGTCCTTGGTGCTGTTGTTTGAGTGGGAAAGGGATGACTTGGTTTCAGAAAAGACAGGAAATACAATGAAATATGGGATGATAACCAGCATGAAAACATGAAGAAAGCTGTCTTGCTGGTTAGCAAGTGAATATGGGACAAACTTCCATGAACAATGTAAAACTTCAATTTAAAGTTTAGGATTTTGTAGTGAAAAAGGTGGAGAAAATTAGCAGTTGTCTTTAAAACATTTACGGATTGTTTCTGAAAAGCAAATGCATTTTCCTTAATCCATCAGGGTTTTGGTTTTTTTTAAATACCCTATGTTCAATGTGTGTAAAAAGTTTGGGCTTTTCTTTCAAAGATGGGCTTTTCTTTCAAAATCTTTGTGGAGATTCTGTGATCGTTATTCCTGTACAATATATTTTTCTCAATGACAGATCTCAGAAAAAACTGTCTAGATTGCATGTCACCTATGAAGGCACCATTGAAAGCAATGGACAAGGTATGCTACAGGTAAGGGCATATAACAGTAAATGCAGCTCTGTCATGTTTTTGTCACACTTTTACTGTCTGCCAGCTTAATGAAGGTATTCTTTTATCCTCCATTGACTTAAACGACAAGATGTTACGCACTGTAAAATAAACATCAAAATTAATTCCATGGGCAGTATTGGTGCTTGTCAGTACTCCCCAGCTCATCTAGGTTTGCACATGTACATGAAAGAGCTGACAGAAAAACACAGGCCTTGGACAGTTTCAGGTCTTTTGGTTCAAACCAGGATCCAAGATTGACAAGAGAAAAGTTTCAGGCTGTGATCTTGATGAGTTGTCAAGGGTTTCAGTTTATTTTTAAAAAAATTATTCTTGTGCCCCAGGCAGCGACCCGGTCAGTAGTTCAGGGAACTTTCTTGCTGCTGCCAGCACCACTGTTTCAGCCTGGAAGCCAGTCAGCAAAATAAATTCTTAAAGAGGATGTTCTGTCCATGCAAAGGAACACATTTGAGTTTTCAAATCAGTTGTTTGATATTTGTTTTGTTTTTCTTTAAAAAAACCCAACCCTGCCTTCTAGGGTTCACTTACCAGTAAGGAATTACAACTACTTCAGCCCGGAACGAGTGCTGAAAAGGAGGAGGGAGAATAGAATTTTTTTTCTGCAGTGCTTTTGGCTCAAACTTTCATGTATCTCATGAGTTTGTGTGTTGAAATTATTAAGAACTCAGCAACTGCTCAATAATAACCATGCTGTGTCTCTATTCAACTATACTATAACCTCAGAGGTGAGTGAATTATGCCTTTTATGTACTGTTGTTCTTGTGTCTGTAAAAGTGAGTATTGCCAAGGATGTTGTATTTTTTCCTCATGCTATTTCAAGTCTTACCAAACAAAATATCTCTGCCCAGAGGAAGAGCATTCACTCCAGGAGGGAGCAGGATGACAGGGGTATGACAATGCAGAAGTCTACAGTGACCCCAGCCTCAGTTGGCAGGGTTGCTGACTGGGACAAACAGAGCAGTGATGGTCGTAGTAACAGTTCTACTGTCGGGCTGGTGGTTATCAGACAAAGGCAAGATGATAATTCAGGTCACCAAGGTCAATCCTGGTTGCCTAGTCAGCAAGTGGGCATCAGCAGAGGTCAAGGCTGGCCATGGACCCACACATGATGTATCTCAGGCAAGGTCTGGGACAAAGAGATGTATTTGTACAGGGGCTGGGGTGGGGGGGCAAGGATGAGGGTTACTTAGCACAACTAAAGTGCATTTGGATGTTTGGGTAGCTTTCATGTTGCTTTTTTGTATCATAGTCAAGTTCAGTAAATCTTAAACAACCTAAGTGTGTTGGTATTTCCAGGGTGGACTTCAGGAATGCTTGCTGTTGCGGTGGCTGGCTCTTGGCTCCTAAATCAGTTTGTAGCCTACACATATGTTCATGTCACTTCAGCAACTTCCGCTCCACTCTTGTAAATGTGCTTTCATTGGCAATCTAAATCAAGATCAGTGAGAAGCTAATAGAATTTAAAAGATTAAGTGACTTATAAAAATTATAAATTTTTGTGGGCAGTTAATTTGCATAAATAGCAATCACTTTATCGTATAAACTACATCCTTTTAAAACTGTTGTCTATATAAAAAAGTAATTTGCAAAATATGTAGTGTACAAAAAAAAATAGAGCCCAGGTTTTTCTGTTTCAAGCATAAACCTTAATGATCCAAATAACTCACCATGTTCAAGTGCATTTCAAGGAGGAGTTTTAAGAAGTTCTTTTAGGTACAGAATGATGGATACAGAACAGTGCTAATCTAAAAATGCTTCAGTGTGGACAGATGGGGCAGAGTGCTTGTTAAAGGGCAACTTAATGATTCTTTGATGTCCATAAAATGCAAAAAAGAATACTGGAAACTGCTGTCTACATATTCCAAATGTGTTTTATTCTTAAATATGTGTTCTTCAAAAAAGTCCACAAAATTTGGATTCAGAGCATTTGAGATGCGTATTGTGTAATATCTTACTCATGTTGTGTTAATTTTTCTGAGTAGAAAGAACAGAGGAGCAAACTGTTACTCTGTTCTGTCCTGCTGCTTGTATTTGTAAGTTGTAGCAGATGTTGACGGAATTTTTGAAATCTATACAAGACTCTATTTCCTTTGGTAAATGTAAGGGTTCTATGCAGTTTGTTTATCTCATTATCCTCCTGAATACCTTTTTCTTAGGTTGACTTTGCAAACCGTTTTGTTGGAGGTGGCGTGACTGGGGCAGGACTAGTGCAAGAAGAAATTCGTTTTCTAATCAACCCAGAACTGATTGTATCTAGGCTCATCACTGAAGTCTTGGATCACAATGAATGTCTTATTATCACAGGTTAGTCTTTGTGGTAAATGTTTCACATCTCACTCTGGTTTTATAGATAGAAAATAGATTTCAAGTTAAGTTTAGTATGTTTAAATGCTGTGGGGATAAAAAAAAGAAAAAAGTCAATACTTATTCAACAAAGAGCCTCCTTCATCTACACACCCCTTAAGACTATAGAGCTGCTGTATCAATAGATGTTCTGTAGAGGAAACAAAATATGTGACAGCAAACAGAACTTCTTTTGAACCTATATGAGTTTCTTTGACTTGGTCAGTATAGGTAAAAGCCACAATTACCAGTCATTAGCTGGTCCCAGCTGTTAGCAGGTGATGCTTCTGTTACCTTAAAGCAGGGGGGTTTTGTCCCTCTCTGGAATGTGTAACATTGATGTCATCAGTGAGATTGAAAACTCCAAGAAGAGGAACTGCCTTCTGGTTACCAAAAAGGAGATGAGAAAATTGGAAAGGATAGAAAAGCAGGAAGTGCTTTTTAAGGATTTTTACCTTGCAAGTTACGAACCTATAATTGTGTTACTTGTTAGTAAAGGGTTTGTAATTACAACATCAAAACCTACATGCTTTTCCAGTACATTGTTGAGCTGTGTATGGAGATGCACTCTCTGTCCAGTGCTTTATTGAAAGTGTATTTTCCTGTTGTTTCCACCTCTGTCATAGAACTCAGCATGTTTTACTATCCATTGGATCAGAAGACCAAATGTCACTATTAAGAACTTGAGAGGCCCAGGTCATGCTGCATGTGTCTCCGTTCTAAAAACGGGAACACACTGAGCATTTTTCATGGCTGAAAAATGAAATGATACTGTAATTCTTCTTTACACTAAAGAGCAGCTTTAAAGAAAAAAATACTTGATCAGAGAGATCCTCTGGACAAATATTGTAAGAGATGATGTATATTTTGTAGTTTTCTCTCTGTTATAGTAAAAATGTTGGCTACCTGAGCTGCCTCAACAGTCAGGAGGTAGTACAGGTACAATGCTTGGAAAAGCCTTTCCAAAGCACTTTTCTCTTAAATGCACGTAAGAAATTTGAGTTTAGATCTTGCAAATCTTACTCTGTCCTGAGCTATTGATTGGACTGAGCACAGCATCTCTTCAGTCTTATACTTGGTAATCTTTTTGAGACATTGTTTTATTTAGTTTTTCTACCCTGCCAAAATTAATGCCTTCTCTGTGAAAACTTTTTGATAAATTTTCTTTTGTGATCACCTTTCTTTAAAAAAACAAACAAAAAACCAAAAAAAAACCCCAACCAAAAAAAAAAGCCTGAAAATTCACGTCCACTGCTGATTTCTGCTGTGCATTTTGGTTATGATGCTATACCAGGATTAATGTATTGAGTTACTGTCCTCTAAGTGAGGCTCTTCTGGGGAGGGTAAAAACAGAGCACAGCTATCTGTATAATAACCAGTTGGGGGAAAACAGTAAGTGTTTGGAAAGACCTTCTTTCATACCCCCTCAAAAAAATAGTGATTCTGTGATATGAACAAATAAAGGTGAGGATGTGGGTTTTTTTTCACTGCAGCAATATTCTTGGCTACTTTGCAATTAGTATTTGTGATATGCTGTTCATCCCTAATGGAAATGGCCATTCCATCATTTTTATTTCATCCCTGGAGCTCTTCCACCTTGGCTCTTAGCCAAGTCTCCACTGCATATCACAATTCTTTTGATAAATTACATTCTTTGTGATGCATCTTGATTTGGTGGCCTAATGGGTATAACTATGGAGCTTAAATTTGCAGAAGAGTCTGAGAAATTGGAGAGAAATTAAATTTGGTGTGATTGCAGAGCATCTGGTTAGGATCGCTGCTGTAATGAATATGGAACTGGTCATGAAAAGAGTCTGAGTTCTTCAACACAGACATCAACCTACAGAAATGTCAGCAGCCATGCCACAGATTCATTCCTGCTTGCATTTCTGGTAGAGCTGTGAAGTGTCAGTGTTTTTCATTCAGATTTTTCTCTCCCTCTTGAGTTCACATATACTTGGGCAGCGTTAAGAGCAGACAAGGTGGCTGTTCCATGTTTGCGTCAAATCACAGACTGCACAGTGGCCAGCCCTGACCACCACCTCTCAGCAATGCATTTCAGAGACTTAGCAACGCATTTCAAGCACATTACCCTTGCAGTAAATGAGAGCAGGTGATTGGTTCAGGTGAAGATTTACTCAGAGGCGAAAAACTGGTCTTCAGCTGGATTTACCAAACTGATGGTGCCACTGTCTGGAGAAGCAGAAGACTAACGGTGCAAGATAGAGACCAGAAGAACTGTTCAAAAGAGGAGAAAAAACCCTTTAGCAATAAATATGTGTTTATATTGGTGACTGCAAAAATCAGCTGTTGGCTTTTCACTGAGCCAACAGCCTTTCAGTGAAAAGCCTTTTTATTCAGTGCTAGTGGTACTGCCTCTTCAGAGGTAGAGTTTCTAGCTCATCACAAATACTGCAGAACAGTGGGGTGAAGCTCTTCTCCAATCCCTGGGAGTTTTATCATGCCATACAGAACATATAGTAGTGAAAAGATGGACTGTAGGTATGAGAAGGATATATTCTTAGTAACAATTGTGACTCTTTCTAGATGGATGAGATTCCATAAGCACTAATACTGGGCAGTTTCACTGTTTGTCTGATGCTCTAATTATTACAAGTTTCACAAAGAATGTATTTTTGAATGATACCTATATATATATTTTTTTTTACTTGAGGATTTATTTTTTTTTAGTGTTTGTAGCTGTTTTTTAAAGTTGTGATGAAACTGTGCTATTATGCTCTATTTGCATCTTGGTTTTTTGACCTCTGTTTCTTTTTTATGGGAAGAAAAAATGTTCACCAGAAACATTACCATGCAAAATTTATCCTGTAGCGCTCCTGTTCTCCCAGCAACAGCAGTCTGTATCCCAGTAGTTCACAGGAAAAAGTGCTGCCAGCTGAATATCCATTTTTGTCATGACAAATGTCCAGAGCTTCACTTATGAAAACCCATCGATTTTCATTAACTTTGGTTTTCTGAGACAGGAGTTTAGACTTTGTGTGATTTCTTTGAGCTTCTCTGTTACTGATATCTTCTTTTTTTTTTTATTTTTTTTTTAATATATATGTGTATTTGCTTGTTTGCTTCCTGGTTCTCTCGTCACCAGACACTTCACTTATGTAAAAATTAATGAAAACAAGGAAGTTTGAGAAAGTCAGCTTTGACTGTCATTTAGTCTATCCTGTTAGCAATAGTTTGATAAGCTAGTCTCTTCTTTCCACATGCAAGACACCAAAGGAAATGCTTCCTTTTCAGGGTTGGAAGTTTTGCTAGGTTGTCTCTTAAAGGGATCTCTCGGAAAAGACAGTCACGTGCTTCCCTCATCTGTCTTTTCTTGCTGTTTGCCAAAAGACTTTTCCCAAGCATGTCAGTAAAACAGAATATGACCTGTGTCAGGAAAACCCTAACTGAAGGTTGGTAGCCCACAAGTCAGTTGGAAGAATGACTTCTAAATATTTCAGCTACTCTTACAGTTGTTCTCTGTATAGAGGGCATGGATGTGTGTGAATATTTAGGCATATTCTGCTGTCACAGTTCAGGGACATTGATTTTGTAACAGGAAGTGAATCCTTGGTGAGGAATCTTTACCCGTCCCCCTCATTTCGCATAGCAACTCTTCAGAATAGCCTTGGGGAATTTCTGTGCTGTCAGTATGGTTAATCATCTAGACAACTGTAAATAAATAAGGAGTGGATAATAGGTCAGATGAGTTAAGGAAGCACTGATAAGTCTATTCTGTTAAAAGTCATTTGGGTAAATGGGGAAAATGTCTTGAAGAATATGCATCATTAAAATTAGTTTTTAATAGCCTGCGTCTCCTGTGCTTGACACTACTGAAAGCAAGTGTTCAGATTCCCTTGTCAGAGGAGGTTAAATGTGAATGGTTTTTTGTTCAACTTGTATTTAGAGATAGAAAAGCTTGGAGTTCAAATTTGACCATTTGTATTTTCAGATTAATACTCGAGTGATATCTGTTGTAGTAATCAGAGTTTTCATGCTGTTGCCTTACGTCTTTATAAAACTCATTTTTCTGTTATAGATGTAGCTTGTGCCAGTGTTTGTGATTAGAGGGTTGCTTAACAGTGCTCTTCTTGCTCTTCTTGTTGTTTATAACTTTCTGCCAAACTGTATCTGTATGAGCTGAGATTTTCCAAACAAGATATTCTTTTCAGTCCACTACTTGTGAAATTCAGCTGTTGTGACCTCAAAGTGGGGAGTTGTCATTATACAACGGTATGCATTTGGGGGTGCTTCTTTGAAGCATTTATGCATCCTCAGGTTTTGAAATAAGGTCCTGAAGTTTGGTTAAATGAGGTGAAAGACAGCCATTTAGAAAGGTTATTATCAGCCTTACTTTCGTGAACAAATGTAAAACAGAACGATAAGGGAAAGGGGTGATTTACTCGGCAGTGAGACCAGGAAGCTTTACCAGACCTACCTAGCCCTCCATCTTATAGGGCACCCACCACCCTGGGTAACTGGCATGCTGAAATCTGCTTGGTTTCTGAGCTTGGAGGGGGTTCACTGTATTGTTTTTAATTTTGATAGAGAAATAAAACATGTTAGAGAAACAAAATGTATAAACATACCACTCACCACTTACATTTGTTAGTATCTTCCTAACCTGTCAGCCCAGATGTTTACTAAATTCTGATGAAGTGTGTTTGCCACATTTTCAGTAGTGGAGTGACTTTTTAGAGTCATGTTTACAAGTAGTAGCCTCCAAAATGAATAAAGCAAGTAACTGGTGGCACAGAGGCATATAGTCTTTGTTAGACATTTTAAACTTAAAAACAGTTTATTGTGAAGCTCTTGAACTTGAGTGTGCAAGGTGAAAACTATCTTGTTACATACGTACTGGACAGCTTACATAGATCTGCACTTGTAATGTTCTGTGGCGGATGCTACATGTCATCTGTGGAAAAGAAGCTTCTAGTGGTTACAAGATCATCTTTATTCTTGGTGCAGATATAAATTTCTACTTTCCATTGCTGATGAGAGCTGTGTATCCATTTGGAGAAACAATCAGTCTTATGAAAGATTGCCAAGTTAAAAAATATGTACATAATTTTGTATGTAATACAGAAAATCCTTTGTTTCAGGTACTGAGCAGTACAGTGAGTATACAGGCTATGCAGAAACTTACCGGTGGGCAAGAAGCCATGAAGATAAGACCCCAAGGTAAAGTTCCACA
Source organism: Heliornis fulica (assembly GCA_013399135.1). Taxonomy (NCBI): domain Eukaryota; kingdom Metazoa; phylum Chordata; class Aves; order Gruiformes; family Heliornithidae; genus Heliornis; species Heliornis fulica. The sequence goes on along the minus strand of VXBZ01006334.1, from coordinate 1,061,101 downwards.
CAAATATTTCAAGTGAAGGAATAAGTAAAAATGATAAATGTGGAAACTTGGTGCATTAAGTACTTGCTAGCATTTCTATTGAGAGAATTTTACTGATTGATCCTGCTCTTCAGTAGACAAGCTATGAAAGTTATCTCATTTTAGTAATGAAATATTTATGCTGATAAATGGTACTTGCCAATATGTCAGTTCTTAAACCAACATCTCTTAACGTTTTTATGTATTTAATCCAAATTCTTGTTGAGATACTGAAGTGTGGATTGCAATGTCACAAGAACTTTGACAGTGGTTACCTCAGGTGCCACAGTGCAGCTGATGTGTGGCAAAGTAAGATTTAATATTGTTAATCTGGGTAGAAAGGTCTGAGGTCTTTGATTTTTCTCCAACAGAATTATTGTAGTGTATACACAAAATTATTCTTTTGGTATAGAAACATACGCGATGTACACTCATTTAAATGTTGGAGGAACACAGAGAGCCAAAGTGCTTTACTTTGACCTTGTGGTGTTCTTAGGCACTTAACAAATAGTGCCATCTAATTAGATTTGTTTCACGTTTATGCCCAAAGTCTAGCCAGAGTGTCTCTAAATTTAGAGGGAGACCTGTCTCGTTTCTGATGTTGCTTTCATACTCAACCCACAAAGAGGACAAGTGCTGCATTGTCTGTTAGGAGTTCTCCTTTCTAGCTGCTTCTAACAGACAACCTCTGCAGGAGATTTTGGGTCATGATTGTATTTCCAATATTAAACTGTTAATTTACTTTTCTCCTCCATCCAATTGCAGGGATGAATGGCAGAGACGCTACACTGAAATTGTTGCCATAGATGCATTTCACTTCAGACGTTTCCTTGATCAGTTTGGTCCAGAGAAAATTAGAAGAGAGCTCAACAAGGCCAGTAGCTTCTTAGAGCAGCCTGAAGCCTAAGGCTGTCTCATTAACATTCATAGTGTGTTTTCAAATATTTTTTGTAGTATTGTCTTCTGTTAAGGAAGTTCTTGCTTAGTTGTGTCTCTTACAAAAGGTGTACTTCAGGGTTTTGATGTCAAATGTTAAAGCAGAATCTTGCCAAATAGAATGACTCTTGTCCTTTGATATACTATTCAAATGATTACTTTCAAAAACAAGTGAAATTTGCATATACATTTTGTTAACTCTTCCCTGTCCTGCTTCTAAACTGTGATTTTAAGTTCTCTTCCCATGATTGGCTCAGATGAGTTCTACTCAGTCCTCCAGTCAAGGTGGTGAAGGGGGCACCTTGTGTTTTAACATGGTGACAGGTCATAAATATGGTGCCACTTACTTTTCTTCCACCTTTCTTGTTTGCTCTTGAGGTATTGCTGTATTACCTGGGAGTTTATCTTTTGATATGTCGATGTTGTCTGTTTATAAACAGATCCAGCTGTTCATAAATCTCACATCTTCATTTGCCCAATAGCTGTAAGGGCTGTTGCAACTGAGTATGTGTACATACATGTCATTAGAGCTTATGGTGTACGTGGGGAGACTTTCAAATCAGGCCAGTTAATCCTTTAAACAGAACTTTTAGGTGGACATTCAGAAACAGCACTCTTTCTACTAATAATTCTTACATGCTACTTAATCATTACCACTATGTATTTAACGGAGTTGGACCATGACCTGACCCGGTGTTACCTGTGTGCATACAAAGCTGTGCTGCTCCAGTACAGGTCTTGATAGTCTCAGTCACCAAAGTTATCATGCTGAATTGCTCTTTGCCGAGGGACGTTGGAACTGCAGTGGGCATCTCTTTTTCTCTCCTCTGCCCTCCCTGTTTTGGGATCTTGCCCTTAAATAAGATGTTGAGTTTCTGGATAGTTTCTAAGCCTTGGTTGGGAACATGGGATTGCTTTCCCAAGCTATGGCAGTTGCTTTGCCATGTTGCATGGCTGAGATTTTCGTGGTACTTGTTTTTCCTTCTTGCTTTACTGCTGCTCCTGTTCTTGAAGCCAAGGCAGTCTTTTCACAGCTCTTGAGGTTGTACTTTTTCAGTGACTGGCAGTTGCCATCAGCAAGCTGTTGATAGTTCCGAGGCTTTACCTTTCAACTTGCACCAGTGGCCTTGGCTGTTACCCCCACACAAATGTTCTCTCTCAACAAGAGATGTCTGGTACCAATCTGCAGGCTGCATAGCGAATTCTCATTAGTTAATAAGAAGGCTAACAGCCAGGAGGGGGGCCTTGCTAGTCCTGTTAGAGCAGTGGCAGCGCTGCTTTAACTGGGGAGGCGAGTACAAGAATGCTTACGTGGTTATGCTACCTTGTGTAGATGCAAAGCGTGCTAATGATAAAGTCTGCGTTGCGTTAGCTAGGGGGTAAATAGAAGGGCACAGTACTAGTGTTGTTAGTCTGCTCTCTGAAGTACAGAAGGGTATAGAATAATACAGGATGAGCTTTAAGTACATGTAAACATAGGGCAGTGGATTCCTAATTCTCAGCTGGAAAGGAAGTATTTCTAAATGCTCATCTTTTTCCCCATCCTCCCTCCCACTCTCAGAAATGATGTACGGTGCTGAAGGATTAATTTAATTTAGTCGTAAAGCCTTAGCATCTTGACTAAAGTAACATTCATCAGCTTGTTTCTTCATGGTTGGTAATGAAATTATCCCTGAAAAAGACAGTAAATAAATTTTGTAAACTTCAGTGATATCTTAGTACAAAATTTAAATTACCTACTCTAGTGAATTTATGACCTGCCCGCAATTTTCAATATTATTGACTGGGTTTGGATTTTTAAAATGAATTATGGTAGATCTGTGCAACTTTTATACAGTGTGTCGGTTTGGTTGATGTTGTTTGATGGCGACTGATTGGTATTTAAAGAAAATTTTAAGCTCAAGTTAATTTTCTGGTTACTTCAGTAAAAACTTCATTAGGTTTATTGGAGGTTCTGTAATATTTAGCAAATATTATTTTATTTTTTTTTTTAATTACTGTGGTGGAGGTTTCTTTCAGTTTGATTTAAAATTAATATTAACCTTCAGATTTTCTGTGGGTGAAAACAAGCTGATGGAATAAGCTGCTACTCTATTTCTGTTATGATTTAATAAACCAGGCCTCAGTAAGCACAGTTTATGCACACATGCTTTGAAATATGAGTGCATTATGTATTAGTAGATACAGCTCAGTGTTCAGAGGTTCTTTTTTTTTTTTTCCCTGGCATTTATTAGGAAATGATTGGAACACTTAGCGTTTCTTATTGAAACTTGTATTTTCTCATGTCTATATGATTTCTCTTTTGTAAGGTCTATTTGTGTTAGAACACCAAGTGTTCATTCTTGGCTAGTTTTCTGAAAAAAAAAAAAACCACAATCTAAGATTATGGCTTAATGAAGACTTTTACTAGCAAGAATTATTCCAGATGCAAGTTCCACTTTCCAAATCATAAGGAGCCAACTGACATACAACTGGGCTTGCAGTTCCACTCACGGATGTAATTAAACCCATGTGGTAGTTTCTGATTAGAAAAAGCTGCAGCTTCATATTTGGCAAAAAATGTTTCCCTAAGAATTATGATGTGCAGAACAGTTATGTTTCAAATAGTGTTAACTGTGAGAACTCTATGTGACCGTTTTGTATGCAAACAAACCAACTGTAATCATCATACAACTTCTAAATGGGATCATATCTTTGAAGTTGTGTACAGCTTAAACCCAGATTCATTCATGTAGCTCAATAAAGGAACAGGTTTTCTGTTTCCCATGCTTTAAAACCGCGCAGGAAGCTTTTGTATTTCTGTATTCCTGGGTAAAAACAATTTAAAATATTGCTGTATTGCCTCCTTTCAAAAAAAATGTGTTTAGTTTTATTTTTATTCTTCATTTGCTTTGAAAAATTATGGGGGAGCACTTACTTAGATATTTTTTTCTTTTATTGTTGCTGAAGTCCTTCCAAGTATTTGTTGACTTTCTTATTGTGACTGCCAAGACAGTTCTTGTTCTCAGTGTCCTGGCAAGTTGGGAAATACACACCCATTAAATTAAAGCTGAAAAGAAAAAAAGCATTCTTTTGTAGCACCAATCCATTTCTCTCGCTGGGAGAATGGAGTTTGGAGAATTATTGTCCACACAGCCAGAGTACTGGCTTGGTTAGCCCACTGATTTCATACAAATGTGCTTTGAGCATTCAACATGCCAGCAGTGCTGACTTGAGGGAGCTCAAGAATCTGGATGTGCCTGATGATGTGTCAGCACTCTTTATGCTGACTCTGAATTGTGGCACCCTGTAGCTGGGATGAAATCCATGGAAGTCAGCACCTGTATCTGATACTTCTTGCATAAATTCTCTAGTGATTTAAATGAGGTGGCATGTTGAAGTAGTTTGAATTTGGTACTGCTATAAAGCAATGCTGATTATCATTATCATATTAATGTTTGAAAAATAACACACCAGATTTTGATCATCTCTTGTTTGCCTGCAGGCCTACTGTGGCTTCTCTCGACCCAATGTTCCACCTCAACATCTCTCTGCAATAGCCACAGGAAACTGGGGATGTGGTGCCTTTGGAGGGGACTCCAGATTAAAAGGTAAATTACAGCAATTCATTAATGCCCATATGAATCAAAATGGTTAGATTTTGATCTTGCCTTTATTTTTTATTGTTCAAGAATGTTTTCTCTTGAAAAATATCTTATAATATACATTATAGCTAAGAGTTGGAATAATAGTTAAACCCTTCACAGAACTGGATCATTGGCTATGATCTCTAGGGCAGTAGCAGTGGGGCCCCAAATAATAAAAATGCCCCAAACAATAAAAATGCACACTGCTTTTATGTGCTATATTCAGGTTAAAGTTTGAGGTAAGTACATGATGGTGAAATGCTGGATTTACAAGGACCTCCAGCACTCAAACCTTCCAAAGCATGGGCACACGTTACTAGCTCACAGAAGAACATGTTTGTTGCAGTTCTCAGTCATTTAAATCAGTTGACCTTTCTGAAGCAGTCTCTATAGATTATGCCTAAATTCACATCTCTGCAAAGCTGTTTAAAGTACCTGGTAATTGGCAAGGCTTCACAAACACGCTGGCAATGCTTAATGTTTAGTTTTGCTCCTTAATGTATTGCTGTATATGCCAGAGGCTTCCAGTCACTCAGCCGTGCTGCTGTCTTGTGTTCTTTTATTTTTAATTAAGAGTATTTATAGTGTGGCAGAAATCACGTGCCTACATTCATTTAAGCCTTTTTTCCATCACTGATGGATCCTGACATTTAAATTGATGTCCTGAAGTAGAGATTTACATTTTGTTGTCTCCAAACATTTGGAGACTATATAAAACTTGTTTTTCTGAACAGCTCTAGGTAGTTACATTGAGCCAATCACCAAGCTACCTGCTTCATTAGTTTTCTTAATGTGTCTTATTCATTGAGCATCTATTTATTTTTTTTCTCAACGTTTATTAATTTCTTGACAGTTGTTTTTGATTTCCATTAGGTAACATGGGCTGCCAAGTGCAGATCATCCATATCAGAAGTAGTTATTTACCGTAGGATCCGATCATACTTGATTATGACTGTTAGGAGGGTTTAATTTGGTTGTGTATAAAATATGGTTTCACTCAAGGTCACAGAAGATGTGAAAACTCAAGTCATTTTAAGGAAGGTAAAAAATAAATAAATCTGGCTTTATGAATTAAAAGACCTGGTACATAAACAAGACAGATACCGGCTAAGTTAGGGATATTTCCACAAAATTTTAGTATGAACTTAGGACTTTTCAGTACTGAAGAAACAGGTGTTTATATAGAATCATAGAATCATAGAATGATTAGAGTTGGAAGGGACTCCCAGAGGTCATCTAGTCCAACCCCCCTGCAAGAAGCAGGGACACCCCCAACTAGATCAGCTTGCTCAGGGCCTCATCCAACCTGGCCTTGAACGTCTCCAGGGATGGGGCATCCACCACCTCTCTGGGCAACCTGTTCCAGTGCTCCACCACTCTTACAGTAAAGAACCTTTTCCTAATATCCAATCTAAATCTACCTCCTCTATTTTGAAACAATTACCCCTTGTCCTGTCACAACAGGCCCTACTAAACAGCCTCTCCCCATCTTTCTTGTAGGCCCCCTTGAGGTACTGGCAGACCGCTATAAGGTCTCCCCGGAGCCTCCCCTTCTTCAGGCTGAACAGCCCCATTATAATTGTGAGAAGTTGGAAGATCTTGTTATGCTTTTCAAACCAGAGGATGGTTTAACAATTACTAGCTGCAGGGGCTATGTGCAGCAGCCTAAAGACTGGAAAAATATGGTATTGAAAATGCAAGAGAGGTGATCTGATGAGACCTCTCAAATAAATATTTTAACTTCTAATGATTGTGAGAAAGTACTTTTCAGCTCTTCAGCTGAGATGGAGTTCTTACTCATCTGAGAACCTGCAGTTCAGTAGGATGACTGACATCACTTTTGAAAAGTCCCTTGTAGGATTAGGAGAGAAAAGCACACATCTTGCCTCAGGTAAATGAGTGAGACATTGAGGTGCTGCTATGAGAGTACTGCAGTTCTGAACTTACATGCTGGGCAAACACACAAGGAGCATGGGGTGATTGACCCCACGTGGCATTGCCACACCTGCAGCAGGGAGTTCAGTTCTGCCTGTCTCTGCCATGCCTGGTGCCACTTTGATACGCTGATCTCTGGGCTTTAGGCTGTGGTGCTGCAACGGTGGGGGAGTCCTGTTGAGAATGTCCTTTCCTCCAGGAAACAGGGACTGAACAGATTGTGAGGAGAGTGGGGTCCCCAGAAGGGAATTTGTGTTATGCTTCTGCCACTATTGCCAGGTGACAGAAAAAAGGTGTCAACACAGCCATTCCTTGCAGTGTGAGTCTAGAAGAGTTAAATGGGATCACATCAACTAAGTGCAAGAGAGCCCAAATCCTTCCCATGCCCTTCCTTCCCCCTCCATCTATTCCTGTGATGGTCCTTTCTATACCAGTAGCATGGAAGTTTCACATGGTATTGTATGTCATTAATGCCCAGAAGAATGTGAAACCTGATTCCTGAAAGAAATTTTGACCCTAATTTCATAAGACTTAGAGCAATTAAAAAAGCAGTAGGATATTTTTAATATTTTCTGTAAAGTGAAACCGTGTTGTTTATTTGGAATGAATAAGAAAATTCATTAGGTTCTGTTCCCTTATGCAAGCTAGTTAATTAGACCTTTTAAAAGCTGAACTACTGAAGCTTTACCAAATCCACAGCTGGTTTAGTAGTTTAATTAAAATATCGTTCCCAGATTGAGATTAATCTCACTTGTGAATCATGTCATTTATAATTTTAGCTATGGGTTTACAAGAGGTTGTTTTGCTTAAAGAATGCTGTGTTTTATTAGGTCTCTGTTTAAAAAGTGAAAGATTCTTGAGCTCTGAACAGCTTTCTATTTAGTTTCTGCTAGCAAGTGCAGTGTAATGCAGTACATACATTGTTTTATTTTAAATTAATCTTCAGAAAGACAGTATTAATCACATTTTAATTAACTCTGCTGGGCACAAAATAAAAGGATTGCTATCAGAACTGCACCCATCAGTCCTGAAATCAGGCAAGCTGCAGTAGATTGAGTAGCTGCTGAGGTCCATGGTTTGGACTACTGTGCCATTACCTGAAATGACTGTGATGCCTCTGTGACAGCCCAGCCTCGCAGAGCTGGCTGGTGAAAGAGCTGTGCTCTTGGAATAGTTGGGTGCTACCTACCAGGGTGCTGGCTTTCCTTCTCCTCTGCACTGTTCTGGGGCGTACGCTCTGGTGCCCTCCCTCGAATCAGCTCTGGCTCCTCGCCAGCCCTATGCTCGGCCAGTTGAGCTGCTCATCTAGCAGAAAACAGCTTTCATTGTTTTGTCATGTAACTCTTCTGTCAGGTTGGTGGCCTGAGTTGGCTCAGTGAGGTGCCTGCTGGGCACCTGAGAGCTGGAGAGAAGTCAGAAGGTGGGTGAGAAGGAAGAAAATGTAGCTGGACCAAAGCCACTTTCTCCAGTTGCTGTGGGTCATTAGCTTGGTGCAGCTGGACCATTGATCAATACCCCAGATAATTTCTCAAGATGAATCTGTAAAAATATGTTTCCAAGATAGGACACATTCTGCAATATTTTCAATATTTTCTGTTTTGCAATGTTAGCCATTGACAGGACTAGGGATGCAGCTTGGGTCCAGCAAGTGTAACATAACACTGAGAGTTAAATAAACTGAACTGCATTCCTGGCACCGCCACTCACTTTTTATGTGTCAGAACAAGCCATTGTATTTCATGCTGCATACTTGTATTATAGGTAAAATAGATACCTTAAATTGCACAGTAGGAGGCTGCAGAACCACATGTCTCCTCCTAGGAGGCAAAAGTGGGGTCAGCTCCTGCTTTCTGTGTAGCTTACCTGGTGCAAGGGTTGGTTTTGTGGCTTCTGAAGGGTGGGATGGAGTGGAAATTGTGACTTGCTAAAGGATTCTTTTTACCCCAGTGTTTGTAACTCAAAGCATGCAGCTTAAACCAGGATGTAAGATGGTGCTCTGCCTTCTTATGCTGTCACACATTTTTATTGGATATTTGTCAGCACGCTGCTTTGCAGGAGAAAGGACCATAAAACCCCCTTTGATTTTTAAGCACATTGTTTATCTGGGAAATGAGGGTGTTTGTCAATGTTGACTCCAACAGAACATTTCAACATTGAGCTACAGTGCCCTGTATCATTTGCTTTGTTTTAGAAGTCATACTTACCTACCTGTTGTTCAGGCTGCTTTGCAGCATTCAGCTGGAGATGGGCAATATGAATATGTGCTGTAAACTTGGGCTCTGTTATTTCCCTCCAACAAATTGTTTTATCCTGTATTCATGTGTGTAATCTTTTTCATTTGTTTGTTTCAGCCTTAATACAGATATTGGCAGCTGCTGAGGCTGGACGTGATGTTGTTTATTTTACCTTTGGAGATGTGGAGCTGATGCAGGATATTTACAGCATGCACACTTTTCTCTGTGAGAAGGGCCAAACTGTTGGTGAGCATAAAGAAATCTTTTCATGTAGCAAGGAGACCTCACCATCTCTGTGCACGGAAGTTGTGTGATAAGAATTATGGCTACCAAGCCCTGAGTGAGGTCTTGGTTTATTTGTGCCTGTTCCTGGGAGGGGAACTATTCTAATTCAGGATCAGTTTTGTAATCTCTTAGAAGACTTCTAGAACCCTTTTCTAATTCACTTGGGAGTTATGCCCCAGATTTTGGAAAATACAGATATATCTAGTAGACAGAAGGTTTACAGAAGTTCTGATAGAACTCAGTGCTTTAAAAAGGAAAATCTGCTTGTGCATTCTTGTCTTAGATTTGTTCTGTGGTGGTTCAGTGAGATGGTCAGTTGTGTTACCCTGCAGCAGTAGCGCTGCATCCATCACCCCCGTGACCGCTGCACGGCTCCTTTCTGGAGGAGAGGCGCGAAGCGGGAGGTTTGTAGGCAGTGCGTGTGCAAGCCTGACGTTTGGATAGCTTCAGCAGAAAGTGGAGGCAGCCCACCCTGAGCAAACGTGGGAACAGTCAGGTGTCCCCTCAACCCGCTGTCTACCTCCTCTTCCAGTGCTCCTTTAGAGACGTTCCAGCCCCTAGCTCAGTGGGAGTGGGCACTTCCAGTCTTCAGCTGCAGTTAGACCTTCTTCATATGGTATGATCTAATGTTTTTAAAAATTGTTTATTTTTATTTTTAAGGGGATATTTACAGGCTGTTACTGAGATATTACAATGAAGAATGCAGAAGCTGTTCTACTTCAGGACCAGATGTCAAGCTGTACTCTTTCATATACAACACCGTTGAGTCCTATGCAGATTCTACTGATGATGATGATGAAGACAAAGGGTTGCGCTTTGAGGATTAAAATAAATGTATTTGATCAGAACATTGTTCATTTCTTCTACTGGTATATTGTGTGAACTGCTGGGTATAATGTGTGAATTGGCATAAGTTGATATATATTGACAGCATCGGTAGATGTGTGTAACACCCAGACCAAAAAAAAAACAAACCCCTTTGAGAGATGAGATGTTTTTGCTTGGTGGTTTCATGAAAACCCTGTTCATGTGTTGACAGAAAGTATTTCTTTGGTAAATCTAGTTTGCATTATACCTTGTTAAGCAGGATATTCCAGTATATGTTTGTAGCTCAGTCAAGAGATTGCTGAAAGACTTCAGAAGAGTTCTCTGTACTCTTTGTCTTTTTTCAGGGATCTTATTTAGGTTTCTCATGTAAGCTTAGTGCTGGAGTGGCAGCCATGTAACCTCTGGCATGGGTTTAGAGAGAGGCATTGTTATGATCATTCTTACAGAAAATTGTAATCATTTTATTGCCTCCTTAAGACTGCTACTTTACCTTCATTGTTCTTATCAACTTACTCATTTAACTTAATTTGTCCTGGATTAAATATTTTGTTTCTTTTTTTTTTTTTAAATAACTGGTTAAAACCAGAAATATTCTGGAGGAGTGATCATGCAATTCTCAACTGCATTGTCTTTTCTGAATCAGACATAAAAGTTAGCATGAAGTAGAGAAAAAAGTATGGGAGGATGGAAAAACGAGAGGTGACCAAAGTTAGAAGCAGAGGGAAGCACTTTCACATAAAACTCTTCAATACCATTTTGTTGGTGCTATCTGTTACAGCATTGAACAAGGTTTTAGCTATGTTAGTATATTTGAAGTTTCTCAACTGTTGGCCATAGAATTTAAATTAAGGTTTCTGTGTTTGTATCAGATCTCCTTCGTTGCTACCTGTAGGTAAGTATAACCTCCCCATGGGATAATGGGAGTGAGGAAACAAAGATCACTTGCATATCAGTGGGAGGAAAGTCGCAGGCTGCAGGTAAGAACTTGACATTGTGTTAGGAGTTTGTGCCTTGGTCTTTTTAGGCATGGGAAGGGTAGTGAAGAGAGGGCAAAAGTGGTATAAAAACTGTGCTGTTACTATCTCTGTGAATACCAAACTAGTGTTTCTGTAGTACAGGAGTAGTTTACACAAAATTGCAGATACATCTGTGATTAAACATTTCCAGGTCTGCGTCAAGGGCCAACCCAATGAAATGTTTGTCTATCACTAGATCAAACCTGGTGTAAGTTTAACCCCAAACTGCAGAGTTCAGCCTCTTCTGTGTTAGATCTTCCTTGTCTGTCATAGTTGCTATTACCAGTTCAGCAATACAAGTAAAAAACACGTCAGGAGATGTAGTGAGCAAAGGCTCTAGTATCAACAAATCCTTTATGTTAATGCCAGGTAAAACCTCTCCAAAGCTGAAACACAATGTGATAATTAACTGCTGGACACTGTTGGCAGCCTGGCTTACAGTGAAACACTTGCTGCTTGAGTTGCTCTTGTGGAAGCAATAGAAAAGTTTAGGTCATTTGCAAACACCCTCAGCACACCAGACCTTTGCATTAATGGAAGAGATTTTCTTGTCCACTACAAGGGAGATTCAGACTAGAATTTCAGTCCTTTTCCTGCGTTTGCAACTTGTGTCCTCTGAATTAGTGGATCTTTTCTCCTGGTCCTGGTGTTCCAGTGTTGGCTCAGATTCCGGCAGTAAGAATAAGTGTTTTATAGTAAGCTGCTGTTTGGGCATTTGGGTTCAGCTATGGTCATGCTTCTAGATGTGTTGCCAGTGAGAAATGTACCCTGTTAATTAAGACAAGTGGTGGAAAATCGGTGCTATCTGCCAAACCTTCATTTTACTACTCAGGATTTCCTATAGAAAAGACAAACAGAATTCGTTCTGGAACAACTGGATGAAAATTTAGCAAAATATGTCCTCCTCCCCTTCCTTGTAAATAAGTATATCTTTATTAGTGCAATATTAATTTTCATAGTGAGGGGAAGCGATTTGTCAGGTATCAAACATGTACCAAATAAGATGGCATAAAATTCTACTTCTACTCTAGAAAGAAAGAAACATAATTTTTTTGAAAGTGTCTCTGAAGACCTTATTATAGGGTATCCAGGTAAGAGAGTTTTTGCTGTGTCAGGTTTCCCAGGATAATCCTAGGCGTTTTATGCAGTCTGTATACCTGGAATTTTCTAATATGGGCAAGAATGCCTTTTAGTTGAGATGGTTCCTTAGGATATGTTTTCCATACCTTTTTTTTTTCTCTATGAAATGTGGCTGTATGAACAGGAGAAAAGGAATCATTCCTTTTTCTGTTTAAAATATCATCTCAGTGAGCGATGGATCCTGTGTTCTGCTCTGTGTCCCTGTTCTCCCAAAGGGTGGTGTTGTAAGAACACTTCACATATGACTTTGCTGACAGACAAGCTGAAGATTGTATTTTTTCATGGGTTTGGGGGGGTTTGAAGCCAATAGCCCACAGTTAGCAAACTAATGAGGGCATTACATTCCTATGACTTTCTAATTCAGTAAAGAGCTAAACTGCCCGGAATGCTGCATGTGGAAGCAAGAATTATGCATCAGCCCAGTATGTGCTCTGTATCTTTATTTTTCCCTCCACCCACTGTGCTCCACTTATAAACTACCTGAAACGATTTCTCTAGCTGGAGATGCCTTCTGGTGCTCTGCTTGCAGTAGTGTGGAATGGAGATGCCAGTGAGCTTTGTGCAGCCTAGTAAGCTTCAGTTTCACTCTTCTAGAAACCTGGTTATGGGCTATTCCCTTTTTTGGGGTTTTTTTTTGGGGGGGTGGGAGAGGGTTTATTACTTTAGGGGTTTTGCTATATGATTTCAGATAAAATAAACTTCCTACCAACATTTTTGTTTTATACTTTTTAGCAGCTAAATAGAATGCTTAATACGAAACAACAACAAGCAGTCATGTAGATTGCAGTGTTGCCTCCTAGACAAGTTTGGTGTCAGAGCTCTTCTGTTGTTTTATGGCTCTTGCACCTAAATTCCTCAGTTTTGAGGTGTTCTTACCTAATGATGAGTACCCATTAGTGTATATATTAATTTATAAACTGCTGAAGTGTTCCTGACATTCTTCTAAACTTATGGTTTATGCACCATTATATTCTATTGATTTTTCGGGATCTGTATGCTAATGTTTACATGATTTTGTAGGAATACAATTAAAAACTTCTGACTGAAGCAATAGTGTGTGCTTTGCCTCATAATATACTTTCCAGGAAATTCCAGCACGTGTGAATGTACGTGGCACAATACTACAGATAGTTGTATCAGTAAATGTAATAATTCAAGTATTCTGATACATAAGAGTAATTAGATGTTTGTATAAGTGGGACTGACATCGTAAAAGAAAAGGTTTAGAACTCTTACACTTAGTATAAGATGGTGAGGAAATAATATTTTAGAATTACAGAAAATTAGAATAAAATATAACTTCTGATTGCTCCTGAGGTTTTAGGTGTAGCTGAGCTGATCAGAGTTTGCAGTGTTGAAACTGAAGGATTATTCTGTAAGGAAGATGCTGCCCATGACCCAAAGCAGGACAGGGCAGGCTGGTGGCTGTGCTGGGGCACCCTGTGCAAGGTGCTTGCTGGCTGCCACCAAGGTGGTCATGGCTCATCCTCGGGCATGGTGCGTCATTCCTGCACTTGGGTTAGACTTCATTCTTCTCCTGCAAATGGTTGAGATGATACTGTGTTCTGTATGAGGCGTTGGGCTGAGTGTTGGATAACCTGGAGATGACAGACTTCTGGTAGCGTGATGACTGGGTGGAGAGGGCTTGGTGCCCTTTGTGTGGTACCCTGTGAGTGCTGGGTGATGGGGAAGCAGGAGAAGGTGCTGACACTCCACTGCTGTAGTGGGGAAGCAGCTGCCAGCCTCTGGCCCCAAGTCGTCGCTGTTCTCACTGCAAGCAGCCACCACCCTCAGGAACACATTTCCTTAATTCATAAAAGCAGCTGGAGCCTGTGGAGGCAACTCCACAGGGATAAAGCACAATTGCAGGGGCTGCTTCCCCTTGGACTTCTCTCCCTTCTTTCTCCATTGCAAACCCCTAGCTTCCCTCTGACACTGGCACTCGCATAGAGGAGTCCCAGGCAAGTGAATTTTGCAGCACCTGACATTCCAAAGGGTCTGCATCCTCTCAGCCTAAGCAGCGTTCTGTGGCTGAGGGGTCGCTGGAGACCTTGGGATCAGGTGCACCTATGTGTGAGTATGAGCCAGCCTAGGGTGATGCAGCATTTGCACTGGCTGGCTGCCCGAGTTTTTATCCTGTAAAAAGTCTCCTTTTAAAATTTTGTGGTACATTTTTGGTAAGAGTGAGAACATCCATAAAATCATGGAAACTGTGAGATGCTGCAGCTGTCTAAAGCTGTTGAGTTTTTTTTAACTAAGAAGCGAGTATTTATGATCTTGTTTTGTGCTAACAGTGTTTCATGCTCGTTTATCATTGCTTAAGTGAGTGTGACCTGGAAGCTGCCTGGGAGGTATCTGTCACTGATAACTCCATTACAGCAAGGCCATCAATTCCTGCTTAACTGAGCTGTCAGACGGGGTTACGTTACAGGGATGTCGTAAGTGGCTCTGGATAGGCAGTTAAAGGGAGTGCTGGCATGTTCCAAGTCCTCTTGATAACACTGTGGTGTAGGGATGCTTTCACCACGTCTGTGGCTACACATACACTGTGCTGTGCACTGTGCTAGGTGATACATACATTGCAGAAACTTACAGGAGCTGTAACAAATCTCAGGAGCACAGCTCATTAATACATAGTTAATTGGCTGTAAATCTACCAAGTGGAGGACAGCAGAACCTGTGCACAATTAGAGACTGCTCTACCTTTACATCTGGCTGCTTGCTGTCTGCCTGACACTTGGAGTTCACACATCTCAGCCTTCTGCTGCTATTTGGAATAGTTATACCTGCTATATATATTCTGTATGGATAAATCTGCATTTCATAAATGGAAAGGGAATAAAAAATGTGGATCAGCTATGGTTTTAACATCTGTGGCTAAGGTACAAAGGAATAGAACATAGGGCCACACAAGGTGCTACTGGTTTAGATGCAAGATAGAAGTACAGGTAGAACATTTGTTCATTAACCACAAATGCTGAGCTTCAGTTCCAGAGGCATTTTTTGTAGGAAGGAAGTTATGACAAATTACAAACTGTTATAATGTCTCCGTGCGTCTTCCCTTTTTTAGTGTGTCTGACCTTAGCTAAGGGTTAAAGGCATTAATAGTATTTTTGCCACCCCTGCAGCCCCCCTGCTACCAAAACCCTGCCACACAAACCCAGTGCAAGGTACAGGGTTCTCTAGCAGCTGTAACTTACTTTGGGAACAATGTCCAGAGTGTGTGGGGAACAAAAACTCGGCGTGTGTGCTCTGTGATGGCTGTTGTGCATCTGACATCACCGGGTCAGGGTAGAGGAGTGCCTGAAGAGGCAAAAGGAAAAGTTGTGATCTTGCTCAAAGACAGTTTTTGCCTTTTTTTTTTTTTAATAAGCTCACTTTATAGAGATAGAAAATTATTAAGTGATTTGGGAATAGTTACATTAAGTCTCAGCCCATCATGGGAAAACAGAGGCAGAATCCAGGGTAGATTTCAGCATTTTCAGAACCCTCTACAGTCATGTCCTCCAAACATAATGCTTAGGTTCTGTCAGCAATCATCATCAAGACCAGTTATAGGGGAAGGGCTTTTTTCTGATTAGCCTTCATTTTTTCAAGTTTGTGTGTCTTTGCGAGGAGGGCAGGAAGCGCTTTGGGGAGACAATTGATTTTTGTTTCTGAGTCATCTCCTACATGTGGTGCCCAAGGAGAAATACCTGTCTGCGTTTCCTTAGGTGCCTGCTTGATAATGTTTTTCATTTGTGAAAGCCTGTCCTGGCTGGATGCTGGTGGTAGCCTTGCTTTGCTTTTGGAGGTAGGGGAACAACCAAAAAAAAATGGTATTTTTCTGAAGACAGCGATGTGAGCGCCAACCTTGTCCAGGTTGGTTGCTCAGTGGGGATATGACAAGCCTAAGCATTCAAGTGGCCAAAATGTTGCAACTTCAGATGTAGGAATAAGAAATTAATGGAAAACTTTCCATGCTGCCTTGGTAGGTCAAGTTGTTTTGTGTTGTGTAGCTGAGCACCAGAAAGTGGGTTTTCAGTGAAGGATTTCCATGGGTTTGTCCATCTTTAGCAGCAGCAATGTTAATGGCCCTGAGGACCCACTGCTCCCCTTTGTACTCCTGGGCAGTTGGGCATGAGGACTGTCCATGCATAGAGAAGGCAGGGCATCCCTCTGGCATGCTTTGCAGGATTGACAAGGATGAAATGCCACACAAAGGCTTTTTCCCCTTTGATGTGTCCTGCTCCTCAAGGAAATTTTGCCGTTGACTTAGTCTGTTATGTTGTTTCCACATCTGGTGTTGCCTGTAGAGGGACGCTATGGAAAGTTCACAATCTTGAACTCTTGATGTTAGGGTGGATTATTACTAAGCAGAAAGAAACTTTGCTTACTTCCACTTGAAAGCAGAGGAAGCTAAATCAAATCAATTTTGAGGAGTGCCCACTTAAGATTTAGATGTAGTTTACCTAATCTGCTTTAGAGACTCTTCAGAAGAACCTTCCTGCATGGCCCGGTACATCGAGGCGAAGGACATCGCTTCTCTCAGTGTGTGCTGTGAGCTTTGGGTTGGAAGTTGAATTGCTGAATTTGCTAATTTATTTAATTCATCAGAGCATCCTGGCACACCAGAGGCAATAAAGATATTGCATAGATTGAAGTGTTTCACCACTGCACAAAGTTAATTTTTCTAAGATTTGAAGAGTTACCTTCTCAAAATTAAAGGTTAAGAAAAATGCTTTGAATAGTTATATCCCGTTATTGAATAATGACAAGATTTTCCTTAATGTACCAGGAATTGATTGGATCTAAACCAAAATGCCATGGAAATAAATTAGGGTAATTCTAAGTGTTTTGCACCCTTTTATATAAAGGGTAAGGTCCTAAGAAATTGTGTTTTGAAATCCAGAGCTAAGCCTGTCTTCAAAATGCCTGCATTGTAAGGTAATTATCCTGTTGCAGTTTTAAGTCATTATTTCGCCTGTTGCCTGAGGAATTTTACAGCAGAACAATATTAATAAGACGCCAGGAATACAAATTTTATAACTTCATCTCTGTCATAAATGGCACTTGTATAAACAAAGTGGCATTTTCATTCATAATTACTTGACCTGCAGCAAATGTGGGTCAGGAATGAAAGTATGTTTGATTCTGCATTCTGTGGAGAATAGTGTTTTATATTTTGAGGAAAAAATCTGTGTGTTCTGGTCAAAGATTGAATGTACCATAACTTTGAGAAAAGGAGGCTTCTAATTCTACGTTGCAAATCTCTGCTAAGTGGCATTTAAACTTTACTGTTGGTGATGACAATTCTCTTGAGTGTTCATGATGGAAAAAAACCCAACAAACCTGCTGATTGCTTGGGTCCATCCTTTCCTCATTCCCCCAATTCCATGTACACAAAAACTAGCAGCCAAACCCAGCAGATTAAATTTAAAATGCTGTAGATACAGAGATTTTTTTTTTTTCTTCTCTGTCTGAAACTTGACCATTTGATTGCAGGCAATCACGAGGAATAGATGTTTTTAATGGCAATTACGCAACTCACAACATCAACTGACTTAAGGATGGAGGACTCTAAATCTTTTGACTGACTTCTCTTTGGTTTTTAAAGTTTTTGAAGTCTTAAAATTGTTTGTCAGCCATTGGCATGTGAGAGCTGGAAACAGGTGAACCTGTGCCTTCTACATGTCAGTTTTGGAAAGGATTTGTTACCCTGATTGACGGCTGGAACCTCCTCTGCCTGCTTGGAAAGCTCCTGGCCCTATCAGCTTCAAGGCTAATTAAATTCCTGTTTGCTTTAAACAAGTAGTCCCTTTTTTTTTTTGCCTCAAATCTTGATTACATGTGACCTTCAGATAGCCTCAAAATGTTAATAAATTACTCAAGATTGGTTTCTGCTGCAAACCAGTAAAATCTGGCAGTTCCATGTAAAACTGTACCCATGAAAAATGTTTAGGCCGTGACTAAAACAATGCATTTATATACTGAAATGAGCCGGAGAAGGCTTTTCTGTTCTGAAAATTTATGTAGCAATGACCTCACAGAGCTATGACTTAAGAGATTTAAATCTGACCTTGTATTCTGATCTCTGGTAATATCCAGCCAATGTTTTATTGAGTGCTGTGCACAGGAATGTATGGGTCACAGTGACCAGCATCTTCAAACAACAATTAATGCCAGGTATTCTCTGCTACCTTAGCATTTCTCTAGCTCTAAGACATCCTGCAAGCAGTAACTAGCAGCCAAAGTATCCTCGAGTTGCATTTAGTAGTTTGTATCTTCAAGTATTTCCAAAAGTCTTTGTTTACTGAAGTGCTTGCTCTGTATCTTTGTTCTGGTCCGATGGCCTCGCTGCCGCTGAGCTCCTCAGCTGCGTCTAGCCGATGATCTCAGCCTCGTCCCGAAAGGTTCACCCTGTCTGCAAGAAGAATCGTAATTCAGCCTCCTGGCTCGCTTCTGCTAAGCCTCTATCACACGCAGAGCACCCGTGGTGACAGTATGTGCCAGCTACACTCAGTGGCTTTGGAGTATTGAGTGAACTGTCAGCTTCAAACTCATTTACTTAAGACTTGGGCTAATGACAGTCCCCCAAGTGACACACAATCCTTGCTCTTCAGAGCTAGAGCCTTCCCTTGCTACAGCGCACAGGCTGGTAATGAGTGAGCCTCATGATTTGCTGGCTGGATTGAGTAAGAAATGACAGGTAGGATTTATTCCTGACTTTCCAAGCACCTTTTTGGAGTTTTCAATTTTTTTTCCTTTAATTGGCTCTAGTGGTAGCCTTCCACAGGCACCATGTGCATCCAGGGGAATGTGTCTGTGTGGGAAAGGTCTGTTCGTTAAGGCAGCGTCTGTAATTGCCTTAGGCTGCCACAGCAATAGCACTAAAAATCCAACCCTAGCATCATTACAGTCCAAAGCTCATCACACTGTGTGGGTTCTGCTGTTTGCTTAATGATGTTGTTCATGTAGTGTTCCATGCACTGGCAGTGATGGTATGATTAATCAGCACAGGCTTTCATGCATTTCAGAACGCCTTAAACTGGAGTGATACCCTCTTCATGTGAGTGAACCAAGCACCACCCTGGCATCCTCTGGCCAGCAAAGGAGAGGAGAGCACTGGACACAGTTATGGTCCTGAGCACCACAGCTGCCTCGTGTCAGTATGCGTTAACATGGATCAGTGAGCTCAGTGTGGAAGGGTGAGGAGTGTGGAAAACAGGAGGACCTGTGTGCTGTGACAGCCTGAACTGCACTGCCAGCTAGTCCGAAAGGAGTGTACGGTAAAGTCAGAGCAATTCGTTCCAAGTTGATAAAACCAGCAGAGAGCAACGTGCTAGGGGTAGGTCTGGGGTGAGCTGTCGCACTTTGCCTGTTGCACCAACATTTTTCTGAAGATCTATCTGGGGATATAGTGGATGCTGACAAACTGACAACCTGTGTGAAGTATGAACAGTAAACTCACCCTGGTAACTGAGATGCTTAGACTCTTTTCTACTTTACTGGAGAACAATGGTAAGTAAAATACAGGCAACAGAACCTAAGGGAAGCACGGAGCTGTTTCAGCTGAGAACAGGAATCACTGTCTAATCTTGTCCAGCTGTTCCCAGCACTGTGAATGTTTCCAAATGACCACTACCAGGAAATGAGGCATGTAGCAGATTCAGTATTTACAGCCCATCTTTGAGCCCTTGGATGTTTTACATTAACGCTTTTGTTGGAGGTCCCTTTGGCTCAGGCATCAGAGGAGAAGGGGTTTGGGTGCTGCAAGGGGAAAATGTTAGAAACAAATGATGAAGTTTTAACTGTATAACAGGTTTGGATAGTAGCTTCAAATGACCCCATTAACAAAACATATGGTGCCAGAACAGAAGTAAACAGAAAAGCCTGTTTAGTTATTACAGAATAACTCTGTAGGGACAGGGCATCTAAGGGAACTCTACCTTTGAGGCACAACATGGTGTTGATTAGTGCAAATAAACCTCTTCAAGAGTCACCTTTCAGCAATTACAATCAGACACCACCACTGTGGCTTCAAAAGCTTCATTAGCAAACCCTACTCCCAGTGAGAGCTACGCATCTCAGATACCCCAGCAGTTTTACCTGATGGAGAACTGTCTTGCCTTATTTATTTTCTTCCAAATGAAAGAAGTGGGTAGATAATTACACGTTCCCTCATCAGGATAAATAGCATTAAAAATCAAAATATGTCCTGAAGAAAGCACAGCCAGTGGTACAGAATAAGAGATGAGGATAATTTTTCAGTTGAGTATGATGAAGTCAGGATGCTTTCATGTTTTATTGTCACCTAAA
This sequence comes from Heliornis fulica, assembly GCA_013399135.1. Lineage (NCBI taxonomy): Eukaryota > Metazoa > Chordata > Aves > Gruiformes > Heliornithidae > Heliornis > Heliornis fulica. Next base: position 1,040,785 of record VXBZ01006334.1, on the reverse strand, counting down.
AGGACAATTAAAAAAAAACCCTACGCTGTGTTTCAGATGTAGCTAAAAATAAAAGCTATGAAAAGTAAGTATAATTTCTGTTTTTGTTAGGACTCTCTTATGAAACACCTGCAAATATTGAAAACAATTTTAGAGCAGCTTTCTTCTAATCCACTGGTATAGAAAAAGTAATTTTAATTCTTTCCTGGTTAAGGAAAAGTCAGTTGGCAGCACCTCATTCACCCTCAACATCTGCAGATTCACAGCCAAACATTCAACATGCCAAATGGAGGGTAGTGAGGTGCATTGAGAGCTGGTTGGAGGGAAGTCAGAGAGTTGTTATTAATGGGGCAGAGTCTGTCTGGAGGCCTGTAACTAGTGGAGTCCCTCAGGGGTCGGTACTGGGACCAGTACTGTTGAATGTCTTCACTGATGACCTGGATGAGGGAATAGAGTGCACAGTCAGAAGTTTGCTGATGACACCAGGTTGGGAGGGGTGGTGACACACCAGAAGGTTGAGATGCCATCCAACAGGATTCAGACAGGCTGGAGAGCTGGGCAGGGAGATATTGAATGAGATTTAACAGGGGCAAGTGTAGGGTATTGCATCTGGGGAGGAACAATCCCAGTGACCAGTATATATTGGAGTCTGGCCTGTTGGAGAGCAGTGTAGGTGAGCAGCAGGTGGGCAGCAGGATGACCACAGCCAGCAATGTGCCCTCATGGCCAAGGCCAATGGCATCCTGGGGTGTGCTAGAAAGGGGGTGGCTAATAGGTCAGGAGAGGTCCTTCTCCCCCTCTACTCTGTCCTGACCACACCTGGAGTATTGAGTCCAGTTCTGGGCCCCTCAGTTCCAGAAGGACATACAACTCCTTGAGAGAGTCCAGCGCAGGGCCACCAAGATGATGGAGTGGAACACCTTCATTTTAAGGAAAGGCTGAGGGAGCTGTGTCTCTTTAGCTTAGTAGGAGAGGAGACTGAGGGGTGACCTCATTAATGTTTATAAATATGTTAAGGATGAGTGTCAGGAGGATGGATCCAGGCTCTTCTTGGTATTGGCCAGTGATAGGACAAGGGGCAATGGGTCCAAGCTGGAATGTAGAAAGTTCCATCTGAATATAAGCAGGAACTTTTTCTCATGGTGAGGGTGACGGAGCACTGGGACAGGCTGCCCAGAGAGGTTGTGGAGTCTCCTTCTCTGGAGACATTCAAGACCAATCTGGACATGTTCCTGTGTGATCTAACCTAGATGATCCTGCTCGGGCAGGGGGGTGGACTAGATGATCTTTTGAGGTCCCTTCCTACTCCTAACATTCCGTGATTCTATGAAATGCTTGCAGGCTGCTTTGCAGTGCCGATACTGATCTACTCCCAGTTAGTGGAAAGACCATTTCTCCAGCCAATGTACTAACTTCCTATTCAAATACTAGGACAAATGAAGTTCAGTGCTCTAATTTCTACATGAATGTTATTCGGTGGCTAAAATAAATGTTGTATGCCAGTGTTCCTCCCAAGCCTAACCCAACTCCTAACCCTCTTATTGACTCACTTCCTCCTTTGTATTTGCAGTAGTTCTTTGTTTATTCTGAGGTTTTAACAGTAATACAATGAGATAGAGAAATAAATACAGCAACAGTTGTTTCTGTTCTTGTAACAGGCTCATTTACCCACACAGTCTTATCAAATAGTTGGGTGGAAGTTACATCTTAATGATTTTCTGCCTCTGTTGTCTCTAATGGACCTATGGCCTGAAAAAGAGAGTATTGAATTAGTTCTACCCAGTACCAATATATGTTTGCAGAATAAAGTTACTTGAAAGTGACCTGTTGGTCAGAATCAGTTGAAAAGCAGTCTTCCATGATCTTGCTCTTCCAATAACACTGTAATTCTAAGCCACTTTTTTCTCCAGAGCACTACAGCCTGAAATTTCAGAATAGAAAATAATTAAAACAGACAGATGTTAGCCATATAATACTATTGATACAACTTTGTCTGTTGACCTAATAATGATTGCATGATTAACCTCGGATCTCATGTGACTCCTGCTGTGAAACTGGTACAAATCACAGATGCTGCAGCCAGGTTTAAAGGAACCTCAGAGGTCACACAGGGCAGCTCCTGCTCAAAGCAGAATCAACACCAGAGTTAGACCAGGTTGCTAAGGGCTTTGTTCAGCCAGGTCTAGAAATATCCAAGGGTGGAGGATCTACCAAGTCTCTAGGTGCTTGTTTTGTAACCTCCAAGTGAAAAATGTTTTCCTTGTATCTAGATTGAACCATTCCTGTTTTCCTGCCTTCCCTCCTGCCAATCTCCAAGCATGTGCCGTTTTAGGGAGCGTAGTAAGTGCACCTCAAAATGTCATAGTTACCCTGGTGACACTGCAGCTCGAGGCAGATCTGTGCTAGTGCTTCAAAAACCCCTTTTCCCACTCAGTGCAGATCCATCTACTAGAACAGAACCAAAATCCGCGGAGCAAACTCGGGGAAGTTTGAATTAGAAATCTGCCAGTGGATCTGCCTGGCAGTACTCGGCGGTTGTCAGTTCCTGCTAAAAGTCATTTGGTTCCTCCTGAAAACATGGTTATGAACTCCAAGCTGAAAAGTATGTTTACAATTAATATCTTTTCACACTAATGGACTTAAGTGGAATGCTGACAGCGCAGGGTGCTTAGGCAGGGTGCTGGATGCTGCATGGGGAGACTGGCAAGCAATGGCAGTTGACAGTGCTGGGCCAGGGCTGGAAGGGGAAAGGTCTTCTTATGCTGTGTGTGGCTTGAAGCAATAATTTGTGGTTACCCTCCTATGTGAACTGCTGAAGATGTAGAACACTTCTGGGGAGAAGAGTCAAAACAGCTGCTGACTGCGCCACGTAGGTGATCCTGCTCAGGCAGGGGGGTTGGACTAGATCTTTCAAGGTCCCTTCTAACTCCTGACATTCTATGAATCTGTGTGATGTTCCCTGCTCAGGAAACTCCTGTGGCTGGCAAAAGAGGTGCCTGCCAAACAGTTTCAGGATATTCCAACTGAGAGGGTTCCAGAAAAGGAGAAGAAATATACCAAGAATTGATGCAAATTGCAATTTGAGCAAGTGCCATTACTCTGCTTCTTACTGTTCACAGAGATTTTGAAAATTTTTTAGCGTTTATTTGAAATGTTTACCTAGGATCAGCATCAATCCTCTCCAAAACCCATCTCTGAAAAGAGATTGAATCATTCATTGGAACTCTTTGCTCTAGGATGGTCTAAGTATTTTAAATCTGAGATTTAAATATTAGACAAGGCTACTGACCAGAGCCCCACAGGCTAATCACTGCGTTTATTGTTAGGCTCAAAGTGAAAGGATGCTTTATCACTTCCAAATTGCCTTGCTTTAGGAAGAGATGATACTTCAGATTTGAATCTATGTTAGTCTGTAGTCTTCATGCACAATAAACACTGGGAAATAAAGTAAAATGGAGTTTCCATGCTTGACTTAAGAGAACTTCTGGTAAACATTGTCTCTAGTGGAATTATCTTACCAGTAACAATGAAGAGTTGCCAAAAATACATTAATATATCTATCTCAGGAGGGGAAGTTATTAATGAGATTGTCCTTCTATGAGTAATCCTGTATCCAGACCACCTCCTATGAGATTACCCTTTGAAGAAACAAGCCCACTGAGAAGTCATGCTGTGTTAGAGAGAGAGTTGTGTGAAGCAATTAACCACAGGAACTGCAATGCTGATTGCAAGTAGCTGCTGATCCGGCAAGGAAAACCGATGTACCAAAAACAAGTGAAGAGAGGCAAGGCATTAGAGAGTCATGCAACACCACACTGTGGAATAAACGGTGGGTCACATTGTGTCCCCAGTGGGCAATGCCGTGTGTTTCCAAAACCAGCTCAGTTCTAGCTTTGGTTTGCTCAGTAGGTTGGTTCCAGCTCTGTTAAGTCATGCCTGAGTTAAGGTATAAAAGAGGCAGAAATAAGGAAGAAAGCAGGTCAGATTCACACTGAGGTGCTACAGAAAAGAATGACAAATGTAACGGTAAATCAGGGTGAGGCAGTGTGCCTGTCAATACATTACACCATTTCAAGGGTACTGTTGTGATTGTCCTGTGCTAAATGTTTTAGCCAGAGCAGAACTATCAGTGCAGAGCTACCATGAGAATGGTGCTAAGCAAGCTGGCGAACTTGGCTCTGTGTCTGCTGTCTATTGCAGTATTTCTGAGTTTTCATTCCACTGATGGACTTTCATTCCATCCAATTTCAGCAGCAAAGCCAGATGTATCTTCCTATGGGTGGTGGGAGGGAGAGGTAAGTATATAAACAGACACGTGAACTGTAGTTGGAAATTTTAAGAATTAAAACTAGAATCACAGGAAAATAACTGATTGTCATGGGGCTCACTGGAGTGCAAGAAGGCGGGTGGTAAGAAGTTATGGTTCAGGAGGCACAGAACAGCAGCAAAGTTACACCAAAGGAGAGCCAGCAGCTGTAAGGCATTTTCTTTACTACAAGAGCTGGTGGGGCAGGCACAGAAAGCTGAGTGGGAGGGTTGGGAGGGAAATCTCCTTACAATAAATACTGGAGAATTTTGGAGTTACTCCAAAGCACAAAAAAACCAAAACAAACAAACAAACACCAGAAATTTGCTGTTTCAAGAACACAAATTGCCATTGTGTGAAGAAAGAAAAAGAACATAAGTGTTGCAAGATTGGGCAAAGGCTTCAGGATCATAAGCACTTAAAACATATTGTAGTGTCTATCCAAGTATAATTACCTTGTTCACTGCAATGGTATTCAAAGTCATATTTGACATGTGGGTTTCCCTTTGAAATAGAGGGGAGGTCTGCTTGTTCTCACTACAAATTTTAATTGAATTTATATTCAGTCAGCATAACATGATTGCTCTGAAGATGGCTTCTGTCTGCTCATAATAAGGTTAAAGCTCAATTAGTAGCTGCAGCATGTAACAATATTTCACCACTTGCCAGAAGGCTCAACCAGCATCTGGCTAGCTGCAAGTAACGGGTCCATGCACGCATCTCACTTTGCAGTGGCGACGGATCCCCCAGCTAGCGTGGTGGCTGCCCTCCTGGCAGCACTGTGGGATGGGGCTGTCCTATAGCACTTCCTATGCCATCTCTCTGTGCTCTCTCTTCCCTGTATTAATATTGCCTCACAAAAAATGTTAATACAAAATCATTCACACCTTTGCTTTGCAGTATTTATCGACACTTCGAAGATGCACATCTGCTTGGAAAACTGCTGAGATGACAATATGCCTTTTGATTTGAGGAATTTTTTTTTAATCTAGAAGAAATTATTTTTAGTCTAATCACCTATTGTAGTAACCAATAAGCCTCATGAAGATCTGTATGTACCATTAGGCAACAAAGCCCTAGGTGAAGCTGACTCTGTAAAAACCTTCCTAAAGTTTTTACTTTCCATCGCCCACCTGACCCTCATAAAAGAATTTTTGCTGTGTACCCTTACAACAAAACAAGTTATAGTTTTCTTTCTCTCCTTTGAGGTATGCCCAGTTTTCCCATCATTCATTTTTTACCTGAAAATTATAAAATATTAGCATTTATGTGATGGATATTTTCCCAAATACCTATTTTAGTGTCTGTACAGATGATTGACCTTGGTTGTATGTACTGCGTAACTTGATTAAGAACAAGTAAATAAATATGTTGCATTCTGAATTATTATAGAAAATGGACAGACATTTCTAATTTGAAGACATGCAGGAGAAAAGAGACATGGAAGATGGTAAATAAAAATTCTGCAAGCAAAAGAACACTTGAAATTTTATTGTCTTGCATTTTATATTTGGCCACCTAACCTGGGGCAGTAACTAACTCAAAAAAATGCCTCAAACATAGTTCAAATCATATTGTCAAGGTCTACTATGTTCAGTCTACTTTACACAGAAGTTTTGGAGAGAAACCTTAAGTGTCCTTGGACCACTTTACATCTCCCTCATGAAACTTCCAGTCATACAAGACTTATGTGAGCTTCAGATCTGTTTTACTTCTGTGTTCCCTTCACAGAAATTTTTCTCACTGGTGCTTGTTTATATTTCTATTCTACATTTCATGAAAAGCACTGGGCAGGGATCACCAGAGCCCTTCCTACGTGCACATAACGTTTAATACAGTCCTCAGCTGTTAACACAAAGTATGATTACTGTCCTTGCACCCGTAACTTTATAGGCCTGAAGATTAATGGGAGGAAGGAAGGTGACGCTGCCTTCAAGGCCAGGGTACTCTTTTATGTCCTCACGATGCTTCACACTGTGCAGCTTCACTGGTGTCCACTTCCAGCACCAGTTTTCTCCACAGCCTGGAATCTCGCAGACGATGTTCACTTCACGCCGGTTATCTCCCTGACAGTACATGGTCTGTTGCAGACAGCCCATGCCTGGTAGGCCCTCCTGAGGGTCGCACACCCCCCGGGGTGTGCACCCGGTGCCGCAGCCCTTTGTTGCTACGCAGCAAGAGAGGTGGCTGGAGCAACCCCGAGGATCCCAGGAGCGCCCGGCTCCGCGCCGCTCCTCTGCCTTGCACCGGGACAGCAGCCCCAGTCCGGACGAGCGCCGGCCCTAAGATGGCGCCGCAGACGACCGGCGCTGAGGGGCAAGCGCGCGGTTGCCGCGCCTGCCGGCGGCGCTGACGAGACTCGCGCCCCGCCCCGCCGGGACCTCGGCGCGCGCACCG
>VXBZ01006334.1:974843-1033993 GCA_013399135.1 Heliornis fulica | reverse complement strand
CACCGCAGGGCCGGGTCCTGTCCCGTGGCCTGGCTTTCCGGCGGCGCGTTCAGGTTGAGGAGGAAAGCTGCCCGCCCGGCCCGGGCTCCAGGGATACCCGGGTCCCGTCGTACCCGGGAGCACTCCGACAGCCCCGCTGGCTCCGGCCGCGGTCGCCGCCAAGGTGAACAGGACACTGGCGTGCATGGTGTGGTTTTGCGGAGTGGCCGTGGGAGGCTGTGTCCTTGGGGTGTGGGCAGGGGCCTGAGACTTCTAGACCCCCTTCTGGGTAACCCCTCTGCTCCTGTGCAGTGTTTGGTACCCTGGAGCCTGAGGTGCCGTTATCCCTCTGGTACCTACCCACTGAAGGTGGGTGTTTTTGAGCGGAGAGTAGCATGTCGGGTAGTTTTATTGCACAGAGATGCCTCCATTGCCCTAGACTTACGTTGTATGTCTCACGGTAACTGTACGGCTTGTAAACCTTTCTCCAGGCCAGCTTTTGGGATGACTGTTCCTACAGAGCATAAAGAACTGTTGTTAGTGTTGGTAGCAGGACATCATGTGCATGTTAAGAAACAGCAAGGGTACTGGTAATGCCAGCGGAATATTGGTTCATACAACACTAGTCTCTGCAATATATAAAAAAACCCTGGATAAACACTTCGTAATTAGAAGTGTCTTGCTGTCTCTTTTTCCTATGCTTCTATTGCCCTCCAGAAACCTGGGCAGAATTATTGACAAGACTGTCCATGACATTAGCTCGCCTCTAAAGTTGAAAGTGCCAAGGTGTGTGCTAGCCCATTGCTTGAGACACATGCTGTACTGCAGAACAGCTGCAGAAATTGTCGACTGCTTAGGGCTTTCATTTACTTCCACCATTTTATGGGCTCTTTGGTGCATTAACTATCAAGTTGTTCTTTTGGTTCAGTGCTTCTTTCCTATTTTTGACCTCCGGTAGTGATTTAATTATACCTTTCTTTAGGTTGCTCTTAGCTCAGCTTCATTCCTCACCAATCAATGTTTTCTTTTTCGGGTTGATTTAGGAAACATAGCGTGGAACAATCCTAACTATTTCTGACTTCTGCCTGCTATTCTGTGTTCTGATTTTTGACTGACAGTCTCAAGGATGAGTGGGCTGGAATGGTCTATGATCATGCCGGTGGTCTCTGATTCATTTAGCTGCTGACAGCTGACATCTGTACTCAAGAGCTGTGTGTGCGAGAGGAAGAACTAGGAAAAAGTCAGTTTTGTTGACTGAAATTAATCTGCAGCTGAAATCTGACTGGAATTACACGATTAGTGGCTTTGTCCATTTTTGTTTCATACCTGGATAAAAATGGGGGCATTACATTTTCATGAGATGGAAATCAAGCCTGTGGTAACAGTTTTCTTCACCTATCATCTTTATATCTCCACAGGAGTAACAGCAGCCCATATGTACTCCTGTTGATTGTGTATTCAGTAGTTACGACTGGAAGTATGGCTCTGACCCCATTTTGAATTTAAGTGGAACTGGAGGGAAGTGATTGGTACCACTTACAAGCTCTTAGTTTCTATTATATGTTACGTCATTCGCATTAATTTTCAAATCTCCATGATAAGTTGTTGTTATTTTGCTATGCATTCTTTGCTAACTGCTAGAAGATTTACACATACTCCAAGCAGATGTAGTAGGAGGAATGTGGAATTACCTATGCTTAAGAAGCTTGCCACTGTAGTGCCATAAACTGGGAAAAATGTACCTTTCATTCCTCTCTTTCCCAGAAATTTGCAAAATACTTAAACCAAAGGTAGGTAGTGCTTTATGAGCGAGTGCTCACCCTGGGGTATATGCACAGAAATTTGACAAAAAAGGGTGGGATTAGCATGGAATGAGAGAGGACTTTCTCTTTCTGCCCATTCTGATAGAAATAGTTATTCCACCTAAGTGCCACGGTGACCTCTCTGTTATTACTCTTAAAACATGATGAAGTCCAACCAAGTTTTGCAAAATTATGTGATGTATATGTAGTGTTTTGAGTACAGTTACATCTGAAACAGATTACGTATGCAGACAGTATTTTTCCTCTGCCAGTGTTGTCCCAGTTGCTTTGAGCTTTTGCAGGTCTTAATCTGCTCTCAAAGTGTGTGCTGGTGCTGGCAGTATTTATGTTCCTACAGTTGCCTAGGAGCCCTAATCATAGACAGGGTGTTGACACAAGAGGAAATCAGTGTTGTAATAAGCTTTGAATCTGTGAAATGAGAAATGACAAGTGAATGTAGCTAGATAGGAAATAGTGCCAACACAGAGTGAGAGGGTTCAGCATACTAGTAGCCCAGCCATTGCCAATCTGCTGAAAATGCCATGTGAGGAAAGAAGAGTATGTGGTTTTGAGGTTTTGGAGGTTTAAAGTGGGATTGTTAACTAGTTTCAGTGATACTGCCTTGGAAGAATACTCTCCATGTAGCTGGACACCATGGAGAATGTGAACAAGTGCTTGTTTGTAAAATTCAGTTAAGTGGAAGATGCCAGCTGGTGTTATAAAATACTCATTGGATCTGTTAGGGATGAGGCTGAAAAGGCTGCAGAAATCTTGAAAGAGGAGTCAAGGGAATTTGGTGTGATAAGAGTTCACTGCTGGGGTGGTTTGGTTACAGTCAGTGTATAGGAAAGTGATCCAAGTCAACACCTTTCAAAAGAGATACTGAGTTAACAATGTCATGTTGAAAATGTGGTGCAAGGGAAGAGAATGCACTAGTACTGCTTTATTAAAAAAAAAGGCTTTTTTTTTAGACCAATTTTAATTTTTTTAATTGGATAACAAAAAATATAATTCTTTCTTTCCCTTTGAAATTCAGTAACTTTGTAATTTCATATTTCCTGTTTTGGAGGGAGAAGAGGAAGAGGAAAAACAATGAGATAATAATTGAATGGGATTTATATAGAAAATATACATATTTTTTAAGGTATCTATTATTTTTTTGAATTAGAGGTAAAATAATCTTTGTAATGGGAAAGAAAGTTTGATCTATGACTCAAAATGACAGGGGTATTTTTAAAATACTTTAAAGTTAATTTGGCAGCTTAATACTTTAGTTTATTTTTAACAGGTGTCTAACTAGTCACATTAAACATCAAAGAAACTTGGATTTTACTTTCTTACCAAATAGATTATTTATGTAGATGGAAAAAACCCAAATGAGAGACAGCTCTAGGTTAAATCTGAATTTGTTTTCTACCCTTTATGTTCTTGTAGCTTTCCAAAGACTTATAAAGTGTGAGTAGGACTAATAACTTATTTTCATGTTGCTGCTATTTCTTTGCAATTTTAGCAACTTCAGAATTCCAATTATACTACTCTTGGTCTAATTGTAACCTGCATTTGTTCTTTTTATTCTAAAGGTGAGCTTCGATTCCCTTTGCTAGCACTGGAGATGATGGTGTTGAGTATTCCCGATTCAGACTGATTTTTTTTTTCTTGTTGTGTTAAAAATCACAGGAAATCTCCTGTGTTACTCTCTTTCTTAAAAAGCTCATAAGATGCCATTTGGAGCACAAGATAACTGTCACTAGTTAAGAAAGCAAATTAAACTGAGCCTTTTCGTTGTGTAACACTGAAGGCTAATAATGTCAGTATGAACACTTCACTAACACTAGTAATTATTTTGTCAGCACCATTATTTGCCATAAGTTTGAGGTAATGGGCTGGTTTTGTGTTGGTTTTTTTTTTTGTTTTGTTTTGTTTTTTAACCACTGTATTTGTGGATGATGCTGTTCATTGAACCTACCCTAGTTTGGCTTGGTAAAAGGCTGTGGGTTTCTACAACCCAGAGACAGCAGTTAGAGTTGCCAAGGGCTGCAGGGAAGTCAATGATTAGCAGACTCACTTATTCCCAGGGAACCTGGGCTCAGGGAGCCTGCAGTACAAATGTTACCATGATTGCTTGCGGAATTAATTTGATGTTATCCCTTACAGAAGCTGTGAGGTGAACCGATGTGGGACAGCCATCAGCAACACTTCCACTACTGTAAGGGTAGCTCTACTATCAGTTATGGAGTGGCCTCTCTCTTGAAGAAAACTTTGTGTCAAAGCCTGAGCTTTGTTGAAGAGCACTCCAGCCATAAACATCTGTTTTCAGTGTGAGGCTGAAATGTGTCTGCAGTTCATTGACTCTCTTTCTGATTTGGTTTGCTTTTGTCTTATTAATAGACTTGGATCTTCTGTCTAATAAACAAACATGAGTCATCTGAAGTTGTTTGCGGCTACACTGAAGTGGCATGGCATTAAACTTCTGGAAAAGCAAGATATAACCAGGAGGGTATTATATCATAGCCAACGGTATGCTTCATCAGGAACCTCAGAACCATTCCTGAATGGGAGTAATTCAAATTATGTGGAGGAAATGTATTATGCTTGGCTTGAAAACCCTAAAAGTGTACATAAGGTAGGTCTAAGACTTGGCTGTAAACGATAATATTAGGTTGAGTGGAATCGATTTTTTTTCTTTTTAACTTGCTTTATAAAAAGCCCAGAAAAAGGTATGAAATGAAAAATATGAAACTAATTTCCCACATATTGATTGTTGTAAGATGTGATATTACAGCAGAAAAAGTAGAGAGGAGCCACAGGCATGATGAGTTGAGAGGAAAGAACTATTTCCAGACCAGAAATAGTAAGGTGCTCAGAAGCTTTCAGCATTCCTCCATGGAAATATTGTTCAAGCAGTCTGTTAATTGGTTACGTGTGGAAGAAGGCACAAGAAGTAAAATAATCTTAATTATTTTTTGTTTGTTGTAATAATATCCTCTGATGCAATGTTATATTTAAATAGTATGTGTTGTTGGTACTTCTAAACTGACTGAAGAAGATGATTGTTCAGTTCCTGTTAGGTAGCTGTGGAAGTCATAGCCTTAAAACTGAATCTTAAATTGCCGGAAAAGCCTTCAAAAGCCTTTGTAGGTTGCTGTTTCATTTTTTGTTTCATTGGGGTTTTTTTTTAGTTTTGCTTAACTTTAAATCTATTGCCCAAATCCTTTCTTGTGTGGGCAAAACACATAGGCTTATTTTTTAACAAGCTTTCTTCTGACAAGGAAGACTCTCTTATGGTGATACATGTGTAACAACTTAAGAAGCTGATGAGAAATCTGATAAATTGAAGACAGACAAGTGATTTTCTACAGAAGTAATGTGAATGGTGCCCAAAATGTTTACCAAATTGGTTGTGTGTTCCTCTATTCTTGAAGCACATATATCAATATGTCACTTAGAAGTTGTTATGTAAGCCTGGTAAAATCTATCTATAAATCTATCTAGAGTGTGAGCAAGTGTTGCACATTGAGGGAAGAACAAAGGAGACCAGTGAAAAGCAGTTTTGTAGCTGGTTTGTTTGGATGTTGTATATGAATTTAATCTTGTTGGAAGGTGACATATGCAGTGACAACTCTGAAATCTTTATTCTCATAGTAGACAGATCATAGGTCTTTTGTGTAACGCCTTAACTTGGAACTGAAGAGACCTACTCTGCTCATCCCATCTCTCTTTCTTTCATTCTTTGCCATGTAACTGCCTGCTGTTTCCAGGCAGTGTAGGTCCAGGGTAGCATGTTGTGTGGATGCATTGAATTAATTTCTGAGAAGCCTTCGTGTTGCGTTGCAGTTTTAAATCAGTATTAGCCTTTTATTTTGAGGGCACCTCAGAAGTCACGCAGACTTGTGGTGACATCTTTGTTTTACTTGTTTTATTTAAATTACATTGACTCAAGGCAACTTTCTTTCCTTTAAGAACAATTACATTTCTCGTTCAGGCCCTTTACAACGGGGTGTGTTTGGCTGCTGTGAAGTCTTTCAGACTTCTAATAGGGCACATAAAGCTCAGTAACGGAAGACAAATTTTAAATCGGCCGCACGACGGTGGAGCCGGGCAGCGGTGGAGCCGGGCTCCGTCCCAGCGGGCGGTGGGCACCGTCCCGGCGGAGCTGGCCAGGGTGCTGAAACGGCCGGGCACGAACCTGTCCGAGGCTCCGCGACAAGGCCTGCCACTCTCCCGGCCCGACCGTCACAGAAAAGAGCAAAGGCTTCAGCTAACTGTAGACCAGCTCGTTATTTTGCTGATACTTTTGATATTTTGCTGATATTCTGCTGGTAGGCGGAAATGCTAGAAATTATCCAGAATGTCGATCTGAACTGCCTGACAGCTCAGGCGCAGCTGGGAGACGATACAGTTTGTAGGTCAGACAGCAGCCAATAAATAAGCCAAGTGAGTTGACAGAGGAATGTGAGTGCACCGGTGGAGTAGGGTGTGGCTGAGGGAATGGGTCCCAGGTAATTCAAGATGCATTTAAAAACTGGGTGAATTCTTTTTCTGGACTAACTAGATGTAACATACTTAACATCAGTACTGAACTGAAGGTGAATTCATGGTGTTCCTGGTTTATGAGGCTTAAAAGAATATGATTAATGGACATCGTGGTTTACTTTTTAGCTCTTGTTGCCTAAATAATTAGGGTTTTCACTATCCAGAAAAAAGAGGGGGAGGAGAAGATGACAATTGATTTTACTTTGTTTCATGAGCAACGTTAATTTTTGATTCCTTGAAAACCATCTAATTTCATCAGCTGAAAGCTTTAAATACCCACCGAACATTTTTGTTGACAGAAACTACTCAATTAGGGGTTCAGTAAAGCAGATTACATTGTTGAGAGTTGAACTCAACCTGTTTTCTTAAAAAATAAAATAAGAATGGAAAAAGTCTATATGACTATAGGCTAGTTGTGAATTTGTCATTCTGATATGGAAAGTAGTGAAAGTGTTGGAAAATACAGTCAAGAGACACCAGTTATTTATGTGGTGTTGGTTATGGTATTATTAATAATAAAATAATAAAAATAATAAATTTACTCTCTCTGCAGCTACTCATGTTTCTTTGTTTTATACAATATGTCCAGTATGTTTTAGATGTCTAAATGCCTATCACAAATAGGCTATTACATTATTTATCTTTTTTTTTCCCCCCTCTTTATTTCCTGTTTTCCTCATGTTTCTTTTTGAATATCTTCTCCTTATTAGAGGGGATGTGCCTCCTTCTAATTGATGACATGAAAAACCTTATTTTCCCTGGGCTTTAAAAAACGTGCTCTACTCACTTTTACTTAGAAGCTCCAATTAATCAAGGCTTTTGAAGATTTCTGTTGCCAAAGATTTAACTGGTCATATTTTCCCGTGTATGTCTATTTAAAGCTGTATGAAATACAGCTGTCACATTCCAATGAGCATACTTGGCATTGCTAGCATTTTTTCTGAGAATCTCTCCTTTCTATGTGTGATGTGCTTATATATCAAGGAATATGCATTATTATCCATGGAAGATTTTATTCTTTGTGCAAGTCCTGTCCTGATGATTTCCTGCTTTTCCTTGTCTTTTGAATTTCCTATCCTTAGAGTAGCTAAAACAACAATCAGAATAAAGTGATGTGGGCTCTGGAAAAGGCATCATTATTTCTCCTTGAAGCATGGTGTCAGGGCCATAGATCATAAGTGAGAAGCCTGACAAGGCTCAGTTATTACTATCACAAGATTAATTACAAAACTGCACGGTTGGATATTAAGTACATAATGCCTGCCATGTTGTCGTGTATGCAGCCGCTCTACCGTGAGCGTGTAATGACGTCCTTGTTTCATGTACTTGGAAAAAGTGTAGGATTTTCCTTCTCTTTTGACTTGGTTTTTCTTTTATATATTTTATTTTCAATGATGTAGTGATGCTCAGTGTGTATCTTCTAAGGCTTTACTGACCTCACTGCAGTTGATAAATACTGTAATGTCACTAGAAAAAACCCAAACCATCAAAATAACTAATATGTTACTTATTATTCTAAGTGCAACACTGTTTATTAAATCAAGAGTTGAATATTGCCACACAATCCCTTGAATAGTATTACATTATTAGAGAAAATAGTGGTTAACTACAATATAGATTTGCTGGCAGGAAAAAAGGGAATGCATCATGTATCACTATAGTAATTTAATTTTTACAGATGTATTTTTTTTGTAAGTCTCCTCTAGCATTTTCCTAAAGAATAGTACTAACCTAGTTTAGAACCTGTAGGTTGGCTGCGAGACCAAGCTGGTCTGCCTGGACAGTCACATGGCGAGTGCTGTTGCCAAAGACTGACATTGATACACAGGATGTGAAGGCTCTAATCCAGTATCAATCTTGAAAGACACTATAGAAATTTGTACAGGCTTTGATGGATGTATATATAGAAAAAACTAATTTTCTGTAGCCAAATGATGTATTTTCCCTCCCCTCTGATTAAATGTCAAGCCTGCCCAACAAATCAATAAGTTTAGAAATGCGATAGTAAGAAATAATGTGGGTTCCTTCTGTCCCAGCTAGCTGCATCTTCAGAGGTAAACATTCTGAAGGTGTTTCTTTATGTTTGGGAGTCTGCATGCTGAAAGGAGTCCTGTGCTTATTATCCTTAAACAAGTAGCTTGTTGGGCAAGTCTGGATTTTATTACCAACTGTATCAGCAGAGCACTTGTCTAAAAACATACTCAGTTGTTTGTGGGACTGTGCTATGATAACTTTTACATCTAAATAGAATGCTGTTGACTCAAAAAAGGAGTAATTATTATTATAATATTAATATTATCATTGTATGTTTATCATGGTGTTGGAAAAAGTAAGGAATGAACCTTAACATTAGCAAAGCATATATTCTCAATTAGAACTTGGAATTAATACCTTAGTTGTAGCATAAATGGATTGTGTCGGTTTTTCACTGTCTGTGATCTGCAAGCTCTCAGACTAGGTACTGTATAGCATGGAGTAACGGTGCTGTTCTTCGTACAGAAGATAAGAATAATAAGGATAGAAAGAATGCCAGAGGAAATGCAGTTGATGTATGAGTTGTTGTGACAAGTTCAGACTTCTAAACTCAGTGCAGCTAGCAAGGTGTCAAAGGTAAGAATCTAGGAAATGGGCATGAATGAGAGAAAGGAGGAGGACCTTATGTTACTTTTGATGGATACTGTAAGCTAAGCATGAGTATTAGTTAGTACCCTGCCAGTGAAGGCTTTCTTATTTGTTGGGTGTAAGTAACTCAGATTTTTTTTTATCCCATTCTGCTGCTGTTTGTTGGCATCCATTTATCTGATACCGTTCTAACCTGGGACAATGACCACCTCATCAGCACGGAAACAGTTCAGGAAAACTGATTTGGGCATATGTGGAGGAAGTAGCTTGTGTAAAAGTGCAAGTGGAAATAAAAAGATCTTTTGTTTGTTGTGATTAAATTTCTGAAGTATGTACTCCTCTAAAGTTGTGACCTGCACCTGAATCATAATAAGGTGACCTAAGCTAGTGAGGAAAGGATCTTAGACCAAAAGCCTCACTGAGAAAAGCTGTAACTGTTTTTAAACAGTTTCTTCAAGAAAGGCCCTTAAGGTCTGATTCTGATTTAACTCATTCGGCAAGAATCTTGAAGTATCATAAATTCTTTAAGTATCATTAAAAGAATGTATTAATTTCCTTTACGAAGGTTTTCAATTTTATAGGCTTGGTACCTCCTTAGCAGCGTAATACCATACCCGTTACTGGTTGCCTGAATAAACATCACAGATAAAAGAGCTGTGTAAGTGAATAATGTACGAAGATGCTTTGCACTCATATGTGGTGGAGAGTTTTCCACTGAACAAGCTCAGGGTAAGAAATGAGATGGAAAGGACTCTGTAAATGAAACGCATGGTTGCCACTGAGATGTGGACATAGCAGTGCTCTCTCTCTCCTGCTGGCTATTACTTAATATCTTAATGTAGTGAGGTACCGTTTTGGTTTCACTTGAGACTTTTATTTGAGGTAATAAATTTTACTTCTTTCCTTCTCTGTACACATGTCCAGTCCTGGGATTTGTTCTTCCGAAATGCTAATGCTGGTCAAGCATATGATCCCCATCTACCAGATCAGTTGGAAAAAAAGGTATCATTTCTTCAGAGCCATGGCCTGGCCCAGACACCAGGTAAAGCTGAAAAGCTTGTGGAAGATCACCTTGCTGTGCAGTCTTTGATAAGAGCATACCAAGTAAGTGTACTTTGGTGTAGATGTGGAAGGGCCTTTGCAAAAATCTTTTTTATGTTCTTATTTGTCTCCTGGTCTTAACTCTTGCTTGTTATCTTGCTTCTGATCCAAAATGTCTTGAACTAGACAGTCTTTTCTTCCCTGTGCAGTGTCAGAACACAGAGGTCCTGGATTAAGGCCGGAATGCTCTTCTGGCTTAGCAAATTCAGGGTTTGGATTACCCACATCTGATACTGTTCATCTGATTTGACCTGGAAGATGGAGATTGCAGTTTGTGAAAGAGAACATGAACCTATTGGGTGTTGGTGTTTACCAGGCACAGGAGCCAAACATAAAAACTTAGCCTTTACTATTCTTTTGGCTTACTTGACAATTAAGACTTTTTTTTCTGTGTCTGTGTGTGTGTGTGTTTACATCGCTGATTCAGTAAGTTACTTGACCAAATTAGAAAATTAGCTGAAATGGTTTTGCTTCATATCAAGGGAGTTATCCTGCATATAATGGTATTTATGAATCTCCTGATGTGTGCAGTGAAATAAACCCTTTTGTCTCTCTTCAACAGCAGACTTTTCCAGGACCAAAAGGTAGAGTGGGTTTGGTTAGATGTTTTCTAAATGTAAAATCTAAACATTTCTGTTTTAGACTTGTTTGATACCTTTTTTCAATAAAAGGTTAAAAACAGTTTGAAACAGAAAACCCCTGCCTAACATGTAGGTCTGTGTTCAGCAAAATATTCCAGTTTTATATTTAAATTGGGGGTTTTGCCTTTTTTAAATAAGTATGTAACTTCTTAAGACATTTGGTAGAGTTTGGGTTGAGCAGACCTTTTCTTTCCTGCACTAAGAATTTTAACTCCTGTTTGCTATAGCCAAACGAATAGAAGAGGAACTTCTAAAAAAACGTTTTTCTGAATGCATCACACTGTCACTGTTGATTCAGATATGAACTGTGTTGATTCAGATCTTAAAGAGGTGTTGTAAGAGACTAGAAAGGTTTGTGAATATAATGAATATATGAAATTTGCTTAGAGCTATGTAGAAAACAACCGCTTCAGCCCATTCACTTTTGCTTGCAGTAACAATTTGTTGAAGAATTAGAGAAAATTTGAGAATGCTGTTTATTTGAAAACACTTCAGGGGTTACCAATTTGTTTCCTGTACTGGAAAATACTGTGGACTTAAGTGATGGAACAGAAATGTCTGTATAAACGGCAGACACCCGTGTGTCTGCGACAAACAATGAAAGAGGATTACCTAAGGCAACTGTCTGTTTTTAAAAGGTATTTAATACCCTCTAAATTCAGTGTTGAAGGGATACAATCAATTTGTGACCTTCCTGTGCCTGATAATGAAATGAAATGGAGAAGGATACAGAATTTTCATTTCTCAAACTTGTCAGTGTTTTATGGTTTTTGTGGTAAACGGCTTTGTGGTCTGTCTGTTGAGCCAGACTTCTAAAAAGGCAGTTAATCTATTGCTTTTCCTAATGCAGAGCACTGGATGCTCTGAAAGAGGGTTTTCTAGTGAAATGTGTGTGCTTAAAAAAAATGAGTCTAGATAATTAATTTATCGATTTTTTTTAATAATATGGGCTCTTTATTTATTACATCTGTGTCTAGAAAATAGGATTTTATAGTCTAGTTTTAGGTAGCCTGTACTTGCATTTAGACAAATTTATGGCAATTGATGAAATTTTTCCATGAATGTATTTTCACAAAGTTGATCTCTCATTTTTGCAATCATTACTATTTTCTTTATACAGTAAAAGAA
Source organism: Heliornis fulica (assembly GCA_013399135.1). Lineage (NCBI taxonomy): Eukaryota > Metazoa > Chordata > Aves > Gruiformes > Heliornithidae > Heliornis > Heliornis fulica. The sequence goes on along the minus strand of VXBZ01006334.1, from coordinate 1,022,187 downwards.
GTGGAAGATATTAAAAAAAAAAACAAACCCAAAAAACCAAAACCAACCAACTTTATATTGAGGAAAATAACATCTCTTAGTTAAAGACCAAACTGCTCCTGGAGTGTAATATGGCACAGCACTTCACTGACTTGCTTTTATGGGTTTTGGTGTACTTGCTAATCCTTTACATCCTAACACAGCAGAGTAGATGTAGCTTAGGGAGGTGAATTTTTTCCTGTTCATGATGCTTGAGACAGAATTGTTTGCTTAGTTCCAGTTAGATAGACTTTGTGCCACTGTAAACAATGAGGTGGCACAGATGCCATGGGCATCATTTGGCCTGTCAGAGTTTTATTACTGGTGATTCATGAGATACAAAGGATCTCAGAGGCCAGGCTGAATTTACAGGGCTGGTCTTTCTAAAAAAGATGCTGTATTTTTGTTTGCTTATGAGTGGAAAGCATTATGTTGGGAACTCTCCTGCAAATATAGAACATTTGAATAGTGTTTTCACAAGTCACTTCATGACAAACCACACTCCATTACTGTGCAATGCATTTCATTATTAATATTGCAGTTTACCAATTTATTTTTTAGAGACAATTAGATTACTAGTTGCATGGATGAAATTCTACCCAAGTGATCTGAATTTCTCCTTAAGAAGAAAAATATTCAGAAAAATGTTAGAGATTAATATATTAATATCTTTTAATGATCTAGTTTGGTTTAAAAATCATGCACAAGAGACTTTATATTAAAAATGGCTTTTATTTGTGGCTCTGCATCTATTATTTATTCTGTAGCAATGTATGCTAATATAAGGCACTATGTTATAGCACCTTATTGCATTAACACCAGTCATTTTGATAACTGAAAGCTAGCTAAATACCCCATTGAATTTGTGTTCCTCGGTGTCTTGAATGTCAATTTTGTCATAGATAAAATTCCCCAAACTTCATGGAATGACAACAAATGCTATCTGATGTGGAGCAGAGCTCATGAGCAGTGATCCCTTCACTTCTAATATGAACTTCTTCATCAGTCTATGTTTTAGGTCAGCAGTGCTATATTTTAGCATTCAGCAGGTGCAGAAAGGAGGATTTACACAATAATGCAAAATATCTTAATCAGCAAATGGTAGAATGTATACATTTGTCATAGTTTCATAACTTGACCTGGAAATTGAGTACCATCTTTAGTAGGTTGTGGATTCTTTAACCTAGACTTCAGCACAATTCCTGTTTAAATTGTGTCACACAAAATAAAGGCTTTGTTCTAGTGTGTGTTCAGCTATTTTTAATAGAGGTATTATGGATATCCAAAGATAGAGTGCTTATTTCCTCTTCTTATGGGAAAACTCGACCCTTTCATGACAGCGACGTTTGCTTATTTGACTTCATGGCTGACACACACTATGGAGAAACATCAATAACTTTTCCCATTTGTCTGACTTTTGTTAGTGTGAATTAATTTGTATCTTGCTTTCCTCTATTTTCAGATCCGTGGCCATCATGTGGCTCAGCTGGATCCCCTTGGAATTCTGGATGCAGACTTGGATTCGTTTGTTCCATCTGACTTAATCACTACAATTGATAAACTCGGTGCGTATACCGAACGCCTTGTTGTTTGTAGTGGTCATTTGTCTCTCTCTGTTTCATGGGGCTGAGGTGATTTAATAAGACGTTTCAGAGAAGCTTCTCACTGCTTACTGGCATCGTGGAATAGTTTCTTTAAGCATGTATAAGGAGGCTCAGATTTCAAGACAGTGGAATTTCTACTCTGTGATCATAGGTGAGGTTCCTGTGAATTCAATTTCTGATGAATGATGATTTACACTTTAAAAAGCCCCCAAATCTTACAGTTTTTAACCATATGAGAAATTAATACTAATAAATGCATTAGGTCAATATTCTCATAATCTAAATTACTTTTATACCATTATGCTTGATATTTGTCTTGGCTGAGGACAGCTGAAGGTTAGTCAGTAGGAAAAAGAAGCAGTAAACAAAAGTCCAGATAGAGAAACTTTAGGTAGATTTCATACCAAATTTGGATTCTAGCCTGTGATACTTAGTTCTTCTGTATAACTTGAAGAGGTCTGTTTAAAGTTGTTAGAAGAAAGCATAGAAAGCATAGAATTCTCAACTTGTGTACATAGTCTGGTGGGGATTGTTTAGTTTACTGCTGAAGAGTGTAATACACTAGGGTTTGCTTTTGCAGAGGCTCTTCGGGTTTCTAAGAGGGCATGTCTTTGAGAAATTGCACTGATCAATTTCTTTGCTCCTCTTTGCTTGAATAAGAAAAATCTGATTGATTTTTCTCTACTCTTTGCTGTACCTGGCATGTTTAAAAGGTGAGGTTTTACGATAAAGTCTCTGAATCAATTTTTCTTTGATATGTAGGGAAGCTTTTTGGACATAAAATACAGTGCAAGTAGTAGATAAAACACATTCTGCTTAATTTTATTGTAAGTACGTCTGCTGCCTCTTTGCTGCCTGCTGTGTTTTCTATTTCTGGTGGTAGAGAAGGAAGCTGTTCTGACCCTTGATCATATGAAAGCAGCAGAGTGTTTAAGACTGTCAATAGAGAGGGGCTTCCACAAATCAGGGGTTCTCTTTGAAGTTTCTCAGTAATGAAATTTCTGAAATGAAATTGAAGAAAAATGCCTACTAGAAAATACAGTAGACATTTAATGAGTAAATATAATTTAGAGCATGGGTGATTGCTAGTATGTTGGTATATATTTCTTTGAAGTCTACAGATAGTTTAGTACAAAGTGTTGTGACTGGTCAAAAGGCATCATCCTGAAGCTCTCATGAGCATAGGAAAAATATGCTCATTGTCTGAATGAAAAAAAAAGTGTGTCTGAGAGTGTAACTGAGATGATATTTGACCTTGTGAAGAGAAACAAAATTTCTAATCTAGTCACAGCAAAAAAAATGGAGCATCTCAAATGCTGCCCATCTGTGAATGATCCAGAGAGGAGACTTCTGGAAGATCTCCGGTAGTACAGAAAGTATTTTAGTATTTAGTTTTTTTCTGTGTATTTTCTTTGTCCCATTTTCTGGCTTCTCTTTTTTTTTTTTTTTTTTTTTANTTTTTTTTTTTTTTTACAGTAGGTATACCTACTGTACAATTCAATTTGAGTTACAGAATTGCTTTCAAGAGCTCTTGGGTTTATCTCCTTAAGCATGAGGTGATGCTTCAGTAAGTATGTAGTGCTGCAGTATGAAGCACAGGTGTTCTGTATGTGCCCAAGTCACTCCTGTATGTGTTCTGGTTTTTCACGTGACAGAACGTGAAGTCTGAAGTCTGAGAGAGTCAGCAAAGGGAAAATAAAGAATGATGTATAGCCTCTGTTATCCCCCATGTCCCTTTTCCCTCCTCCTTTTTTTANATTTTAAATATATTATTTTTTTAAAGAAAAATTTGTTATTACAGTGCTGCACAGTAAAAGTGATGGCAGTGCAGTTCTATAGCCTGACTTCTAAATGCTAAGTTCTATTATTATGTCATCTTCAGAAAATTCATTTAATAGGGAATATGTAGCACTATTCTGTATTGATTTAAGAGTTATGTTAAAGTGGATGCCAACAGCTTACCTGTAAACAAGATTAAAAGTTCACAATTAAAAACAGAGAAGCTCTTTTTAGCCTTTAAAATATTTTTACATGTGCACACACGTTATATCATTTTTATGCATGTATGTTTCTGTAGCTGAATGTAATGGGTATTGTAAGTGTTGTACATTTGCTTCTTAAAATTGTAAGCGCTATTTTTTGTTTCTTCATTTAACAAGTTTAACAGTTTAAGTTTATATATCATGCAAAGCCTTTAATTTGCATTGATACCAGTTTTTCAGCCTTATCTAGTGCATTTTGGCTTTTGAAACTATGCAATAGTTAAGTTACATATTTTCTTAAACCAAATTGTCAGCAAGAGCAAGTTTAGATATGTCTAAATCAAGGTGGAATTATATGTTTAAACAGGACTTGGTTTTAGTTGAGGTAGGGGTGTGTGGAAATCTGTTTGTTTATATGGGCTTGCCGATTGGGAAATAGAGCTGTATGGGTCATTATCACTACATAGCTCTTGCAAACTGGCTTCCCTATAGAGAAAGATAGTGAATAGAGATACCTGTGGAGTTCTGCCAGAGTGCTTGCACACCCTTACACTGAACATGTTCTGTATTATCTCTTAGACTACCTATTGATGCTTAAGTTATTTTAGTATGCTTCCAACCAGCTCATTCTGTCGGTGAAGAGTGGTTCTTTTTGTGTTTGCTCATAGTAGGCTGAGGAAGAAATCCCAATCGTTAGAGTTAGTTATTTTACTAAACAGCAAAATGCAAGTTATGATATGGAGAATTAATGACATGTATGTCAGTATGCTAAAATATAAAAAGGTTTGAGTGATGCTAATTTCGGTTGTTCTGTCTGAGCATTTAAGAAAAGTGCTTCTAATTCAACAATAATTGTTTAATTAAAACTCGTATTTTAAAATCCAGACTCAAGGGTGTTGTACTAAAGTATGCCTCTAAAATATTCACACTCTCAATTTTAGTCTAGTACCTTCTTTCTTAATGTTGCTTTATTAAAATTTGTAGTGGCTTGAAAAATCAGTGGTGGCTTACTTGTCTCTTGCCCTGCTTCTCATATTGATAATGTACCTGTTGTAGGGTTTTATGGTTTGCATGAATCAGATCTGGACAAAGTCTTTCAGCTGCCTACAACCACCTTCATAGGAGGAAATGAGAACAGTCTGTCTTTACGAGAGATCATCAAACGGCTGGAGGTCAGTGGGACATTTTTTGTTTGTCATTGTTTTAATCCCAACAGAAGTGAACTTTTTCTAGTTGTCAGTTACAAAGAAAACCCTTAAAACTTTTCAGTTCTTAATAGAGCATCTAAGGATTTCAAATGATATTAAAAATAACCCTTGTGCTGTTTGTAGAGATGGCAGCACAATTAGTTTCATTGCCTGGAATCTGAAATACATAGACTAAGAAAGAGTATAAAAGAAGTGAACATGGTAGCATACTAATTTGGGCCCTAGTTCTGCAAAGAACTGATGTTTAAAAGGAGTAGAGCCTTTAGAACTTGTCTTTTAGGCGTCCTACCATGGATAAAATGCCATTGTGTATAGTACTTGGGTCATACAGGGGTTGCTTTCAGAGCCCTACCTTTAGTAAAGCCTTTACCTGAGTGAAAATATGAGGGTTGGGTACCAAATTCATGAAGGCCCAGCTGTAGCTTGTAGATAGTGATGGTCTTTGTTTTCCATCCACAAACCCTTTTTTTTTAGGGTCAGGCCTCACCTGGAGTCCTGTGTCCAGTTCTGGGCTCCCCGGTAAAAAAAAGACAGTGATATCCTGGAGAGCGTCCAGCAGAGGCCACAAAGATGATTAAGGGTCTGGAGCATCTCTCCTAAGAGGAAAGGCTGAGTGAGCTGGGGCTGTTCAGCCTGAAGAAGACTGAGAGGGGATCTCAGCAATGTTTGTAAATATCTGAAGTTCAGGAGACAAAGGGAGATGGCCAACCTCTTCTCAGTGGCCTGTGGGGACAGGACAAGGGGCATTGGTCACGAGTTGGACCATAGGAGGTTCTGCACCAATGTGAGAAAGAACTTCACGGTGAGGGTGACAGAGCACTGGAACAGGCTGCCCAAGGGGTTGTGGAGTCTCCTTCTCTGGACATACTCAGGTCACACAGGTCGGTTTCCGTCTGGACACTGACCTGTGTGACCTGCTCTAGGGAACCTGCTTTGGCAGGGAGGATTGGACTCTATGTCTGGAGGTCCCTTCCAACCCCTACAATTCTATGATTCTGTGGTTATCTAATAGGTGATATGGTTATGCCATTTGACGTCATCAACACTAAAGTAATTTAAAGTGAAAATAATATAAAGGAATAAATATTATTAGAAAAGAATTCCAAATAATAAAATAGCAAGTAGGAATGGTAATGAGTTTGCCAACTACTGGATTAGTAAGTATTGGATATTCCCAGTTGTGATTTTTCCAGGGTTTTGGAGTAATGAAATCTACTGGGGTAAAAAAGGCTAGTGGTATGAAAATATTTTAAATAATGAAATATGGAACTGAGTTGCAATAATGTAAAAATAACATAATTATTCAGTATGTAAGAGTTCTTGGCTTTGACCTGTTGAATGTGTGAGAGAATGTGTTGACTTAAATGTCTATTTGACTATTTGTCTATTTGACTTAAATGACTATTACGTTGTCCTAGCTGAAGCATGGTATGTTGTTAAGCCACAGCATCTCTGTTGTGCATTTGAGCTTTCTATTTGCATTTTGGTTTTTGCACTTCCAGCATGTCTGTACAGCAGTTTGCGAGAGATAATCCTTAACATTCTAGTGCATACATAACATAAATGGACAAAATTAAGAGCAGCAGTAGAGCACCTACGGTGTGTTCAGTGGTTTTTTGTTTTTTGATTTTTTTATTCTCAAACACAATAGGTTATTCTTCTGTTGACTTGTATTTTGGAAGCATCTTGGTGATACATTCTTTTTAGGGTAAGAAAAAGAAAAATATTTTAAAAAAGCAGCAAGGAAATAATATTTTTGAAGTGTCTTGGCGTTTTTACCTGTCCTTTTCCTGCTCTCAGCTGCTTGGGTTCTTTTTTCAGATTTCCAGCCTTCTGAGACTTGACAGTTACCAGTTAATTTGCATGAGTCTCCATAGCTGTCTTCTCACTGTCTGTATGGTTTGATTTTAGCTGACGTTTTAAAAAAAAGACAGGGTAAATTTTGATAAATGACTTGAAATCTTTGCTGGTGTATCTAAGGAAAAGACTGTTATGCCTGTAAGAACCATAGTGCGTTAAGTGAAACATGCTATTCAGTTTAAGGTAGGTTTATTGGCCTACTTCGAATGTATTACTAAACGAGAATCTTACAGATTCAAAATTTGAAATACTAGTTTGTGGAGAAAGCTTTCTGGCACAAAACTAGATTCAGTGAAATTAATCTATTTACTTATAGGATTAATGTGAGGAGATACAGTGGAAGAGAAAGAACACAAAATAGCATTCAGAAGACTGATATATACAGAAAGTACAATTTAAAAAATGTATTTGTGTTTTCATTAACTCCTAAAGCATCTGCGCTGGTGTTTTCACATCCTAGAATACTTACTGCCAACATATTGGCTTGGAGTTTATGTTCATCAATGATGTGGAGCAGTGCCAGTGGATCCGACAGAAGTTTGAGACGCCAGGAGTTATGAAGTTTACTAATGAGGAAAAAAGGACTTTGTTGGCAAGGCTGGTGCGCTCGATGAGGTATGCTGGGGTGGTGCTGGGAAACTGCTGTCTGGCTGCCGAGTGTAAGCTGGTTTGGTCTGTAAACTGCAGACACAGACGTAAAGAGTCCAAGTAAAGTCTGGAGTACAGATAATGGCAGCGATATGAAAGTGCATGCTGTGGGGTATGTGTCAGTATGAAGCTACCATGTGTAGTGGCACATCTGGTAACATTGTCTTGTAGAGTCAAACCGTGAAAAATCATTCCAGCAGACCTGGGATATGCCTCTGTGTATCTTCCTAGCAGCACATGATCAAAGGGAACTATCCTAATAGTCAGGTCAAGGAGAATTTTTAGATGGGTGAAACATTATCATGAGCATTGTTTGACTCACCGGGATGCTAACAGTCTGTTTGGAAAGCTGTGCTAGGGTGGGACTGGATTTGTGAGTGTGATTTCAGACCCTAGTTTTGCCTTTTTCCTTTTGAAGTATGCCAAGATGTAGTGTACTTTTGCATGACCTTGCAGCAGGAGTTTTGGTCTGTGCAGTAGATGAAAGCATATTTGGAAACAGCTTATTGATTACTCCCATTGTGACAGTCTGCATGGAAATGCAGTGATCCCAGGGACTGAATTACCCTCTCACCTGTAGGACAAGACTGTCGTCTTAGGCTAAAGATTTATAACAGTTCTTACAACCTGAAACACTTTGCATATCCTTTGATAAACAAAGAGTAAGAGGTTTATAAAGGCATGTTTTTTGATTAAGCTTCTATGTTCAAAGACATAAAAATGAAGTAGATGTTGAAGGTGTTTTTCCCAGGTTTTGTTTGCCCATATTATGTCAAGATTTTTTGATTAAACGTTTCATTTAAATAGAAAGTAAAAAGTCACTTAACGGTCTATTGCACTTGAGTAAGTTTGTTAAACAAGCTCTCAGTGTGGACTGTTTGCATTTATCTTGAGTCACGAATTTGTGCTTTAATTCCTGCCTGTCTGAGCTGTGGAAAGATCTGGCCTTTCTAGTAGCATGAAGGAGCTGAATGGTCATCTCCCAAATTAATTGTCTGCTGAAAATGGAAGAAAAGAAATCTACATAAATTTCTATTCAGTTGTCTCTAGTGTGCTTTTTTATATGTCTGAAAATGATAAAAGAAAAAATCTGGTTTTGTGGAAAACTGGTTGTGAGATTTGTGGCTTTGTAAAAGCAGGTAGTCATCATTTTGCTCGAGAAGACAGTTTCCAAAAGTGTTCATTCCAAGTACTACATACTTCAGGTACTTGAAACTGAAAAGTAGGATTTCTCACCCTTTGTGATGTTCACAGGTAGATTACTGAACAAAGTGTCATATTTAATTGTTCCTCCTTTAAAATTGTATATCTTTGAGTATGCATTAGTAAGCATGTTAGATCGTGATTTCTAAAGTCTGGACATCTTTTTAAGCCTGTGCAGGGTCAAGCATTTCTAGATTATCCCTTCTGAGAAAAAACATCTTTCATAAACCTAGCTTCTGGTTGGGTGCTGAACACATGTAGTGACAGGGGATGGGCTGCCAGCACTTCTGAGCTCACAGTGGTGTGTCGGGGACTTGCAAGATTTGACTGTGAGATACTGTTCTGCACACCTAGTGGCAGTTTGCCTCAAATAATGAACTTTCTACATGATCAGTACTGGCTTAATTTGGAGCTGCAAAGAGGAGGAAAACAGCTCTGGTGTACAGCCACCACTTTGATTTGCCTGCAGGACTTGCTGTTAACGTGGGACCTTGCTCTCAGGTTGTATAAACTGGCATATCCCTGCAGATTTCCCCAAGGAATTCTGGCAGCATAGTTCAGCTGAGGGCCTGGCTTGTTGCTTAGATGCCTGAATTGTAAGGGTATTGATGGATGAGGTAAGGAGAGTTTTGTGGCACCTCTTCATTTCACTGCTTTTAGGACTTAAATCTAAAGAGGAAAATATCAGCATTCTAAGCGAGGAATAAACTGAGTATTAGTGGATTACGGCAGTGCGACGAGTTGAGGCATTGCACAGATGATGTAACCAATACAGTTACTCGCATGAAAATGCATTTTCTTTGCCTTTCATATCTCCAAGCTTTCCAACATACAATCTTTTCAGTGTTTGTTAAAAGGTACTTTTTAGCCACTTGTATTGCCTCTGGCCCAAATGCATTAAAGAGTGAAAGAACGAAGAGCTGGCAATGATTGACATCTTTGTCCTTCAGAGATACTAGTGTCCTAGTTCTTGGCGTGTTACCAACTATTGCATCACAGAGTCTGAGGAGCCTTGCCATTGAATAGGACCTATGAAATAGGTGTTCTTTCAACTGTATTTCTAAAAGAAATTAATACTTACAGAACATCTAGGTTCTCTGTTATCTCTTCAATCCATAGAAAGGACTTCTTTGCTATTAATCTGCCTTCCCTGTGGTCAGAGTACATTTAATATATGTGGGAAAGAGCAGAGTTTAACTTAGGAAGTTAATTTTTGTCTGAGGTGGAGACTCTTCTTCCTGTTTTAATTATATCAAAGTCCTGGTAAGTATTTTCAGAGGAGAAAGAAGGCTTATTTCTCTTCTCTGTCTGTCTCCCAACATGTGGCTTACTTCCAGAGGTCTGAAAACATGTATTTACAGATGTTTTAAAACAGTGAAATGTAATTTTATTTGCTAAAAAAAGTTTGATAATAAGTGGGTTTTTTACATTATCTTAGTACGCTTTTTTGTTTTGTTTCTTTTTGGCAAAGATTTGAAGACTTCCTTGCTCGCAAGTGGTCTTCTGAGAAGAGATTTGGTTTGGAAGGATGTGAAGTAATGATTCCTGCACTTAAGACCATCATTGATAAATCCAGTGAAATGGGAATTGAATATGTTATAATGGGTATGCCTCACAGGTAATGTTAATGTGAACCCCTCAGCTAATGGTCTTATTGTCTTAAACAAGTTTGGGGTTCTAGAGTATTATTGACGAAGCTGATGCTGCACAAGCTAGGGTAGCAAGAGTCAGTCATAGCAAGTAATGGTGGCACAGAACTGTAACAAATACCTGCCAGTGGGAGGCTACAGGCTGCCCCGGTAAATGCTACCAAAACTCTTCTGTTTACTTTGAAGCTGCAAACAAATGTGGCAGCAGCCATGGTATCTATCCTATTGAGTAGAATCTAGAAGTGAGAAAGCTTGGCCAGGTAGTATCAAACCTGCTTTTGCAGTCTGCCTTAATTGAATAATTGTTAATGGCATCGATTTAAAACTGCTAGATAGCTACAAAATTCCTTGCTCATACTTGGATGATATAAAATGTATGTGGGAATGCATTGGAGAAACTTTGCAGTGGGAGGATTTCAGGTTCAGAAATTTGAAGTGAACTTCTTATTTGCAAGTTTCTAACAGATGGCTTGCTGATTTTGAGGGTTTTATACTGTTAACTCGATTATTACCTTTTCTGAGATATAACTGTTTGGAATTTTCTTAGAGGTAGGCTGAATGTATTGGCTAATGTAATCCGAAAAGAGCTGGAGCAGATCTTCTGTCAGTTTGATCCCAAACTTGAAGCAGCTGATGAGGTAAGGTGCTTCTTCAAAACATATATAGAGAGATCAATATTCAGGGTAGTTTTTAGTTATTTTGGTCATGGTTATTATGAAAATAGCATTATCAGCTGCATTATGTTTTCTAGTTTGGGGAATACATGTCAGTGGAATTTCTTAACAAATTTAAAAACTGTACTGTGTGTCTAAATGCAGAAGCCGTTGTAGGAAGGTCTGTAAATAATTTTCAGGCCAGTTCCAGACTGAGATCATGAATGTCCTGGGTTTGTCTATGATAGAGTTAATTTTCTTTCTAGTAGCTGGTGTAGTGTATGTGTTGGGATTTAGGGTGGCTAAACCATGACAGTAATCTCTGAACCTCTTTCTTTGTTTCATATAAATTAAAATCAATATTCCATAAATATCCAATATTGGATAGTGACATTAGGATAAAAAAGGAACAGTGTTCCAATTTGAAATGTTGGTGTCAAACACAACATACTGATGTACAGTTAGCTTGATGCATTTTTCAGAAAGAAGCACATATTTTTAGGTGAATTGGATGCACCTGCTATGAAAACCGTTCCTAATTGTGACTACATCTTGTATGTTAGGGATCTGGGGATGTGAAATATCATCTAGGAATGTACCATGAGAGGATCAACCGAGCAACAAACAAGAAAGTCACTCTATCCTTGATGGCTAACCCTTCTCACTTGGAAGCAGTTGATCCTGTTGTACAAGGGAAGACAAAAGCTGAACAGTTTTATCGAGGGGATACAGCAGGGAAAAAGGTAAAGATTTTGATTAAATATAGTAACTCTTCTTGGTATTTTTTCGTGTTATTTTTAATAAAAATAGTTTGCCATCACTTTTGTATCACAGAATCTTCTTCTCGTCCCTCTCCACAAAAGGAATATATCACTTGTTAAGCTAGATAAGTCTTTTGACATAGCACTTCAAGGTAACTTCAGGAAGTAGGCTTAAAACCTTTTAATTTGAAAACTGAACCGAGGCAGCAGAATGTTGACAAGTCTATGGTTTATTGTAAAGATACAGTTGTGTTTCATAAGCAGTACAGAAGTATAGAGCAAAGAAATCTTGATGAGAAGCTTAAATTGCGGTTTTGCTTTCTAATATATCTATGGACGTGTGTGTGTATATTCCTCCCTCTTAGGTTATGTCAATATTGTTACATGGGGATGCTGCCTTTGCAGGACAAGGAGTGGTTTATGAGACGTTTCACCTTAGTGACCTCCCATCCTACACCACAAATGGCACTATTCACGTTGTGGTCAATAACCAGGTAATAAATAGAGCATTCTCCAAAAAATGTGTCTGCTGAATAGTTGCTAGTGGATTTCTTTTTATTCTTGTTTGTTATTAGCTGGGTGCATTTTCCCTTCCATTTATTAGAACAGTTACAATGTTTCTGAAAATGATTATAGTATCTAGCAGCTTTGAGTGAATAATATTTTGTCACCTACATTTATTTAATTCAATTTATAACTCTTAGTTGGATTAGGTTTGGTTTGGTTTGTCTTTAAGGGAGCAAAAAACCTAGCTAGACAAAATGAAAAGCTGATACTACTGCTGTGTAAATGACTATTAAATTAAAACCTCAAGCATTCAAAACAAAGTGGAGGGAGATGGCTTCATTTTAATGGAAGTTTCTGAAATTCTTAGATTGGCTTCACCACAGACCCCCGCATGGCCCGTTCATCTCCATATCCTACTGATGTTGCTCGTGTGGTCAATGCTCCCATTTTCCATGTGAATGCTGATGACCCTGAAGCAGTGATGTATGTGTGCAATGTAGCTGCAGAATGGCGAAACACATTCAATAAAGATGTGGTGGTTGACTTGGTAAGCCTTGGTTTTCTTAACTTCTCATTCTGTGCATTATGTACTACTCTATTGGGGCTGGGTTCTTGTGTGTGTGTGTGTGTGTGTGTGTGTGTGTCTTGGAAGACCCAGTCAAGAAACGTATTTTGATTTTTAATGGCCCATAGTTTCTTCATTTAAAAAAAACCACAAAGTAACAACTAACAGCCCCATAAGCATCCATAAATGTTTTTATACCATAAATCTCCTTCAAACTATGAAATTGAAAGATTTGGTTTTACATTTCCCTTACCAACAGAAACAATCTTTCCCTTTGTAGGTTTGTTATCGTAGGAGAGGGCACAATGAAATGGATGAACCAATGTTCACTCAGCCTCTCATGTACAAGCAGATTCATAAGCAGGTGCCGGTGCTGAAGAAGTATGCTGACAAACTGATTGCAGATGGGACTGTCACACTGCAGGAGTTTGAGGTACGCAACAACAGAGGGAACTTAAGAAGCTGTCAGTAGGAAGACACAACTGTCACTGTACGCTGTCTGCTTAAAAACATTCCTTTCATTACTGTGATGAGTCTTCACCCTCTGATGCTTTCTGCTTCAATTTGGTATAGATTTCAATGTAAAATAGATAGTATTGTAAGAAAAGGATTGAAAGTGCTGTGAAGTAATTAATACCTATGGACAAAAAAGAAATTGTTTCAGTTTTGAGATTTGTAAAAGGCGATCAGATGTGAATGTTGGAGATGGAGGCATTTGTCAGCTGCTCTTCTTCCTCTAGAATCTTGATTCAGTAGTACAAAAGTATTTGAATGCTCGTAGGTATAACGTTATCTTCATGTTGACAACCTGGGCAGGCCTGTATCCAGAAATACAACAATAAAATTGATTTAACCTTTCTATTTTCTTGCAAGAATTCAACTAAGTTCAGAGAGCATTTGAAATATTCCAGGAGGATGAAGTGTAGAATCTGGCGTCTGTGTTAAGTTACATAGGTCTTTACCTTAATCTTTCTGAAAGCAAATGTATAGGGGACAGATGCAACAAAGGACCTTCTGAGAAGTTGGGGCTAAGTAGTGACACAGTGTTGCAGATCAATAAAAAAGCAGTTTGTGTAGGTGCATTCTGTTATCCACAGCAAGGATCACAGCTCAGGCAGAACTAGCTATCTTGAAACATCATTGTTAGAGTGTGTTGGTAGCGGCATGGCTTTGGTGACCAGATCTAAGATCCTGCATGGGTGTTTTGCTGTATGGAGTGAGCTCAACACTCCTGTTAATTACTTTAAAGACCAGCTAGGTCAGTAACTTGAGTATGTTGTAGAGGGATTCTGCCTCTACAGCATACGACTTTGTAACTTTTGCTATTGATAGGTGTGCAAGTGGATTCTTAGGTAAACTCTTCTAGTTTCCTTGGAAGTTCTTTTTTGGTGGCTTTTATATAGTGACATGTGAGAGCTGGATAATGTTGATCTTAGAAATATGACTGTAAATTATAGTTGGTGCTTCAGTTCTGTCGCATTCTAGAGTACTGCTTTCAAATTCAACTCTTGGTAGTGTAACACCTCTCCAACGTATACATGTTTCTAGAAGGTCATTTGCTCCTATATAAAATGAAACTGTTTCTTTGCATAATTGTAATTAAATTTTCTTTTGTAGTTAAATAACTATTTTTATTGTACTGAATGGTGTCATCTTTAAGATACCAAGGTGGTATGTTTATCCATTTAAGTAAGAAAGCTTTTGTTCTGCAGGAAGAAATTGCAAAGTATGATAGAATATGTGAAGAAGCATATACGAGATCTAAGGATAATAAGATCCTACATATCAAGCACTGGCTTGATTCACCTTGGCCTGGTAAGAAGTATCATTTCATTTATCCTTCTGTTAATATTTTTGTGCTTTTATTTTTGAGTTTATATTCTAGGACTCTTAAATGTTTTTTATCAGACAATATTCATTTAAAATAAAACATGTGACTTTGTTTCAGCCCTGTTAATAGTAAAATAAACATTATGCTAGACCTACTTAAAAACATGCGAAGTAAGGTGTGACTTTGCAAAAGACATCTTTTCAGTTTAGCGGAGAAGTGTTTTTCCAGTAGTGTTAGTTGTCCATGCCTTAAGGAAGGTGTATGTGTCATGCTCTTGGTTTTTTTTGAGGATCGATTGACTTTTATTGGCTGCCTCTGCCCACATAGATGGACTTCACAAGGAATGAAAGCAGAAACAAAACAGATCATTGTGTGACTATAAGATCAAGTTCTGTTGTCATGTAGACAATGAAAATGATTGTTTCTCCCAGTGAAAAGTGAAAAAATAGGTTTGGCTGCTGCTTAGAATGTTTTCAAGACTTGTGAGTTTTTAAATAAACTGTAAATTGTGTAGATATCTCTTAATTACTCTGTGAATGTCTCATCAAATTTTTTACTTCCAGGATTCTTTAATGTGGATGGAGAACCCAAGAGCATGTCTTGTCCTCCAACTGGCATTTCAGAGGACCTGCTGACTCATATTGGCAATGTAGCTAGTTCAGTGCCAGTCAAAGACTTCAAAATACATGCAGGTCAGCTGGAGTCTTTGTTTCTCCTGGTGACTGTGTTTCTTGTTCAGATTTTACATTTCTGCACAAAAGTTGCTATTGCGCCATTTCCCAAAGAGGAAAATGCCTGTGACTTCTATTTTAACTCTTCCACCCTATAGGCAAGGAGAATGTGACATTTAAGGCCCTGCTGCTTGTTCTCAGCATAATGTTCTTTAGTATCATGCCACTTCTGTTCCCTACCTCATTAAAACAGACTTTCCTCTGAGGGAGGTAAATGCCTCTTTGTAACGTTAAGTTAATACCTCCTTTCATTCTTCAAGTCCTTGTGGAAAATACTGCCACTACGCAGCATGTTTGTGGGACTTACTGTGAAGTATGGCACCCATCTCAGGAAGCACTGTTAATGTCTTTTTAATGCTAAAACCAGTGTTAATTTGAGGTTCACTTAAAACACTTTTCTTATAGTTAGATAACTTTCTACACAGGAATATAGCTTGGCCTTTTCAGACCTGGCAACATTGATGATGTACTATGAGCCTGGTTTTAGTACAGCTGAATGCATTCAATGTGGGCAAGTTCAGCCACAGTTTTTCTTTCAGCTTACCATGTAGCACTGGTGATAGCACGAATCTAGCATTTTCTCAAAAAGTCTTAGCTTTTGGTCTGAAGAGATTCAATTCTGACTTTGTCATCTATTACAGTAAGAAGTTAAATGTGCTTGTCTCACTGGGGAGCACCTGGCACTGTGACAAAGTTCTGAGTTATTCTTATACTCCCCAGTCAGGTTGAAGTCTAGCAGCTCTGTGGGGAGCAATAATATGTTCGTTCCATGGGGAAATGTGGAGACGCTTTGTTTAGAGATCTTTTTCTTTCATTGCTGGTATGTTGGAATGTACTTAGGATCAGAAGAAAGAGGCGCTTTTTTTCTAGGTAAAATCTCTAGGTATTCTTTCTTCTTCAGAGTCATCCATCAAGGAATAAATTGTGTCTGCTGTGCATATTCTGTGTTTATGAGGTTTGGGGACAATTAAACACTGTTACAAGTAATGATGATAGGGCATTCCCAGTTATCAATTGCAAGTTTGTTAAGCAGATGCAATTGATAGATGAACTTTAAAACTCTTCTACATACTCATGCACTTTGTTCTGACACTGATAAATTTGAAATTATAGTCAGACAGTAAAATTTCTTACTAGACACTCTAATTAGAAGAGGTAGTCTTTCTTTAATAACTTGATAACTATTGACACAAATACTTGCCATTATATAAGACAGATTTATGGTTCAAAGCAAATTAGTCTGCAAGATTATTTTATATCGTCAGAAGTTTAGCATACTCTAAAGAGAAAACTCAAGGTTGTGGGTTGGATTTGAGTTTTTTTACTTAAAAAGCATTAACTTTGACAGTAGTTTTATGTGGAAAGCAATCAGGATGATTTTTTAATGAAAATGGGGATAGTAGTAAATGAAAGTATGGGAAAATATCAAATAGGGCAGATTACTAAAAGCATCAGTGCAGATGTGAAAGTAAGATGGTGTCAAGTGACACTGAATACACTAGAGTGATAGTCTCAAATCTAGAAGCACACATGTGAAGTTTTGAAGTTTTATTCCCTTTAAAAGTCACAGTGACACACATTGTGTTTTGGCTTACCAAGTTATAAAATCTTTAATGTAAAAAAAAATAATAAAACCAACAAAAAACCCAACAAAACCCAAACCACCAAAACCTAAACCAAACCAGCTTTTGGTTACCAACTGAAAATCTGTTGGCAGCTTCTACAAGTTACTATTTATATGATATTCATAGTATTGATTAATCTGGCCTGTTTCTGTAACATCTGCAGAAGTCCAGTAAGACAAATGCCAAGAAAAAGAGAGAAGAAAAAAAAGTTGATAATTCAGTATCTGATATTTTAAGTGTCTCATAAAACAGTACTTGGTGTTAGAGATATGAAAATAGATCTTTAGTAAGTAGTTCATCGTGTGTTTTTTTAATTGTCCTCAGTAGTTTCTGACATAGCCAATCTTATTTTCTTCCTCTGAAAAAGTTAGGAATGTTATGTAACCCTTTGCTTGGGAAACAAGTTGTTGTACTTTGCTAGCAGTCCAGTCCTAGAGGAACAGTTTGTAGACCCCATTAGGATCTGTGTTTAACTTTGCCAGTGAGGAAGGAGAAAGGTGAATGTAATGTGAATGTATCTGATTTCTGATCTCTGTTCCAATATAGGACTCTCTCGAATTTTGAGAGCTCGCCTGGAAATGACCAAAAACAGGGTAGTTGACTGGGCTTTAGCAGAATACATGGCTTTTGGCTCTTTTCTGAAAGAGGGGATCCATGTACGACTAAGTGGACAGGATGTAGAGAGGGGTACTTTTAGGTGAGTATTGAGATAATTGTTAAATGCTCTCCCATACTTAAACACCTTTATGTTTTGTTTTGGGTTTTTTTTGTGGGTTTTTTTTTTGTTTGGTTGGTTGGTTTTTTTTTTTAATAATGTGGTCTTCAGGGGTCAGGAAGATTCTGACAGTATAGAGTAATCAATCTACTGTGTCTCTGTGGACAGTTTTTTAAAGTATTGTATTTAAGGCAGACCAAATGTTCTGAGATATTTTCTTCTTTACTGAAACTCAGAAATGGGTTGTTTGGGTTTTTTTTTTTTTGCTTTCTAGCTAAGAATTCAGCTGCAATACATGTAATAGCTGAGAGAAGTAAAAGAAGGGTATTTGTTGCTGCAGATTCTGGAGTCTTTTAAATACCATTCCAGTGGTGGCTCCTTGGAACTCAGATATCCTGTGAACAAACACATTGCCTGTTGGCAAGACTTTTTTTAAAGTGAAACAAGAACCTTTGTACTGAGAATTTTAATGACTATAGAGCATGAATGAACACAGAATCAGATCACTCAGTAAAAATATATACTGTTCTGCTGCCTTACCTGATTCTCCATGGAGTGAAATGTTAATGATGTATTTAATTGAAGCCTTTGATGCGAAGCCTATTGCTGGGATTGAATGAACTAGCAGCTGCACTGTGCTTCATTGTGAGTGCTAGCAGAAAAAAAAAGGGATAAATCTTGGTACCTCTCTTCTCTGGGGAAGTGTTCTGTTCCTGTGCTGAGCTTCAGTTGGTGTCTACTCTTGTTGGGCTTTCTTTTGTTTGCTGCCATTCTAATGGCAGTTTAATGGAATCCTCTGGACAAGACCTGAAAACAAAACTGAATATGGGGATATTCCCCCTATCCTAACCCTGACTCACACGTGGCCATTGTTTTGCAACCTGCCCACCTTCTCAGGTGAGTGCTTAGTCATAGCTAGCACACATCTATAGACTTGTCTTTAGAATACTGATTCTTGGTATTCCTGGTTCTCTCACTAGTGGAAGAGGGTTTTCCAGACTGTTGTCTAAATTTTCTTGATGTATGTTTAAGCTAAAAGTAATTAGTAAAAAGTAATATGGGGAAAAAAGAAAAATCATATTCAAATAAAGAGCTATTCAAACTGATGAAGGCTAGCTAAAGATTCCTGTGCCTTCTGGATGTTATTATTCAGTCTTTTAGAAAAGGAGTAAAAAGGCATTGGCCTGGGTTGTTTTCCACACCACCCGACATCAGTCAAGGCCCTATTCTTGTGAAGTTAGCACAGAAGCTGTCACTGCAGATGTTTGATTTATAGTGACCTTGTAATGCTTTACCTCTGGGTGTGAAGTTTACCTGATGAGTAGTGGTATTTACACAATACTAGTTATGGTGTGATTATTTGTTATGAATGTTATAGGGAGGTTGAACAATAAAGGATGAGATTAAAAAAATGTCTTGGACCTGAGGAATTCAAAGAACATTCAACTGCTCTCTTGAACAGAAGACAACACTAGCAATGTGTGAGACTTGGCCCATTATACTGTGTTTGGGCTTATTTCATCATAGGTTTGAGTAGAAAAGTTAACTTGCGGTACAAGCACATCTAAGAGATACTGTGGTTCTCAGGAAGCTGCTCTTTTTGAGCTGTGGTTTGGTTGCTTTGCCATTTATAGTAAAGGCAAGCAACTACCCTAACCACTGGAGACATTTGCAAATACTGGTGTGTTTTTATTGGAAAAATGCTAACACATAGAAAACATACATCTCTTTATTCTCTTACTGAGAAGATCCTTCCTCACTCCCAAAAATCATTGAAGTACAAACTGTCTCAAATCTCTGGAACAAATTGAAGAGGGAGTATCAGCTAGAATTTGGGAAGAATTGAAGATACTGCATTGCCATAATGAAAACAACATGATGGGAGTACTTTCATTTTTTGGAGCTGCTGAAGTGCTGTCTAGAAAGAAGTACTTTGTGTCAGTATTCAGTGTAATGACTTGCTTTCTTCCTATTTTGGTACTCCATGTTATCAATAGACAGAAGCTAGATAAAGCTGCAGATAGGGCCTGGACCCCTTCTCATCCTGAAGACACACTCCGGAGAAGGGAAGAGGGAGGAAGAGACTTGATCTGTGCTGGTTTGATGTTTGTAAACCTGACAATTGCACAACAGCAAAACCTGAGTTGCACATCTATAATTCTGTCTGTCTCTCTGTGCTCATTGCAGTCACCTTTTGCTGGGGAAGCACAAACCTTCATGCTCAAGAAGCTTATTGCCTGGCCAGGCCTTCTGTCCTTATCTGAATGACAAAAAGAAAATGGCAGTGGCAGAAATTTATTTCTGCCTAACAGCTGTCTGGTGTTCGTACATTCCCCTACACACCTCCCTCCCTGTGCTGTTCTTCAGGGATTCTGCCTTTTCCTGGCCTTACAGTGTTGTCTTTAAATACATTTCAGAGCTCTTTTGCTTGCATTCATTATAGCAAAGGGAAGTACAAGGAGATTCGGTCTCCAGCTCAGGGTTGGCAGCTAGACACAGTAGTTGCTACCAGTATAATAACTGTCCTTATGCTAGTGGTTGTAAAGTCAGACATATCGGTGTGATTCACTCAGTTAGTCTGCTCAGAGAGTTAATGGATTACAGTAATTACTGCAGTCATTTCTGTTTTGGTAGTGCTCCTTGGTGCCCCATTGTAATGCTGATTAATGATGTTCTAGAGAACTGTAAGTGGTGCGTGAGAGTGGAAATACCAGGAAAGAGGATACAACTGCTTCAAGTCTTGGTGCTGAATTTAGATTAATTTTTTGCACAAAAGACAAACAATGAAAAGACTAATAGAATTTTCCAGGGAGGCAGAGTGAAATTGTTTTAATAACAAATTTATCTTATTCCATTTTATTTTTACTTTAATCAGTCTATTTTACAGCAAAAACTTCCCCACCCCTTCCGTTTTCCTGGTACTGACTTCTGCGGATGATGAGGTAGTTTGTTTCCATGAGTGCTTGAGAACAAGCTTGGATAGTAAAAGTTCTCAGAAGGCAGTGATTGTATTTAGATGTGATGGTATCTCAAGGTTTCAACCAAACCAGGTTGTCGTGTAAAGCAAAATAACTGTTGCTTGCGTGCTTTCTAGAGCATGGGTTTGAAAATAGCTCTGTCAAAGCCCAAAGTTATTCTCAGCTAATAAATTTCTTTCAATATCTGTTTGCAGCCATCGTCATCACGTGCTTCATGATCAAGAAGTTGACAAGAGAACGTGTGTTCCCATGAATCACCTCTGGGAGCAACAGGCCCCCTACACTGTGTGCAACAGCTCCCTCTCCGAATATGGTGTCCTAGGTATGTCTCAGGGTACCTATCTGACAGATCTGCATATGTTTTAATAGGTCTCAAACAAGATGGAGGAACTGATGACTGCTAATTAAGAGGATTTTTTTTTTTATTGTGCTTTAATGTGGTTAAGCCCTCCTGGCCACAAAGTTTTACTTTGTGGCTTGAGTTTGCCAAGCCTCAAAACAAACAGAAGTCTCCTGTGAGTAATATTTTAAAATAAACAAACTATGCCATAGTTGTATTTTGATATTATAACAATCATAGCAGTTTAGTATCAGGTGGTAGCCAGGAATTGCAGAACAGGGGCTTAAACTGATTTCATCCCACTTCACCCTCTGAAAAACAAGTCGTTCTGCCATGAGATTCAATAAATTTACCTGGTTCATTGTAAGGTTTGTCCCTAGTTGTCTGCTTATCTTGAAGGATTTTTAAAAACTCATTGTAGTATAAAATGTAAGCCAAACTCTTGTTTGGGGTTTTTATCCTACAGTCTGTTGTTATGGGTTTCATGCTTAATGTGTATGTCAGTTTTAATATTTTAATATAAGTTAATAATCAGAGGGGAAAGTGACGACCAAGTGCTTCTTTTGTTGTTTGGTTTGGGTTTTTTTGTTTAATTTTTGAGCATGTGAATTTGCAGGTTTCAGCGTGCTTGCAGCATAAAGCCCCTGCACTCTTCAAATGGTATGCTTGTTTCTTTAGGCTGCTCAGAACGTGCTGGTATTTCAAAGCTGTAAGCTGGGAGCCTTAAGCAGCCTGTGATGGAAAAGTCACAGAATATGCTAGCATTGGTCTCAGTAGTATGCAATAGGAAATTGCATAGAAATGATGGAAGACAAATTTCAGATAATAATGTAGGTGTAAAAGGAGCAAAGCTCATCAAGAAAGGCAGTGTCAGAAGAAGTTGCAAAACTGTTCAGTATGAAGTGGGTATCAGTACTCTCCTCCTCAGGTTCTGGCATCTTGCAGGCAGGAATCCCCACGTTGTACTTTTACGGGATTCAGTTGATGGTATTTGCCTGTTGTGGTTGATCTTAGCAATGCTGGAACATGCACATAGTGCTTTCTTAAAAGGGGAAAAACTGTCAACAAAATCAGGGACACCTCATAATACAGATTTTAAAAATCTATCCCAGCCTTAGCTGAACTGCCATTCTGAATGGTGCTATTTCAAGAAAACACGTTCTTGTTAGTGATAACATTAGTCATGGTGAACTATATTTTTGGTACTGGACAGGTATTTTACCTTCAGCTACAGAGAATAGATAACCTCACTTTGACATGGTGAGGGTGGCAAGAAATGTGGAACACAAAATAAATATATCTAATAATTAATCAAAAATATTACTGATTCTATGGATAAATAATGAAATATTGTTTCATATCCATTTTCAAAGCTGATGCTGAAGGAAAAAGATGAAACATTGTAGCAGATGAAGATTGTAGCTGAGAGCTGCTTGCTTCCAAGTTCCAGAAGTATTTGATCATATGGTCAATTTTACATATGTGGTGGTTTAACCCCCATCTGGAGCCTAAACACCACACAGCCCCCTGCCTAGCTCACTCACCCCTGGAATCATAAGGGTAAACATTGGGAAACTCAGGAGTTGAGATAAAGATACTTTAATAAGGAAAGCAAAAGCTGGATATGCAAGCAAAGCAAACCAAGGAATTGACTCCCCACTGCCCGTGGACAAGCAGGTGTTCAACCATCCCCAGGATGGCAGGGCTCCATTGTACGTGGTGGATAGCTAGGAAGATAGATACCATGGCTTCAAATGTGTCCCACTCCTTCCTTCTTCCCCCAGCTATATATGTTGAGCATGACATCATGTGGTATGGAATATCCCTTGGGTCAGCTGGGGTCAGCTGTCCTGGCTGTGTCCCCATCAGCATAGATAAAACCCAAGAATTTCATTTCAGAGAAAGATTTTTGTTTGATTCTGGTTACCTATTTTTTTTTCTCACAGATTGGTCCAGGGGTTCTTAACTTGAGCCTATTTACAGTGTTGCTGAAAATTTTTTGTATAAGTGGGTCATAGGTTTCTGGTTTGGGGGTTGGTTGCTTGCAGGCTTTTTACATTTAATAATATATCCAGATGGGAAAGCAACATATGTTTGGATATGGTTGAAATCTGGTTTTATTCCAAAAACTACACCTCAAGAGGTCTAGGAAGGCTGGTGTTGAAATGATAGGAAGCGTGATTTTATCACCACAGCAGTTCTTTTAAAACAATTAACCATGGGCTCTCTTCCTTTCTATTTCTGGATCTTATCTTGCTCACTGTTGCTCTTCCTCCTTCCTAATGTGGAATTTGATTTAATAATTTTCACTGACTACAAGCAATAGGACAAAGTCCAGGTTTATTCATACACAAAAGTACCATTGCTGTGTAATTTTGCCTCAGTAGATGTGATAACAAGTTCTTCAATACTAATAGTACTGATACTTTACATTAAGAAATTAAAATCCCTCATGTCTGAGATGTTTTGTAACAGGAAATGAGTGATGATTTTTTTTTCACTAAAAATGCCATGTTACTATATTGAAGTGATTTTATATTTACGTTTTCTCTCCCTTGTTAGCTTTTACTTACCAGATTTCTCTGTCATGTTTACTCCTCTGTTTAGTTTCCATAGAGAGAAGATATGTTCCACATCCTCCTTCATATGTGGAAGAGTAAGCAAACAATTGCAGTTCAAGGAGTTCTTCAGGAGTAGCAACAGCCCCAACCCCTTTATTTCCTCTCCTATATTTATTATATAAGCTTGTTACAAGGGGCAGTTTGCAATCAGTCCCCTCAAATATTCAGTGGGAGAGTTGTGAGAGGAAAACATTTTTAATTCCTGTATTTAATATGTAACATCTCAAGTATTTTGGGAATTCCCTTACTTTCTGAACCTGAGCTAAGTAAAAATGATTGAACAGTCCAGCATGGTAAAACTACAGATTATTTCCTTGGCAGGTACATAAACCAAGAACTGGCATCTGTTTAGATCTGTGAGCTTTGCACCAAGTTGTTTTTGAGGTGTTTAGGAACACCTGGGGTGTAACTGCTTCATTATAGTGATGCTCTGACAAGATTGATTTCAGTTAGAAATAAAACAAAGACAGTCTTGTTAACTTGGAGTGCAAACAACCGCTTATTCTTTGTATACAGGAAGATGTGGAATGTGTGTAGTGAGGCATTAAATCAGAGTGTTTAAGAACCTCTGATAATTTTGTTTGCTGTGTCTAGTATTTTACCTGTATCCAGATTATCACAGTTTAGTTGTGGATCCACTCATCTAGCTATACATTTTCCCTTTTACTGAAAGTCTGGGAGTATGAGTGATGGCTGTATGAAGTTATTTAGGCAAAGAAATGTATTTGGTGATTGAGATAGAGGAGAAAAGGAAATATAACTTACAGGCAGTCCATGCCACCTCTTCAGCATTTTTTAAATACTTGAAAAGTTCTGTCTTTCTTTACTGTCCTCAGTATGATTTGTGCAGTGCTGATTCTCCATCCTCTGCAACCTTCTCCTTTGAGGGGACTTGGGCTGTAACATCCCATGCCAGCAACATCCAAGCAAGATAGACTTGGAACCTAGTGTGTGCTTCAGCAAATTCCTGAACTGCGAGACCTGGAGTACAGCTTTCTCAAGGGGGAAGGTCACGTTTAAAGCATAAGATGAAGGGAAGAGGACAGATACTGATTTTATTTTTTTAATACACTCCTATGATGAATAATGTAGTATTACTGCTCATTCAAAACAACATATTTTTAAGGTTAGGAGTAGCAAATACAATTATCTGTCAGAAATTGTGTTAGGAAATAGAAAGACTGTAGAAACCAAGGACCAGATTCTCAATGCTCTAAGAAGGCATCAGTCTTTCTGTTTAGCAGTCAGCCACCAGCTGGATCTGAGCTTCACTTTCCTGCGCTGTGTTTGGGTTTGTGAAAGGATGCGTGTCCCGCTGTTAGTCCCCGCACTTACACTTTCTGTTGAACACAGCACTGATCTGTCTTTGTGACTTCCGTCATTCTGACATTAAATCCTGCACTGATAAACCCTCTGTAGCCATTAGTTAACGTTCATGCCTTGAGTCACTTAGAAATCATATTGAATTAAGCCATAGCCTTACTTATGTTAATTGAAAAACTATAGTTCTTATGTCAATCATGAGAAGTGCTGTGGGGAAAAGCACAGCATAATCTGCTGTGTAAGCTGCCACACTGCTTGACAGCACCTTTTTCTCTGCCAGAGTGACGGAGGAACAGTAAGAGAGCACAGCAGGAGCTGGACTAACAGAAACAAGCATTTCTGCTATGCTTATCATCTGGGGACCTTAATGAACTTCAGCAATTAAAGCATTCGTTTTGCAACCTTAGTCAAGTGCTATGTATTTTTCTTTCCTCTCTCCCCTTGGTTTGGAAGATTACCAGGCTGTTGTGCTGGGTCTTGGTCCCCTGTGCTCTGGTGTGCTCTGAGCCTTGAGCGGTTGCCTGGTGTTTGGCAGCTGGCTGGTGGCTCTCCACCACCCTTTGGGTGTGCAGATTCTTTACCTCATTCTTTAATCTGCAGCCTGGTTGCCTGGACAGATTAGATTTGTTCTCTGTGTTTGTAACTGTGTAAGAGTTAATCCTTTAAAGCTTGCACAGCGTTCTGAAGAAGTGTGCAGTTCTTGTCTTTGAAGACACGGTGGTTTGGAAGGTCTCTGCTGCAGTTTTTTTAACCCTTAACTCTGGTTTGAGGCTGAGCCTTTGTAGGAACCACTCCCCTCAGTTCCTGATCCATCTCTAGAACTGTGGAGTCTTTCTAGCTCAGGTCACCTTCACTGACCTTGAAGCATCTCGTGCCATCAAATCCCTTCCAGGAGAAGCACTTCCCTCTCACCTTGCATCTGTTTAGATGTTCTTATCTATCTCTCTTCAAATTTGGCAGTTCAGATCTTGTTCTTTAATTGACTTTCTCTACATGCAGGTAGGGGTTGTAGTTCATTACAGACTCCCTAGTAATTGCTGTAATCACTGGCTGAATGGCTTTATTGTTAGGAACTCTCTTTGTCATTTGCCTTCTGGAAAATGACTTCTTATATGCCAGAGATGGGTATACCACAAACACGTTTCATCAAATAGAAGAATTAATTTTAAAATAGTAATCATAATGTATAGATTACATTATGGTATGATTCCCCAGATATTTTTATGACTGTCAGAAAACTTGCAAAAGGTACTGTGTTAGGATCACACCTTTCAGTGCAGCTTCACCTGGGACGTTGTTGCCTTGTGGAGATTATTTGATCAAAGTGGACAGGATAGGAAATGAGAAACGACGAGGTTTTTTCCATGTGAATTTTAGGGGTGGTTTTAGTATAAGAAACAGAAATAGAGGTGTGCTCTGACCAAGTTTTAAGTATGCATATTGCTCCGTTCTATTTGAAAAGCATTGTGTGATTATTGATAACTCCAAGCAGTCAAGATCTCAATTCATTCTTCTCTAAAAGCTGGATTATCCCATCCTTACAGAGAGCAGCATATGCACAAATAAGTCTTGAACATATTGCACATTTTCTCAACCATGTCACCCAATCAGTAGAAATGGTCTCTTAATGCTTGTGTAAAATTAGAATGGGATTCAAGCCTGTCTAGGGAAATCTATTTTTCAGATACCTTTGGGAAGAAGAATTGAAGGAGTTGTATAAGTTTTTCCACTGTTTGCATTGTGTTAAAAACAAGAGAATCAAACAAATCAGGAAGACAGATAAAATATGTTTTAAAAGAAAGGCTGTTCAGGCAGGCCAGAGGAGTGGTCAGGAAAAGCCGTCCTCTTTGTAAAGTGTCTCTCTGATTTAGCAGTCACCTTTTTGCCTCTAACTTACTAGTTGCTTTTTGGTGAAACAGGAGCATCTGCTGGAGTCATGGATGGGCTGTTTGGAGTTCAGCAGTCTAGAAGCCAAGTGATTCAAAGATTTCTTGCTGTGGAGATGGTAAACAAAAAGCTGGGTTGGAATTAGCAAGGCGTGAACTATGAAGACATACTATGAAAACATCACGTAAAACTGTTTTCTCTTTGAATAAACAGTTTAACTTGAAGCTCTTGTTGCTTTTTCTCTCATGTTACTTGTTAAGTAACGGTTCCGTTGCCCTGCAGTTGTCCCTCTACTAACCTGCCAGGAAAGTCTGTGTGCTGACATTGACTGAAGCTGGTCCTGGAGCAGAAGAAAGAAATCCTCTAGTTCCAATTAGCTGTTGTCACTGAGTGAAGCTAAAGCAATTTCAGTTTCATGATAGATGACCTGTGTCAAAACTTCATGTTGAGCGTTGGAAGAATGTTCTTGTAGTTTCTGTTAGAGAGGGACTTTTCTGATAAATGGGAAATCTCACTAGTTTTGTTGAGGCTTTTCCTTGTGGAACTGGACAAGTTAGTTTAAACTTTCTGTAATCACATATTCATTAGTCCTCAAATTTGTAAGGTGAAAGTGCCTGTCTTTCACCCCTGTATCTTTTGGGTGGTTGTGGATTGTTTGGGGTTTTTTTTTGGGGGGCGGGGGGGAGTTAATTTGGTTTGGTTTCGTATTTTTTATTCTTTCTCCCCCTCCACCCTCCTTCCCCTTTCAGGGAGGGAATCACTTGTGCATGTTTGGAGCATCTAGGACACAAAGACTTTGATCTTAGCTTAGAGCTCTGAGTATCTCTCTGATAGTGAGCATAAAGTTGAACGAAACCAAAAAAAAAAAGGTTTGAATAGGTTTCACTTGATCCTGACATCATCTTCCATAGCTAACTCAATTACCTTGCACTAATAACACTGAAGTAACTCACATGCTGTATATGCCATATGTTGTTGTTTTCTATCTCAAAATATATGATTTTTCTTTTTAAAGACTGGTATGCCAGGACATCTTAATGCTATTTTAGGTATTTTTCTATCACTGCTTATAAAGGTTTTTGGTATTACAGTATTTTCTTTCTACTGTGTCTCACAAAGAGGCTCTTCTAGAGGGGTTGCAGCCTCCAGCCACCAGGATATAAATCACAAATGACAAATGTATGAGAGATGCCAGCTATGGCTTGCTGGTCACCTCGTAGCACCCTGTTAGCTGGAGACTGTGGAGAATGTCAAGATGCTAAGCTCCTCTCTTCTGGGAAGGATAAGGGGGGTTTGTTGTTTTGGGGTTTTTTAAAGCTTCTGAAACTTTTGTGGTAAGAAGAGTTGTGGAATGGGTTTGGTCAGAAACAGAAACTAGAGTTCAAATGACTTTGTGGTTTGTCATAGCTTCAAACAGTGTACTATAGTTTACTGAATACTGGTGGTCACAAAGTATTATTGGATTTTACTGCTATAAAATACTTAGGAGGTGTATTAGTTTAGGAACTATCCACAACACGAGGTTTTACACACTGATGGTTTTGTCCTGTATTTCTGAGAATTTACACGAGTTAAAAATGGAGAGACCCACCTAACACATGGTATTGGGATAGGTGTGCCATCCTCTCAGGTATGAAGGGCTATCTCTTTTCATCCCAAATGCTGATCTAGGGTACATTCCTGTCTTAAATGTACACTACTTTTGTGACTGTTTGGAAGTGAGAGAAGGCTGGAGGCCAGTGGGACAGATGAAGCAGTACAGATGTTTTGTTGCCAGAAGTTGTGTTCCATTTTTGCTTAGGCTAGTTTTGCTCTCAAGCCTATATTATAGATCAGTAGTGTAAATCAACTGTAGCAGGAGGGGACTTGCTGCAACTTAGGTTACATGTGCAGATCTTGGAATAAAGAAGTTTTATGAGAGATAAGAAATTCATATCTGTCAGCTCACTCTGAGGGTTTTTTTTTTACAGTTTTTCAATTACTTGGGAAAGTGTTACAACTCATTATCATAGTTTTGTAATAAAATTTTACAACAGCAGTGCTAGGTGCTCAGCTGGAGTAACCTTCTAGGAGAGTCTTCCCATGTTGCAGTTCTGTACTTGCAAGTAGAAAAAGCAGAACTTGAAAACTTCAACTTAAAACATTTATTCTGTGTATGTATCAGTTTTCCCTCAGTCAGAGTCGCTACATCCTGAGCAGTGCTATGTTTCACTGTTTTTTACTGAGTGCTTTAACTTTCCTAGTTTTTATCATTGCAAGCTATAGGTGTAGAGTATGAGTACAGGTATTAGCACTCCAGGCTCAGCTAAACTCAAGTGTCAAAGGAAAATATGAACAGAGTTCAAATATATATTTTTATATTATTAGATAAATGTAGGTGTTCGCTACGGAGCATGGTATAGAAAAAATGCCTTAAATGTAAGCATGGTCATTAAACTGAGGTAGGTGCACTGCACATAGCTAGGTTTTCATGCTTTGCCTTGACATAAAATTCAGCATTTTTTTAAAGCTACACAGCAGAGGCCATGTGGCACATGCAGCAAACTATTGTAGCTTTCTGTCTTTTCCTTTGCAGAGCTTGTAGGAATCAGTTACCTAGCTTACACTGCAGTAATGGTTTGGTTTGGTTTTCTTTTCTCTCTTGGCTAGTCATCTCCTTGGGTCCTGTTGTAGAGCTGGGGCTTTATCATACTGCAGCAAGTCTCTCTGTGAGAGCACCAATTTGTTTCTGCTTTATAAGACATAACCGTGGAGCCTGTTGAGAGCCTTCAGTGATGTTTGGGCCTTGATAAGTTTTAAGAGCAGACAACAAGCTTCCTGGCTTGCTCTGTGCAGAATCCCTGAGCTACTGCTGTTAACCTGACATGACTCAGTGGGAATGTGTGACCCTTCTGCTCTGTGTGCAGCTGCTCCTCATTGTTCTCTACACCCTTCACCAGCTTTGTTGCCCTTCTTTATACATGCTCCACCAACCAGGTGTCTTTCTTGTAGTGAGTGTCCTCCCATGAAGAGCATTTCTGGTCTGTGCCACCGAGGCAGAGATCTAGAGGGTCCTTAACCTGGACAAAGAAAGGATTGCTTACCCAAGTCCCAGGTGTGCACCTATTATGATCAAGGTTTTTGAAGATCTGAAGACTCTGATCCTGCTGATAGTCAGGAGATTGATGTCAGCAATGATTGTGTTCAGCACCTGCGTATGATAGAAAAAAGTGTTGTGCAGGGCTGTGCAAGTAATAGAATTCACAAGGAGTTTCTTGAACTAGTACTGGGCTGTAAATAGATTTTTACATGAAAAGATGGGACCGGCCTCAGTGAGCTCTCAGGAAAACGTCACATGAAAGTCTGAGCTAAGGAAGGTTTTAGTTGTTAATTTAAAACCTTGTATGGTATTTAAATGTTTGAAGAAAAGTTTGGAGGATTAGAGTCCCTCACTATTTACTAATCTTCAAGTCAAAAGGTGCTACTGAAAACTACATGATTTAATTTAATATTTTTAATGAGGAATGAACAGAATTCTTAGCCATTATTTTCTAATTCTCCTACTTGTTTGGTTCCCAGGCTTTGAACTTGGCTTTGCTATGGCGAGTCCCAATGCCCTGGTGTGCTGGGAGGCCCAGTTTGGAGACTTCCACAACACGGCACAGTGTATAATAGACCAGTTCATCAGCTCCGGCCAAGCCAAGTGGGTTCGTCACAACGGAATCGTCCTGCTCTTGCCACACGGAATGGAAGGAATGGTGAGGGCACTGGCTGGCATGTGCAGGAGGGAAATGCTGGCTACTACACCTTCTTCTGCAACTTTAGAAGCCAAAGGTTTCTTGAGGACCTGATGGTATTATGAAACTGGGGGAGGAAGGCACTGTTAGCATGTGGGACTGCTTCAGGGCTACAGAAAACAACATGGGTGGATTTATCCTTGAGAACCAAAGAAAACTGAGACATATTTCCAAGCCTTTATCTTTGTGTCCTTATTAGTGGCATGTGCTACTTTTTCCCCCTATTTTTTCTTTTTTTTTCTCTCTTTGTATCTTTCCCTAACACTGCCTTCTTTCCTTAGAGAGCCCAACTCTTAGCATACCATAAAAAATAAATCCTTACTGTCTAGCAAGACTTGCTTGGTTTTACTTTACATGAGGTATGTCTGTGGAAACACTGCACTAAACTCACTTGCAATGAAATCATAGAATCATAGAATCATAGAATGATTAGAGTTGGAAGGGACTCACAGAGGTCATCTAGTCCAACCCCCAACTAGATCAGGTTGCTCAGGGCCTCATCCAACCTGACCTTGAATGTCTCCAGGGATGGGGCATCCACCCCCTCCCTGGGCAACCTGTTCCAGTGCTCCACCACTCTTACAGTAAAGAACTTTTTTCTAATATCCAATCTAAATCTCCCTCCCTCTATTTTGAATCCATTACCCCTTGTCCTGTCACAACAGGCCCTACTGAACAGATATGATATGAAACAGATATGAAATGATATGAAACAACTTTGAAACTTCTTCAAAAATCATTGTCATTGGGTAACTTTCATGTAATAATTTCCTTCTTTCTGGGAAGGAAAATGTTTGCACTAGCTGTTGTCTTTGGTGGATAGGAGGAATGAGACAGGGTGTTGGAGGGAAAAGGCATGGCAAGCTCTGTATAATATTATATGAAGTTCATATCAACAGTAGAAATCTTTAAGTCTTTTAAATTATTTTAAAGGCTACATGGACATCATGTTAGGCTAGGTTAATTTTCTCCTTTTCAGATGCATTAACATTCATGAATTGCTGCATGTCTGCTTCTAGTTTCCTTTTAAAAAAAGCATAGTATGTGCCCCAGTGGCAGTCTCCATCTGCATAAATATTCTAGACCTTTCCCTACAAACTGCGTCATTTCCATTCTCACAGACAATTTGGTTGATTTCCATTCAGTTATATTCCTGTCCTGATACGCCGGAGGGCATTCGTATCTTATGAATGGCTTTCCCTACTCATTTGTGCATAAAGAATAAAAGGTCTCATGCTGCTCACAGGAGTTTTGATAAATTAATTTTTTTTTTTTTAATGAATCCTGAGGGACTGCCTGAATGTACCCTTAGAAGGAGGTGTGGTCCTCTGTGGGTTAGCTCTCAGCTGAAGGGAGCTCGTTCTCTGCTACTTATAATGCAGTTAATCTTTATTTTCTCTTAGCCACTTGGCAACTAAGATTCATCCAGAACTTCTGAAACATGCTTATTTTGTTTTGAGTGTGAAGTGGTTTCAGAACATTTAAGATTACCACTGGACTGTTGAAATCTGTGATCTTCTTTAGAGGAGCTTTCCATGACAGGAGTCTTTTTCTTTCTGTAACTGTGTGTTGGGGACAGTGTGATTTGGGGAATGATTAGTAATGGGATATGGATCCCTTCACCTCTAGGTCATGCGTTCACGCGCAAGTTGGCTGTGATTGAAAGACTCTGGTGCCTAACAGCTCCTTGGGGACTCATCTGAAAGTAGCTAATGGATTCAGTATAGGTCTCACTGGATAGGTGGTCACTGTAGAAATAAACCCTGCCCCATCCCACGCAGCAATTGTTGGCAATCCAGCTGGTGGTGTCATCAGAGAAACCAAAGATGGATGTGAGCAGTGAGGCTCTGGATTGAGGTTGTTGCTTGGGCAGTGTGTGTGTTGTAGGGAAGCGTCACGTGTCTTCCCTGTGACTGTTTGCTATTAACATCTGTTTCCAGCATGCTGAATAACCCAGTGTGCTTGTTAAGCACTATGTACCTACATAGGTTGTACTGGATGTATGTGTGATTTACAGCAAATAGATGTATACAGCACAGGTATTACAATATTGGACTGTTACTGTGCACTGTCGGTTTTCACAGCTTTGCTGCTTCTTCTCAAGCCCTTACCCATTCATGATGTGGCACCTCAGAAGTGGAGACAGACTTCAAAAGAGTAGTTGTGCAAGACGCAGTTCCTGGCTCTTTGTGTTACTCCTTTGTTGCCAGTAGTGTTTTTTCTTTTGAATCCCTTTAGTCCAGGGAGTAGAGTGAATCCTGCACTTGGAAGCAAGGAAAGTGATGTGCTGAATCAAGGTGGACTGCTAGCTGTCAAAATAGTGAGTGATTTTAGAGATCATACCTTAAGGTTTCAACAGAGGAAGTTATGGTGAGAGACAGCCACATAAAGAAAAGAGCTCATATGGACACAGGTTAGGAGCTGTAGAAAGATCTGAGAGATGTAATAGTTCATGTCTTCGGGTTAAATGCCTTACAACTGTCCTCAGAGTGAAGGTCCTTCCTAACGGTAACTGTCACTTGAACAAGCAAAGTCTGCCAGCACTAGCAGTAAATAAAAGAGCACACTGCATTCTTGTGCTTCCATTACCCCTTGTCCTGTCACAAAGAAGATGAGAGGGAAGATAACAGATTCCGTTACACTCCTTGTTCCTGATAGCGCCTGTGACGGCAGCATGCTCTGCTAGTGCTCAGTGGATCTAACAGTGTGCACTAAAAGAGAATACCTTGGGTACTGCTAGTAGGACGGGGGACGTGAGTGTTCTGTACTTTGATGGGGTGTAAAATACCTCCTGAGGAGGCAGAAATTAATCACAGGTTTATCTGGTAGATAATGTGCACGTGTATTTTGATCTGTTTTAGCTGAAGCATTCCTCTAGGCTATTGTGTCCTGTACTGAACAGTGGACAACCGTAAGAGAGGTGCTGAGCCTGCTTGCATTGCTAATATAGCAAAGATAGTAGTTAACTTAGTGCTTGCTCCTGTTGAGTGTGCAAGTGTGCTTTGGCCCAAAGGAGGGAGAGTCACACAGTGTTTCTCCTACTGATGTTCCTCCTGATGTTCCTCCTGCTCCCTTTTGCCCTGCATTAGCAAGGTTGTTCTTGTGCCCACTGGACCTACTGCCCTTTCTCTGGTCTTCATTGTGCAGCTATACTGGGTCTAGAAATTACTTGCAGCTGGTAAAAGTACGGATTTCCAATGCAAACCCTAATTGCCTCCTATGAAAACAGTTTGTAGAGAGCACAAAGAATTCCAGTCCTGTGGTGTTCCCTCTCCCTCATCAGCTGATGCCTTAGGCTGGGGGGCAGGCGTGGAGCCTGGGGCAGAGCTGCCAGGGTGACAGGAGGGCCTTATGCAGTGAGTGACCTAGACTGGTGTCTAACTGCTGATTTGGCTTTTAATGTTGTTTTAAATTATACCTTTATCAGGGTCCAGAGCATTCATCAGCCAGGCCTGAGAGGTTTCTTCAGATGAGCAATGATGATTCTGATGCTTACCCAGTAAGTAAACTTGTCAAACGCCATGCGCTTTGTTTGCTCTTCACATCTCAGGTATATTTTTTTTCTACAAAGTATCTTTTAAGCTCGGTATAGTGGGTTAAGATTTAGCTTCAAGAATTGGTGTAACGTTAACTTGATCCTAGTAAAAGTAATGGCAGTGTGCAGTATGTGCTGCTTCATTTCAAAGCTGAGGTCATATACAATTAATCTCTGGTAGCATGATCTTTTTATGGCTGTTCCTCAGGGCCAGTGATTCTGCTTGTTTATATTGCTTTGTGTACTGCACATAGGTGTCTCCAGCTAATTTCTAAAGCAGGCCAAGTGAGTCTACTCCTGGCTTTTTGCAGTGGAGCTAAATTGTACTGCTGGGAGCATGAAAATAAGCAACTTCTAAATTTGATTTACTTAAGACTTTCATACCTTGGTCACTCACTTCCACAGATAAAGTACACAGTTCTACAAGATACTGGGCATCTCCTTCCCCACTGTGTGTTTCCTGAGGAACACTGTTATGCCCACTGAAAACTAAAAAGCCCATCAATTAAAAATATAATAAAATTGCACATGAGTTATTAATTTTATCATAAATGGCAGGAACTCAAATCATGGACCAGCAAAAACCCTGTTAGATGCTATACCAATATGTAATGAGATTATTGTGTGTGTTTGTATAAATATATATAAAAAGCATATAAATATATATATATGCTTACCTGTATCCATATCTGTGTACTTATTTATAAACCCCCTATATCCATTAAAAATACATAAATAAAATCCTCATGAAATGTATGTATGAAAAAAGTATAAGAGGACAGGGGACAAAAATGGGAGAGTGAGTTAATTATACACTCAAAAAACCTGGATGGTATTTTTTAGATTCTTTCAGAGGGGTTCTACTTAGTGTCTTCCACCCATTGAAGTCCCAGTCCCTCCTCACATTTTCTTCCTGGACTTCCCAGCTTGCTAAAATTAATGGAAGCTCTTTGCTGTTAATTACATACATTGCTAGGAAGAAGTAGAAAGAGAAGAGAATGAATTGTGGGGATGCTCCCTTAGCTAGTAATGTCACCTGCACAGATTAAGATCTGCTAATTAAGTTGGGGGTTTTTTTTAGGACGGGAGTTGCTGAGAGACAGAAAGAAAAGGATAGCTTTCAAGCCTTTTTTTTCTGATCTTTTATACATTTTTCTAATGCCTTTAATGTCCATCTCAGGAGTTCAGTGAGCAGTTTGAAGTTTCCCAGCTGTATGAATGCAACTGGATTGTGGTGAATTGTTCAACTCCAGCCAATTACTTTCATGTCCTCAGAAGACAGATCTTGCTGCCATTCAGGAAACCGGTAAAGTTACTGTACTGGACTTGATTATTCTGGGTATTATAATCTTCACATAAAGAGAGTCTTTGCATATGGCATACTGCTGAAAAGAACAAGAATTGTTGGTAAAAATTTGAACACACGGATTGGAGTCACTGATGTGGTGGCATGAAACTGTTTTGACTTACTGCAATTCTTAAACTTGATTTTCAGCTTTACTTCTTTCTGGCTGTGCAGACCTCTTAAGAGATCACAAAGACACCGTGGAGCTAACAGGTTGCATAACTGTAACCTGCAGGTCTAATTGCTGGAACTTCAAAAACCTAAGATACAACTGTTGATTTTTTTACCTGTTCATAGCCTGTGATTTGATTTTGTTTTCAAAGAGAAGCACAAGCAGTATTTTTTGAGAACCTTTAAAGGAGTGGACTACCCAACTGTTTTAAGTAATTTTGAAATTTCCTAGTCTTTCAAAACAGGGAAACACAACTTACTCTGTGTGTTGTTCACATTCATTTGACCTGTAGCTTATTCAGTTTTGAAAAAACAGTGTTGCAAATGTTGTGTCTAATAATGCAGGTAAAGCAGCCCCTGAGCATTGGAAAAATTTCTGTCTTACAGCTGATTGTTTTGACACCCAAGTCACTGCTGAGGCATCCAGAAGCTAAATCCAGTTTTGATGAAATGGTGTCTGGTAAGTCATCTTTAAGTGTTACAGACAAATTATGAGCTCTACCAAGTTGCACGTTGAACTGTACAGAAGAGAATCTGCTCTGAGACTTTGCCTATTTGGTATAATCCCTGTAGAGCTGTTGTAGTGAGATCTAGCATGGACTTTTGCTGAAGAATCTGCTCGCAAGTGTGGGGTTGTAATTTTAACAGGTTTATTTCTAACCAACCATAGATCTTAAAGGCAGTGGAAAGTGTATTCCCCTCTGCAGGCGTGTTCCATACAATGAGCCATAACGTCCCTACACTCCTTTTCATATAAAAACTGTTCTTTGCACTGTCCCCCAAACTGTGGGACGGGTGGTAGTCATGCTGGGCCTGTTTGGAAGAAGAGATTTCTTCTTACAATACTCAGTTCTGGGGCTGCCATGTCACAGCAGTGATCTAAAGTGAGATCAGCAAGTTTGCGCGTTAGGCTACCACACCAGCTGCTGTCAGTGTGCCATCAGCACCGAGAGATACAGAGCAGTTGCAGAGGTAATACCAAAAGCTGGAGTGATTTGTCTCGCCATGCTCGGGTTAGAATGTGTTAGAGTGAAATGTAGTGAGTAATTAAAACAATTGTTTGGAGTCATAGAATGTGATAGGTGTGGTGGTCTGTCCCGTTGTAGCAGGTGTCTTGACTGCTGTCAGGCAGGAGTAATTGCTCAGGTTTTAAAAAGCTTGTTACAATGTATAAACAGGCTTAAATATTGCAGTCTCCTTTTTGTAAGTGACTGCAATTTGCTTCTCAAGCAACTGCCATTTGCTGGGTTTGATTACTGTTTAAAAGCTTTGAAGAATGAGTGTCCTGGTGTTTTGCCTGGCTGGGGCAAAACCACAACGAGTCAGACTAGAAATTCTGTAGGGACTGAGATTTGCTGCTTTGTTTTGGGAGTCCCCTCTGCTTCAGGCTAACCCTCAATAATGGCCAGACTCCTAATTAGTACTGAATTCTGACGTACTTTTATCTTCCTGCTGAAGAGAACAAGTAATAGTAAAGCATTGATGACACTCAGCTAACTCTTCTTGCTCTGTTTTTAATGGAAAGTTGAGAAGGCGATGACTGACTCCAGCTGACGCAGTAAAGCACAGATTCAGTCTGTTTTAATGATGAATTCTGCTGTTCAGTGAGACAAGATAATTCTGAGATAAATCAGTTCTTCCTTCATATGTTTGTGCTGCTGTTCTTCTACCCATCCCCACTCCCCCCCAAGATAAATGGCTCAAACAGGAGCTTATTCTCCTGGTAAGTGGGTGTGCTGATTCAGACTGGGAGGTCATGCTGCTGTCTGCTGCCTTGCAGTTAGCTAATGTGGAAATAGTCCTAATCAATCATATAAGAGAGCAAAGAAAAGGATCTTTTAGACCGTGAAGTCCCTCTTCCAGATTCATGTATCCCAAGCAAATTGTTATCCTGGGAGATGATATCACAGGGGAGAAGCTATCTGAAGAGTGAGGATACGCATCTGAAATTGTATCTTAGACTTAGACATATAGCTCAGTACTATGCTAATTCTTCCTTTGCCTGATGCTGTTTTCTCTCGCAGACAGAGGTTTAAATCACACAAATATATGGCAGTAATGTGTAGGCTTGTATAAATATTTCTGCACTTGACGGATTTTGTTGCATTATGAGTATGTGGTATGCTTTTATATAAAAGTATTCTAAATTTTCTAAACCTGTATTAATGTTAGATGGTTGAGATCATCTTGTAAAGAAAGAATATTTCAGGTAACTCTGAAAAAGCGTGTACGCAAAGGTGGACTGTCCAATCAATTTAAAACTAAAGATGTAGTGCACAACACAGAGCTGAAAAAGAATCCACTGGTAGTGTGTTTCTGTCTTTTAAGTGTGAAAGAGTGGGTTATTGGCAGTCTTTTATCTTCTTTAAACTAAACTGCTAAAAGTCACTTCAGCAGAATTACCAAACTGAAAAGTGGGAACCGAGAGGCAGCAGAACCCCAGGACCACTGTAACCTGCTGCTTGCTCAGTGAAGGGCTGCATTATCACGATGGCAGTTCCACTGAGAGCATTTTTCTGATTTGTGCTCTAACTAGGTACCACTTTCCAGCGTGTGATTCCTGAGAGTGGGCTGGCGGCTCATGCACCCCATGAGGTCAAGAGAGTGATTTTCTGCACAGGAAAAGTGTACTATGATCTTGTGAAAGAGAGAAAGAATCAAGACCTGGAGAAACAAGTAGCTATAACCAGGCTTGAACAGGTGAGCTCCCTGATCCTCAGAAGACAGTCCTTAGGGAGACTCTCAGCAAGGGCTTTCTGTGCTTTAAGTAGATGGTACTTGCCAGAAAGGATGATGATAGTTAGCATTTTTATAGCACTTCACATCTTAACATGACTACCTAATTTTTCATGGCCTTGTAGAGAAGGTAATGAAAATAGTATACAATAATACATGGGACAATGAGGTCCAGAAGGCTTGATGAGTTTTCCAGAACAATGTAACAAAATGAAGGTAACCTAATGTTTGATAGCCACTTAAATTTGTATATCCATTCTGCTTAACAGTCACAGAATGTTAAGGGTTGTAAGGGACCTCAAAAGTCCAACCTCCCTGCCAGAGCAGGATTACCTAGATTAGGTCACACAGGAACAGCTAATTATAATGGCTGGTTGTAATACCTGATAGGTAAAAGGCTTTCCTACCACTATGTAAGAGAATGCTTTGGCACTTACTGCCCTCTCTTTCCAGATCTCACCATTCCCCTTTGACCTGCTGAAAGAAGAACTTGAGAAGTACCCAAGTGCTGATCTGGTTTGGTGTCAGGAAGAACATAAAAACAGTGGATACTATGATTATGTCAAACCTCGTTTCCGCACTATTGTGAACCACACTCGACCTATATGGTATGAGACTTCAAAGAATTTCTCTATCTCCTAGGCCAATTTGTTTCCTTAGAAATTTGCTTGGATTGATGATTTGGGTTTTTTCTTTTTTTTTTCTTTTTTTTTTTTAATTTTAGGAAGTTGTTAATAGTGAAGTCAGTTTCTTCACAAATTGAAACCTGAGTTTGGATTCTTGTGTGAAAGAGGGAAAAGTGTAGGTGACTATTTCTCAAATACATCATGCATATCTTGCTCCTCCCTGTAGTTCTAAAAGAAAATCAGTAGCAACTAGCTCTGTATTTAATGCCTCTTAGCACACCACTTATTTCCCCTGGATTCTTCCCTCTGGTTGTCTAAGATTCTGTATTTTTTAAGAATTTCACACCAAATACTAGGTTTCTAGAGGAAACAGCTGTTGTAAGAGGTCAGTCCACGTACCTTTGGATTTATTTTAGATGATTGACACTCAGATTGTCCATGAACCTGTCAGTGGAATGAGAGTCTTTGCTGCATTATCTAAATATAAGGCAGTGTAGCTGGCTACCCTGGGAGGGATGGAAGAGAAGGCATAGCTTAATATTGACAGGAGGGGGAAAAGTGGGGAAAGCTGACCAGAAGGTATAACTGATGGTGCAACTCAGATTGATTTTTATTTAAGAAAGATTGATGATTAAACGTCCAGATCTGCCAAGCTGACTTGAATGCATTTAGCAGCATGTTCTCATGATTGTTAGTGTCAAAAGAGCCTCTCTTCTCACCTCATTTATCTGCCCAACTCTTTTTGTCACAAAGGTATGTTGGCCGAGAGCCTGCTGCTGCAGCTGCCACAGGCAACAAGAACACGCATCTGGTGTCTCTCAGAAGGTTCTTGGATACAGCTTTCAACCTGGAGGCCTTTGAGGGAAAGACATTCTAACTGCTGGGTACTGACCCATCTCTGTCTAGTAGTCTCTCAAATCACTGCATCTAAAAGAGGAAATAAAAGTGGGAGAATACTGGAAAATACGTATTTGTTTGCTTTACCAATTAAAACTAATTCAGCATCTGGTTTGATTAATTTTCAACATGCTCCTCAGTTTGTAAGGGAAAAAAATAATTCACCTTACCTTCCACCATGTTTTGTCACATGTCTGTTTAGATCAGGACCTCTTTGGCACAAGGAGGGTGTGCTGTCCAAGGGTGTCGTGTCTAGCTCAGTAAAGCTCCAATCTCAGTCTATGGGCACTGTACTTGCTGTAAGTAGAGCAGGCATGGACTGTGTGGTGGTTATGCACACCCCTGGAAAGCGGGCTTGGGAGCCAGTAAGGACACAAGATGCAACTATGGGGATGACAAAAGCATGGACCACATATCTGAGATGAAGGAGGATGACGAAGCAGAAATAAGGATGACAGAGAGGAGGTTTGTTGGGGGTAATTGAGGAGAAAAGAAGTCTGCACAAGACCACAGCAGTGGGGTGATCAGCAGGAGAATTCAGCATCATATGACTTCAGAAAGTGAGAAGTGATGGTACCAATTGCTCCTACTTTCGAAGCTGCCCACTTTGGTGCTCTGTGGTAGTAGGGAACTGTGGTGTCCTGTGACCATCCTCATTTCGGACGAACACTCCTGTCTCTCACCAAACTATGGGGATCTGCTTTTCTTTGACCTGGGGACCTGTAAAGAGATTGTGGTTGGATGAGAAGTCTGTGTGTGTGCAGCAAGTAGTGGGTTCTCTGCTTTGTCCAGTCCTAATCCTTGACTCAGATCTGCTTGCTGATACTAGCTCAACTCTGAAGTGACAATTCCTGATTTAGTGACCCTTTTTATATGTTAAGAGGAAGGTGAGCAAGCAGCAGTTGCTGATTGACCAAAGGCACAGGCTGTGATTTTGTACAAGCAGTAACCAATTTTTTTTCTAATTTACATTTTTTGTTGTCCCTTGTCTGTACTTGTCAGTTAGGGTATCAATTGCCTTGTGCTTTCAGCGTGGATATAAAAGTGAACCAGCTTTAAGAGCTGTCTCTGTGAGGTGACTGATGTCAGGTAGGTACTGGAGGAGAACAAGCTGCTGCAGGGCTTGTTCCTCATCTCTGGAGATCATGCTTGGCTTCCTGGGAGGCACCACACAGCAGGGCGGTCTCAGAGTGCCACTGCTTATACTTCCTCAGCAGTGCTAGAAGGGAGATGGACACAGCCTTCCTCCCACCCTTTTAATGCAAGAACTAGTGCTGTCAGAAGTCCTGTTCCCTCTGCCCCAGGAGAACTTGGGTCTGGGAGAACCTTGTGACTTCAGGTTTCTGCAACACTGGGCTGTGTAGTGGCAGGAGGCTTCTTTCCTTTTTCTTCTGGCTGGCAGAGGGAACAGCTTAATTAGCAGAGTAGTAGGACACAGGAATGGTGTCAAAGGGTCAGGTGATGCTGGAAACCTTCTTGTCTTGTCAAAATAAAAAGCTGTATTAAGAACTTGTAGCTATTATCAGTTATTACTTGCCTAAGCAGGCTTCCAAAAAGGGATGTGTGCCTTATGCTGTCACTTTATTTAACCTGGAGACAACATGATGGTGAAAGCAATAATCCTTCTGTCAGAGAATAAAATTGTTGTGGTAAGGTACTTGCCATGGGATCCAAAACCAAACTTGGTCTAACATTTGTGAAACTCACTAGCATCCTTTGAAATCATGCTGGCTGACTGGGGCTTTTTCTCTCATTGAAGCAGCAGAGCTAATTCTGTCTTTTGAAATGTAATGAACTTAGAAAGTAGTACAGTTGACAGCAGTAAAAGGTTGTCTCCTGTCCATTTCTATAGCTCAAAACGTGAAGTCAGTAGGTGGTAACCATCACCCAAAGTATTTTAATGCTTTTATGAATGCTTGTTTCTGTGGTGAGAATTGAGTGCAGCTAAATATTGCTGGCACCATTCACTGTACTCTGTTTGCATAAGGCAGGTCCGTGCCGCATGAAATATGATAAATGCACTTATGCCACAGTATATGCAGAGGTAGAAAACAAAATTAACATAGAAATTTAAGTGGTAAATGGCAGGTTTCTATTTTCATTGTGTATCATAAATTGTGGCATAATAGTTGCATAAAAATTCCATCAAAGAATGTAAAAACCACCAATAAAATAAAAATATGTAAAACCAAATTTCTGTCACGGCTGTTCTTTTTGACAGTTTCTCCTTTGAGTACTGGCATTAGCATCGCATTCGTAGCGTGCCAAGGCAGCTCGTTTTTCCATTTCCTGTTTGTTTCCTCATTAGTGGTTTATTTAAATAGAATACAGTGAGGGGAGACAGTACTTGGACTAGAAAAAGATAATTATTCAAAACCATTAGGTTAAAAGTGGTAATGTCATTGAGGTTATATTAGAATATTTTGGTCTATTCTATTATAATTTTTAAAAATACTTTAAAAATAATGAGCAGATTTCTGTTTCAAGCAGAATTTTTTAAAAATTGCTGGAACTAGACTGGAATTCTACTGGAATTAGAGAATTGACTTTTCTAATTTAAACACTTGAATTCATTTCTATAAGCATGTTAATTAAACATAGGTTTCTATTGAACTACTTTTCCTGTTGCCCGCACTTTGAGATGGGAAATGTTCATAAGCTATTAAAGCATTAAACATTTCTAAATGCTTAGAGTATACTGCTGGCACAATTCTGCTACTTTTCTTCAAGGAGACCCCTGTAATAAAAACCAGAGAGTTCTTAAATTGATGCATGTTAAATAGGTGCATTATCAGCTATGAATGCAAGTTTCTGTAGTGGCAGCTTTAAAGCAGATCACTGTGATCTCACAGAAAACAAATGCTTTGTTAAAACTAGCTGACAAGTTAAAAACATTCTCCATACGAAATAGCAGTCAGTGAATGTCTGTAGAGTGTATGAAAAGGACTGAAGTATCGTACAAACCTCTTCTGCCCCTGGCCTGCAATGAAATTTGAATCACAGCTTTGTAACTCAGAAGGAAGCAACAGCAAATCTTAGAATCAACTGACTTCATCGTCCATGTAGGTGAGGTGCCACGTCACGAATGCCCTGCCAAGACAACCAGCTCCTGTCACAGAGGTATTTGCTTTTCCTGGTAGCTACCTGATGAACTGCACTAACGGTGGGGTGCGCTCGGTGCAGTCGGAGTCGGTGAGCTAGAGCGGGGGAGTAGCCTCTTCTCCAGGAAAGGACCCATTCTGCTTGCTCTGGGAGGTAGAGTGAGGTGTGGGACTAGGCAAGAAGCAGGAAGGTGTGGGAGGAGGGGTGTTGTGTGTGTTTGTCTGTTTCTGTAGGTTAGTTTGTGGGATTCTTGGGATTTGTTGGCTTGTGAGGGTTTGGGGTTTTTTTGTAAGATTTTGTAAGACTTTTATTTTAAAAGCCCATTGGCTGGACTCTCCTGTTACTGTCTTAAAAGCTCTAGAAGCTCTTCCCTCTGTGCACAAACAGCAAACCAGCTGCCTCCAGTATGGAGCTGAGTATAGCTAAATGACAGACTGGCAACTCACCTGTGCTCATGGGTCAGACAATCCCTTTTCCGTGGCTGTTAACTCTGTCCACGTGTCACTACTGAGGCCCGCTGTGGCCTTCTGCCAGCGGCATGGGTGAGCTTGAGGGTTGTTTAAACATGCAATCCAGGCACACTCAAAAATCACCTAAAGCAGGTGAAATATCTTTGTGGAGTTAACAAATCTGGTCAAAGGTGGAGCAAAAAAAGCCTGCTATTGTCTTGCAAGTTGGTTAGGTGTATTCAGTGTATTTTAATTTCACAGGTGACCACCTAATTGTGGCTGATGGGACTGGCCTCTGCAGGGGTTGCCAGGTAAACCCACCTGTCCATAATTGATTAAAGCCCAGAGTTTGGTCCCAGCTGGCCCATCTATCTCATCTGCAGCTGTGGCTGGGCCTCTGCATAGGCCTCTGGGATATCGCTGGCCATTCATGCTATATAAGGCATACAGTTAGAGTTAAACTGTGGTGGAGGAGGTTGAAGATGGCTCCTGGGAACGGCTGGGGGTCACAGGCTTCTGGTGCTTTCTACAAGCAGGTAGGAGGTCTCGCTGGTGGGAACTGGGTAGGGTGTTTCATCTGGCCCTTGGGGTGAGCACCATCTTTTGACTTATCATCAGAGCTTCTGGGGGCTTCATGTGTTAGAGAGAAACTCCTAGTGTGGCAATTTCTGATGCAGGCTACTGGCAGAAGAGGGGACAGACCCTGGGTAGCTGCTTTACCTATGTACTGTGGATAAGATTGTAGGTCTTGGAGCTTTGATCAGTCCCTGTTGTGAAACCTTGCTGTGCTGGTGAAAACATGGGCTGTTGCAGCACACCAAAAATATTCTTGCAGATGAGGGTAATTTTGTGTGTATAATTGTGTGTATCTTTTGCCCTTATTCTTGGGTAGTAAAGGTTACTGAGTGGAATAACTGGAACATGAAGCAAAAGCAATCAAGGTTTCTGTTAGCTCTGACGAAACAGTTTTGGGTGGGGTTTTTGTACACTTAAGTCTTCTAGAAGTTCTGTGAAGTCCAGTTGCATTAGCAATAGGAGTCTTGATTTGATGTACTCTACTGATTAAAAAATTAATATTGAAAATTTTACATCATGCTGATCCAGAAGGACAGACATTAAGTGGTTACATTTTCTTAATCATCAGCATAAGATACCAGGAAACAGCATGCAGACTGAAAAAGGAATGCAACATAGGTGGAAAGAGAATGAATATTGCCTCTTTGCTTGCTTTTATTTTTTTTTTTAGCTGTTGAAACCACTTCTACTTTTAGACACTTCTCAATTCTTATTTCAGATAGTGCTTTTCTTAATGTCATTGTTTGAAATATAGCCTA
Organism: Heliornis fulica; assembly: GCA_013399135.1. Classification (NCBI taxonomy): domain Eukaryota; kingdom Metazoa; phylum Chordata; class Aves; order Gruiformes; family Heliornithidae; genus Heliornis; species Heliornis fulica. Next base: position 977,507 of record VXBZ01006334.1, on the reverse strand, counting down.
TTATCCAAAGGAGTGAATGAACAATAGGAAAAACTATTGAGGAAAAAGAATATTTTAGAGATTTATTAGCTTCGATTGAAAATATTTTGCAGAGTTCTTCAAAGTTTTCAATTATTAATAAGTGCACCAGGCAGTTCCTTTGTGATATTTGATGCAGTCATTAATGGCAAATGGAGATGTAATTTGTTTAGAGGGGAAAACAAAGTATTCATCACTAAAGATGCTGTGGGAAACACCACGATACAATTCTGGTTGCAGAAATCTGTATTTCCTATTCAATAGCCTGTAAATTCACTGATCCTTCACTCGTAAAGGAGCAGAGAGCAGCTCTGCCCATGTCATGACTGGATGGTCATGACATGGGCATGACCCTCCCCTCCGAGGACAGAGGGTGTGTTCAGACTATCACCAGGAGAGGAGCTCTGTGTAAGAGCTCGGCTTGGCTCGTGATTATTGCCCTTGGATTCCTGTTAGGTGCTATCCATACAATGGGTTTGTTTTACCAGTGGTTTGACTGTATTCCAGTTGGTCTTGCAGTGGAGTAACAGCTGTCTGCACAGGGCCGTGGCTGAAGTGCGGTGACGTTTAGTGCTCTCACAGATTTCCCCCTGCTCTTGCAGTGCTACCCGGGGTGCAGGAAATACTGGGGTTCACTCTTAGAAGGTAGCTGAAAACCCACCTGTGGTGTCCTCTGTCTGGTGCTTGGCTGTGCTGTGGAGGAGGCCTCAGTTCTTTCTCCATCTCTCAAAAAGCCCTTGCCCAGTTCACGAGGTTACTGCTGCAGCGATGCCGTGGGCAGTCTCGCAGGGGTTTCCAGTCAAGTGCCTCTGTCTGCAGTTCCACAGGAGAGGCCACCAAGTAAATGTCAACCACTGCTGTAATCTGACCAGGATGTTGCAGGACCACACTTAAGTAGTAAGATGTAAACATGTTTGAAATAAAAGAATCTTTTTCCTCATTTGAGGAAAGAGTGTGTTTCCCAAAGTATCTACACTGCTATGGGTAAAATTGATATTTTTTTTTTAATGTTTAATACCGAACACTATAAAATGATCATATGTAATTTCCCATGACTAGAAATAAATGCTTAACAAACTCCTCCAAATAGGCTTGTTAAAGATTAAATACTTATTGCCATGTGTTAATTACAGGGTTTAAACTGCATTTAAGTAAATTAAAGGGATTGACTTCATCTTGTTTTCAAGAATTTTATATGATTAAATCCTCCTTCATCAGTTGTCTTTGTACTGGAGTGGTTTGCACAAACGTATCTTCCATAAACGGTGTTTGCAATGTTGATCTTCCTGTATAGGAAGAATAGCAGACACCTTCATGAATTCATGGGCAGAGTAAAGTCAAATTCCATCAGAACTAACATTTTCGCATGTAGACTGAAGCAGGATAGTTCTTCCAGTCTAGAAAAGTCTCATCAATATAGTAAATGTATACCTCACTCCTGGGATATTTGTCTCTGCCACTAACATTGAGATTTGAAGAAGTCGGTCTGTACTTTTTTTTTGGGGTGCAATATATGAGAGAAATACATATTGATGAAGTACACCATGCAAGTCTGTTTCCTTCACCTGAGTAGCTTAAGATATCAAAAGAACATAAATAATTTGCACCTTTACATCTCAAATACTGTTTTGTGCCAGCATATTTTGCACCAAATTATTTTGATTTTTTTTGTTTTGTTTTATCAAAACTTCAAACTACTGTTGACAAAACTTTGTTGACTCAGAAGTGATGAAGAGCTGAAGCTTTGTGTTGCTTTGGGACTCTTCATTGCTACAACCTACTGCCTGTTCAGGAGGAAAGATAAACAGAAATAAAGCACTTTAATCTCCAGTGATTCTAAACAGTTCCTAGTCACATCTTAGGTAATTAACTTCTGCTGTGATATGCTCATTTAATAGATACCTGGTCATATGTGACCATGTTTATTTAATGTACTCTGCAATATTTATACCACAATACGCCCTTCTCATTATAAACCAGACATTCTTAAATATATTTACACACACATTCTGAAGCTCTTGCTTAGATAAAACTCTACAAGCTTCAGGAAGATATATCAGAGTATGCACATCAGTATATGGCTACACATAAATAGCTTCTGCAGGGGACTGTCAGCAAAAAAAAATAAAGTATTTTTCCTTCATCATCACTGCTCTGATATTTATGTGCATTAAAAAATTAGGGGCATGCTGCATGAATTGTGATTATTGATTTTTCTTCTTTTCCCCCTCCCCTTAGGCTTTTTTCACAGCCCTCAGGCCCCTCATTAGACTTAAACACTAAAATTTTATTCTTTGTAGTGAGCACAATATTGTGCAGCTTGTGTTCTTCTTAGATTTATGCAGAACTGTAACTTTTTTCATACCTGTGGCTGTAGCAAAGCCCAAAGTGAAGCAAAGAGAAATCTCTGCAGCATATTCTGTTCCCTGGAATTAATTCCAAAGCTTATGACAAAGATCACTAATTTGTAATGCTTCTAGTTGCACTTCATATGGCTTTGGGGGATGCCTTCCTGGGTGCGTTTACATGTACACATATGTGAGCAAATATTTATGTGCCAGAGCAGTGCCTGCATGTGGGCACAGTACAAGCCTGCTTTTTGTTTTTCTTTTTTTTTTTGGGGGGGGAGGGAGTAGTTGTCTTTAT
>VXBZ01006334.1:961545-974815 GCA_013399135.1 Heliornis fulica | reverse complement strand
ATATATATATATATATAAACAACCTTTTATATCCGATCGAAACTGGAAGTTGTGGGAAGTAAATGGTCACATCTCAGATTAATCTGAAATCAGTAATGCATCTTGTCTCTTGCTTGAATGAGCCTACACTGAGTTACAAGTCTTGTAAATAGGTGCTGTGGCAGAGCAGAAGAATCTTGCCTGTATTCTCTTGGGCTGTTTTCCACTCATAACCTGTGTGGGCATTGATAGGAAATGTTCTCAGTATTTTAAACAAAAAATTCTGTAAAATAACCAAAAGAAGTCTGGTCAGTTTAAAGCAGCTGTTAAAAAACAGAAGTATAACTTTGTTCAATCTCTTTTAAGCTGAAAAAAAATAAATTTACTAGAATAAAGCATTTCCCTGCAGTGATTGTGGGATGCCATACAGCACTTCTTACTGGAGAATTGGAAAATGCTTTAGGGAACACAATAGCTCTGTGCCTCAAAGCCATTAACTCCATTTCAGATGAAGAAGGTGAAGTGACTTCTGACTGACTGCAAAGTGAATCTGTCACAGACTTTCCCTTAATATGTAAAAGTGGTGCATGAAGTTCTTTCTGCTGCCATGTCTAACACCACATACTGGATGGCCAACGTGCAATATGACCAGGAATGGAATTTAACTAGATGTACTATCACTGATAACTTTTAATTAAAAAAAATCCCAGGTGTTAAAATAACTCTACTTTGTTCCTCCAATGAAGTTTAGGGACCTGTGCTGATATCAGCTGTACGTTCCTTTATTTTTCCAAGTACACAATCAGAAGTGCAGCCATGGGAAGTTGATTTCCATCATACATTTGTTCTAAACTAGTGAAATATGTCTGAGAACAAATTTGATCTTTTAAACTTTTTGGAATATTTGTATGGAGTCATTTCCTTCCCATGCATCACTTGTATCTCCTCAGAAGAGCTCCAAGGCCTTGGCCTGCTGCTTTGATCCAGCAGGCCACCATCTCTCCTAGCAACAGATGTGTTGCTTTTGCCTTGGGCTTCTGAAAACAAGATACTTTGAAAACGGTCCACTGTCTTTAATCTGATAGCAAATGGGATGAACACCTACAACTCTGGTAATGACACTTATGGAGAAGTGTCTTGTGATTTATGGCTGGTGCAGCCACTGGGAGTGAGGCCTGAGCAAAATCTTCCTGCTTGCTGGGAGTGTAAAGAACACACCAGTAATGTGTTGGGCAATGCCAGCTTGCTGCTTCTGAAATGAGCTCGTTGTATGAGGGAGAAGCTTCACCTTGTTTCATATTGTCTGAAACCAAATGCCGAAAAAGCATCTGGAGCCCAAACATCCTATGCTCAGTAGAGATCTGAATTGCTTTGTGGAGATGCCTCTCTCCATCACTTACAGACCCAGCTTAGGGCAAGCCAGCTCCCAAATTAAATGCTTCAATAAACTGTCTGCAATTAAATATGACAAACTTGGTCTTTGGAGGTGAGTTCTGCAAGGAGGAGCAAACTGAAAGCCACCCAGTCACACTGCTGTGCAATCCATGCTTGGTGCAGTTGTTTTAAGCTTTTTTTTTTTCTTTTAATGTATCAAGTGTGGTTAATTTGTTTTTTGATAGCTAATGATTTTTGTATTTTCCCTCCCTTTTTGGGGAAATTACTGGAAAAATTGACAGAATTTTTCTTTTTGAGCCATTTGCAAAACATAAGGGAATGCACATGATAGAGCTTAATCATGTTATAAGAGATTGTTACTCTAAAAGACAAACTATTTTAGTTATATTGTGTTATTGTGCCATTAGTACCATTTGACTGCCAACTGTGCAGCAGCAGGGCTCCAATCAACAGGAGCCTTTGTGTGTTTTCCATTGCAAATACTGCTGAGGATAGGAGGGAGAGAGGCTCTTAGTGGTACAATTTTTTCAGTGATTAAAAATACTTGAGATCCATTTCAGTGATCAGAAATGTGCCTTAATGAGACAATTAGTCAAACAATAAAAGCTGCACAGCAATTTATTTGGCGTTACTACTGGAATAATTTGCTGCTGCTGTTTTCTCCCTCCTGATTTGACTTTATCTCAGTAGTCTGAATGAAAGTCACTGTAGAGAGGACTTGGGGGCTGGGTTCAGTTCTCAAACGGCCACAATTATCTGTGGGGCAAATGATCCCTTTAAAAGTGAGAGACAGTTTGGGGGGTGTTATTCAACATGTAAAAAATTAAATTCCTCTGTCCAAGTAGCTACTACAGCACCTCCAAATATCCAGCTGCCTGCTACTGCCATGGCAACTGATCGCAGGTAGTGTTTGGAGGACGGGTACCAAATTGAAAGGGCTACTTCAGATTTGTATTTATTTTCCCTTCTGTAACAAAAGCACAATAACAGGGCCTGAGATCTCTCTGTGCATTCTAGCTGGCTGTGCTTAAAATGTCTCACGGAGCTAATTTTTTTTTTTATCTCACTGGGAGGTATCTCGCTGTCACATTAACAAATCTTTTCTGGTCTTTCACAATTTGCTCATAATATTACTCCAAGGCTACTCTAAGTCAGGGCAGTTGTTCACAACCCATACTTGTCTTGAAGTTTGCTATTTCTCTTTCTGACCTGAAGTCTTGCATTCCTCAAAGCTTATTTGTATTAATTACAGCTAAACATGTTGATCTATTAAGGCTTAATCTCATCCTACAAAAACTGCTAGCATTCTAAGCTGGAGGTATGTCAGAAATGTCCTCAGAGTGATGTTGAGGGCACTGAACACAGCAAAACTAAAACTTTTTTTTTAAAAAATAAGCTACTGACACTGGTGAGTTCTTCTGCCTGGGGCATTTCCATTGATGTTCTCGGTATAATAAGCCCAAGAGGTCTAGGATATTTGATCATCCATTTAGGGGAGTAAATTCTGCCCAGAATTAACACTATTTAAACTAACTTGGTCTAATTAATTTGCACTTACTGAAGAGGCCGATAAACAATTTGCTGCCGGAGCAGAAAGCCGTTTGTTGGTGTCCCACAGGCCAGTGCAGCAGGGTGGGCTGTTTGAAGCCTATCCCTGTGCTGAGGGCTGTGCCAGAGCCTGGAGCTGGGTCACAGTGAGGACAGCGTGCTGAGTACTTAATGGCACAGTCATGGCGAGGTGTGAACTAACTCACTGCTGTCCAGGGCAGAAGTAGAGCGGGACAGGTGCTGAGGAGCACTTGGTCAGCAGCATGAATGTCTGCTGTGGGAAGTGCCTTCATTATCCATGCCAAGCTTAATTGTATTAATATTCTCAATGTGGTTCAGTCTGAATGTTTTAAGTTTCTGGTGTTTTATATCAGGGTTGTAGAAAGCCGAAGTGTTTCAGTCTTCTAAAGGGGCAATATAGGTTCTGCTTTGCTTGACATTATCAATATTTTCTCACTAAAGATTATAATTTTAATGCCCCTGACATCTATGGGTCATTGGTAATGGGAGTGTACTTGGGGGTAATGATAGCGTTATTTGGATAACACACTTGTGTTGGATCAGTAGCAGCATATGTGTGGTTTAGTTTTCAAGACCAATCTGGACGCTGTGATCTAGTGGACACTGTGATCTAGTGGACACTGTTCCTATGTGATCTAGTCTAGATGATCCTGCTTGGGCAGGGGGGTTGGACTGGATGATCATTCGAGGTCCCTTCCAACTCCTTTTAGTCTGTGATTAGTTATTGGTAACTACAGCTAGCATCCCTGCAGGTTACTGACAAGTTTTTGTCGTCTTTGGTTTACTGCTAGATTGCCTGTTTCTCCTATAGTCATGCTAAAAACTGCATCTTTGCTGCCTAGCATTCCCAAGCCTCCACAGATGCTGTTTCCTTGTGCACACCATTCCCTTAGGATGCAAAGGCTAACTGCTTCTTTCTTCCATAACTAATTATAGGTCAAACTCAAAGTGCTATGGGTACCATCAGTCTGGCATATCATTATTTGCAAATTGGGGAATATACCTGAATGAGAAAAAAGTGTTCTTAAAACAAAGTCAAGGTTGAGAGTGTATGTTGACAAATCAGAACCAAAAATAGGCTTCACCCTCTAGTTATTGGAGGAGGGGAGCAGGTGTGTGTGTGTAGGGAATAGATGGGAAAAGGCAACATTACTTTTGAGATACCTGGAATATCAGTTGTAGTAGCACCTGGTCAGCTTTAAGCAAGTCCTTATGGCTGTGCCAACTACATTCTTTTTGTACCTTTGGGCTGTGTCTACTGATGTGAGAATGTTCTCTGGGACATCTGTGGCCAAGAGGAGAGCAGAACTGGCACATCTCTATGGACTGTATGGAGTGATCATCAGCTATGAGTGTGTTGTGGGTTTGCAGTGTGGCTTCTTTAAGAAGTGGCTAGAAGTTTCTTAAGGGTCCAACAAAGTAAATCCCATCTGGGCTCCCAAGGCCAAACTCCCAAACCCTGTTGCTGACATGGCTGGCCGGGCCAGGTAAAGAGTGAGAAATACACCCACTTCGCCCCTCTCTCTCCCCGCCTGCCCCTGCAGAAGGAGAACAACTCATGAGGAACTGACCAAAGACTGAAGCCTCCATTCCCCATTTTTCCCCCCTTTCCCCTGTGCCATCCTGGGGAGGAGGAAATCATGAATAATGTTAAGGCTGCAAACAAGGGAGGGGCAGGGCGTGCTATTTTAAGAGCTGTTTGTTCTCCTTGTTATCTGCCTCTGGTTTGTCTGTGTGTGTAGTGTAATAAATTAGTTTTCTTGCCTTTCTTCTGTGCTGAGTCTGTTTTGCCTGTGATGCTGATTGCAGGATGATGTCTCCCTGTCTTTGTCTCGACTCCAAAGCCTCTCGACATGTATTTTCTCCCCTGTCCAGCTAAGAGGGGTGTGATAGAGCAGTTTTGGTGGGAGTCTGGCCTCCAGCCAGGGTGAAACCACCACTGAGTGACACTGAAATTGTTGACATAGGAAACTTTCTAAAAGTTGAAAGGATGAAAGCGTTCTCTCTCACACTACTTGGACTCAGCTTGGCTCCTTCCCGGGTAGCTGCATAATCCAAGACTGATTTTACTTTGATCTGAAGTTGAAATGTATCATCTGCCTTGTGAGGAAGGGGGAACCAGGCAAGCTGGGGTGCTAGAAATACTGTTATCCTTGGTCAGTTTTCTGCTTTTGCTCTGCAAGTCCTATCCTCAGCCCTAGAGACACTGTTCAGCAGTGGGGAAGTGAGTGGCAGTGGCTTTCAGCCCTTCTCTGGAAGCCACTTGCATGAAAGATGAGAAAACTTGGGCCCTGAACTCCTTGGCTCACCTGTCCAAATGTCTCTGTGGCCTGAAACTTGGCAGGCTTTTTTCTGTGACTCTGTGCTGGTGCATGTGGGAAGGCCCCAAATGGTGCTCACCCAGGCTTGGCTTTAATTCTCACTGGGACTTCAAACCACCTCAAATATAAAGGAGTGCAGACCTTAGAAGTGTTACCTTAGAACTTGGACTGTTAATGCCTTAGGAAGTGCTCATTTCAAAATGTGCTTTCAGTGAGAAACTGTGATAAATAAAACTCAATACTTGCCAAATCCCACGTCATCGATGTTGCAGCAAAATAGTTTCCTCACTGACCACCAGGTCTACAGTGTTCCACTCTGGTGTATCTTCAGCTCATGTCCATCTGCCTGTAGGACAGGTGGCAAAGGGTAAAGAAGCACTGACTGGTACTGTATGTGTTTGGTTTTCCTGTGAACTCCAAGTGTATCTAAGTTTTAGCACTTACGAGGTCAAGGAGCAAATCACAGTGTTAATGCAGCTAAGTGCTGTACAAAACTCCCAGCAAATCCTATCAGCTTTAATCTCTGGCTTCACTGTTATTACATTAATGGATCTCCTTTGAATGAAGCCTCCACCCTCTGTCATTTCTAGTTCTAGCCGTAAAAAGGCAAGAAATTCATTATGTACTTGTGTTTGCTATTAACTGGCACAGCAGCTGTAAGAAACACAATGTGTTTATTCATAAGTACTGTGGAATAAGACTAAATTCAAAAGAAATCTCCAATAAATGTTAAGATGGTGCTATAGAACAGCTGGAACGTTAAGCCAACAACCTTGATAACCCAATTGTTCATTGACGCATAATTAATTTTGCTTCTGCTGAAAGAGTAATTCCTCGGGACGTTAAAGACGTGAGATTTTTTGAAGCTGAGAATCAAACCAGAAGGGACAAAATCTTCTCTCAGCCCACATATTTATTTAGATGAATTAGGTGCTTTTGGGGTTTATTACGGTACATTGTGTAGTGTTGTTGCAAATTAATCAGAACTGTGGAAGTAAAAAGAGCTGGCTGATAACGCAATTCCAGCCACACAGAAATGCCACATGCATGCCTGGGCCCCCACAGGTTTAAAATTTTTTACTTTGTCTTATTCTATTGACTTGTTTTACAAGGCAAAAGCAGATTCCTATGTAGTCAAACACTCAGGGTCTCGCTTTTCGAGGTTTTTCATCAGCTATGTGTTAAGGCTGAGACAGCGTGCTGACTGATGCACGTCAGTTATTTTGGCAGGTAGGTACTGATTCCTTTATCTCAGTTCCACTATAGTTGTATGACTGGCAAGGGTCGGTGTTTCTCAAATGCTCAACCTGACTGCGTCCACTTGTGACAGTTGTTTGCCTCGTTTTCATTCAATTTACTGAAAAGCTGCAGAAAACAGCTCAGGAAGGAGTCTGGTTCATAAAGCAGCAAGCTTTTAGCTTCTGCTTTGTCATCTTCATCAGACTGCTCTCCCTGCTCTCTAGGAACCTTTAATGGGAATTACTGACAATTAACTCACATTTATAAAATGATGAGAGAGGTGACGTCTCTGTACTGTTGGCTCTAAATTAAAAAAAAAAAAAACAAACAAAAACCAAAACAAAACAAAACAAAAAAACAACAAACACAAAAACCCAAACCAACCTTACTAGTTTCCATTAGTTGAAGTCTGGTTGGTCTTGATCCATGTCAGGTATGTTGCAATGACGTTGCACCCCCAGAAAAGAATTTGAATGAGCTGCCAGTAGCCCGTATATTGCTTTAACTCACCCCCTCGGTAAATTTTGCAGTGTCTGCCACTGATGGTTTGTCCAATACTGAGTTAATCTTTCTCTTTTTTTGTATGCATCTATGTGATCTACAGCTTTTATAGTCACAAAATTTTATTTGAGTACAACTTGATTTATCTTACAGCCTTAGGTAAAATTTTCTAGGTGGAATTTTTACTAGGCATTTTCTGATAGATGGAAAGCATTGCAACATGGGAAAACTGTTGCTCATCCCCTAATAAACAGAAAATAGACTACACCAATTCTTAATTACTGAAGAATAACAATTGCTACACCTTCTGTGGGTGATATTTCTCTGCAGCTGTGGGTATGGAGAGTAAACTCCTGCCTGCAGCGCTAGCTCAGTCCCTGCTCCCCTGACAAGTTAGAGCTGGGGTGAGGCCGCCCCCACCCCATTTCAAGCCCTTCAGTGATGCTCCAAGCCCTGCACCCGGTGGGCTCCTAACCGAGGGCTCCCAGCTGGAGCCTGCTGGTGGAACTGGAGCAGTGCGGGGGGGTCCCCGAGCCTGGGGGTACCTACCACCCACATTGTTTTAACTGCTGGGAGCTACAGGTGAGCTGAAAGCCCCAGAAGTTACCTTGCACCTCCAAGTGCTTTGTTTCATAGCTAAATTTCAGGTTTTAATCTTTCATTTACTTCAGGCCACGTTTTAATGTGGGTTGTGTAAACGGAAAAGACAAATCCACTGGCTCTCTAACAGGAGCTTATTGTACCTAACTCTGCCCTTCCCGAGGCGTGGTCAAGGTCCGGCACCGCACGCTGCGCCGTCTGGGCTCGCCTTTCGCACCCACCCGAGGGCCGTGGGGCGCCGCGCAACTCCAGCGCGGCGTGACCGGCCGGCGAGCGGGGCCCGGGAGGGGTGGCCGCGGGTGGGACGCAGAGGAGCGCCGGTGGGGGTGGCCCGGGGGGCTGCCAGGCACAGAGAGGCGACAGGCAGGGGCTTTGCTCTGGTAGCTTTATTTGCGGTGCGGGACTCCGTCCTGACACAAGCCGAATTCGCGTTGCCGGTGAACCCTTCGGGTCGTACATAGTAATTGATACCGACGGATAAATAGACTTCGGTAGAGCACGAAGCATGACAACCAAAACGCCCTATAAATACACATTTACATTTGTCATAAATCTATACTATTTTATAAAAATAAAAGTATCACTAAAATATTTTCATGTCTTCAAAACATTCAGCTGTGTTGTCGCGTTGTCGCGGCCACATCCTGCTCCGCTGCAGGTCGTGCAGGTGCTTGGATGTGCCCAGAGAGCGAGGCCAGCTTCTCACACCCTTAAACCACCCCTCTCTTGAAGCCAAGTTTCTGCTCCTCTTGTTCCCAGTGAATATACAAGTTCACAAAACCTGGCGTTTTACTTGTTAACATCCCAGCACCGCGTGCATGTGGGTGCACACCCACAGAAGGAGCGAGACGGTTACCTTCTTAAAGTCCTCTTGCAGGAGGGTTGTATGTCCTGGGTCCCACCAGGTCATTTCATTAAATCACTGTGGCTTGTTACCTTAATGTAATTACACTTAGTCCCTCAAGATCTCTCATTTTATACTGACCAATCTATTCCGTAGTGTTCTGGTCGGAAACATTTTAAAAGCTTCACGTTTGATTTCCATAAGTGCATGTGCACAGACTGCAGATTTCTAAACTTAAGGGGAGAACTTCAATGGTATGACACAAATATTTTTAAATAAGAACCTAAGAAAACTACTTGTTTCCTGAAATCCTGATTAGTTGCAGTGTGGGATCATACCACATAGGTGTAGGGGATCTGAGAAGCAGCACAGCCCCTTACGGAGCTCCTGCTAGCAAGCCACAAAGCTTATCGTGCCCTGTGCTGTGAATCTTATACATCTGCAATTTTATCAGGACCCTCCAATTTAAACATACCTGAACAGAGCCTGAAGTTTCTTGAACAAAGCCAGGTACTTTGCAGATACGGCTTTTAGCATGGGGGATTGTAAAGCTTAAGCACGTGTGCACATCTTTCCTCTGGAGGGACTGAGCTCGTTTCAGGTACTTGGGCCAAATGCTAAAACCAGATCAGCGAGTACATAAGATACAAGTATGGAATGGCTAGCTAAATAAATAGGAAGCATGTGTGATCACTGGGTTCCTCCTTGAGTAAAAATACTATGTCAGTATTTTCTGGTGTTGAAGAATCCAAAATGCCTGTTATGCCAACTGTAGACATATAAGAGTTCTTAATGATAAACTGGCATTGGATTTCAGGTGTGGTTGTAGCTTCTGCCTGAATTCTTAGTGACTGTGTGTTGAGCACAATATCTGTACTGTTAAAATTCCAGTCAGCAAAGGAAAAATGAAAACGTGGGTAATATTTGCAAATAAGTATCAGTAAATAACATCAAAGTAAATTAAATAACATCAAAAGTAAATTTATGAAATAAATAACCATGAAAGCAGGAATATGAAATAAATATAGATTAATTAGAAGTAAATTAATAAATAATCAACTATTCGCAGCATTTTATAAACTTAAATTATGGTTAAAATTGTGTAGTGCTACATTTATGTTGAAAGTAAAGAACGCCTTTGTAGTGAAATGAGGCAGATCAAACTAAAATTACTGGGAATGTTCCAAGGAAATTCTCATAGGAAAAATGTAGAGTCACATTTGCAACAGTATGCTAATTAAGCGAACATTTGGTTTGACGAACAGTTTTCTTGATTATTTTTTTCTTAACTTTTTTTTTTTTAGATTTTAACTTTGGGGCAGCTTTTATGCTGTAGTATTTTTTATAAAATCTAAAAATAGATTTCATCTTTGGTTTGAACCACAGCTCATGGAGGCCACAAACATACATATTTTTATGTATTTAAATGAGCACATTAACTTTTAAAAAATGAGCCCAGCTCTCAATCACTGGAAATCATCATGGTTGGTTTGCTCCAACACAGCTGACTTGCCCCAATTGATTATCAGGCCCACTGTGCTTTCAAATACAGGGTTGTGGATGGTCTTTATCCAGCAGACTTCCTAACTGAATATTCGCAACTCCAAAGAGGCAGTAAGATAAGCATGGACATACATATACAATCTACTGCATCTGTATTGAGAGTTCTTAGATAGAAACGGACCTGCGCTTCTAGGTTATTGCAATAAATCTGTTCTCCTGATTTTAGTCTTGAGAGTGCTTAAGCATGTGATTGTTAGTCTACAAAGGAAGAAATGTCTCTGCTTCTGCACTGGCAAGAAAGCTGCCCCTGGCCAGGCTTCCAAGCATGCTCCAGCTTGTCTAGCAAGGGATCTGCACTGGAGTTAATAAGTAAGTGTCTTTAGTCAATGAGTAAGTTGTTCTGTAACAATGATGACTGAACACCTTTAAGCGAGGCACCATATTTCAGTCTTGGGGGGACTTACAGGAGATGAAAGAGATAATGAGAGAACCTTCAGGATAACACTCACAGAATATGGGAATTACCAGATACTATATTATTTTCCTGATTGAATTTAGTGTATAGTGCAGAATTTGATACCTTACATGTATTATTAAAAAATATAAATGCCTCCCAAGTGGGATGATGCAAACCTGCTAGGAGTACCAGCGATCTTAAATGGCTATTTATAGCTCTAGCTAGGAGACTTCCTTATATCGTGAGTTTGCCCCTTTATTGAGTTATTTATTGCTTTTTGATTTTCTGAGGTTGGATACACTCTCCTGCTAGTCACACTGACTAAATTCATTCCTGTGCAAACACAAAAGGTCTTAAGTAGAACTTAAATGCACTTGTACTTTGCCACTCTGACAGATTGGATTTTGTTCACTGATAGAAACAATTAAGTTAAATAATTATGGACAAAATTCTTCCAGTTCTCTCTGATGAATCTTATCTCTAATATGCTGCTTTCAGAATGGGACTGTGCTTGAGGCCAGTGCAGACCAGAATAAAGGCTAAATTATTTCAGCAGCGTCTTTTAATTGGGGGAGTATGCAAACACTACTGTAACCTTCCTAAACTCTGTGGAAAAGCACAGCAGACAGTCTTAAAAAGGATCTGCTTGTCTTATGTGGGAAATAGCATGGTGGATTTAAATACTCTTCATGCAAATTTTAAGATTTAATGACATCAACCTATTATTTACAATGTTACAACATTCTCAATAGAGGAAAGGGGGAAGTTTAATTTTTTTCATGCAAAGCTTGCAGGAACAGATGTGAATATTTTAGATGTCCTTGCAGGGGATATTAATTAATTGCTGTGGCTTAGTATTTAATTTATGCCATATAGTATCTTACTCAATTTCTTAGCTGATAAAATGGCATGAGTTAATTACGGTTAGAACTGATAGTACAACACATGTATGTATTACTTCCTCCTTCATCTAAGCCAGTGAGACCAAACCTTTTTTGCTGACTCTCAAGCAAGAAATGATAGATATAGTACTTACAGGGATTTAAATGTTGGCAGCAAGGTAAAACAAATGACATTTTGGATCTACACTATATATTACTAGTACTATCTTGCCTTTGAAGAAGTATGTCATTGTTTCCTCGTAAGCTGAATTTGGGTGAGTAATTCCCACAGCCTCTTAGAGTTTGTGGTCACTCTTCAGCTGCGTGTCTGCTTCTTGTTTAGGAAGTGGCTTTGCCATAGTAGAGTTGTATTTGCTGCACAGATCTCTCATTTCTAGGAGACTTTCTTCCACAGCTTTTGCAAACATGTCTGAGCAGGTTTCTTTACAGTCTTTAAAGCTTGAAATGCAGAATAATATATGCTCTGGCTGAGGGTTGTAGCATGCCCCATAACCATTGGGCACCACAGGCCCATAGCAGCAGAACATTTCCATAGTAGTTGGAACCTGGTTGCAAAGAGAAGGTAAGGGTGATCTCTAATTAATCAGGGCACCTGAAACCATCTGGTTAGGAATGAGGGCAAAGATAAACAAGTGCTGCCAATGTAGTGAATCCCCCATGTCAAATACTGCTTTCTTCAGAAGCCCAGATCTGGAGTTGATGCTTGAAAGGTAAAAGCTGATCTCAGTAAAGAATTTGTATGCCACCATTTAAAAACTGCTGCTATTTTAAGTAGATATAATGTGTTTCTTTGCTCACTTTATATTAACACTCACTGTATCTATTAACAGCTATGAGCTTTGTTACTGATAGATAAGAAATTTTTAAGGCTGTATATAACTTTGATACATAACACCTTTCTAAGGTTTTTAATTTCTTATGTAAAGAATTTCTTTCATTTGTAATGTGAAAACAGTAAGCAGTTATAGAAAGTAGGATTGTCCATTTCTAATAATGTATAATTGTGATGCTGTATAAAAACATATTGTAATGCATCTAGGTGCTATTTTTCTGTTACTCCTTGGTGTAATCATGGCATAATACAGGGGAGAAACACTTTCTACTGCAGAAAATAAAAGATGTGTTAGAAATCTGTATGTTTCAGGCTTTGTGTACATGGGCCTTCACAAATGACATTTGGCTTTTTAATGGTGTAGAACAAGCCATTAGTCCTGCTAATAGAGCCATAGAATTCTGAGATAAATTTGCTGTGAAACAGCCAAAGGCCATAAAGCTATTCAGAAGCACTCTTTGCTCATGGATAGTTTCTTGGAGAATTTATGTAGTAGCATGTTGGTTACATTCACTCATGTCTGAAAGTCTACAAATGTTATGACAAGATCAAATTACTTAATAATGTTTTATGCTATAGCATGGTATTAGAAGTCTCTTTGTTGCACAGTTCTGTGCAGTTGGGTTAGTGTTTCAGTAAATGAATTCCTACATAGATTTCTCCTTTTACTAGGACTACATGCAATGAAACATTTAATTTTTAGGCCATACACTATAAAGATGTTTTGTTATTCAGAACATTAAATGTAGGAAGACTTGACCCTTAGAGTATTTTAGTATAGTTGCAAATAGCTAAATCTGTAAATGTCTAAAACATCTGTAAATCCGAAGTGTGAGCCTGCACAGGTAGCTAACTCAGTCTTACACCGAGTAATTGAAAGCTCCTAATGATTTCAAACACAGCTACTTTCAGAGTAAAATTTCCTCATGGCTCTTGGCTTTTGTTTCTCAGAGCAGCAGCCTGTCTGGCTTGTGGCTGTACTGTCACTGGAGTAAAGAATTCCCACTAGAGCTGTCACCTCAGGGGGAAGAGGAGGAAAAAAGGGAATGGGAAGATAGGTTGTTTGGAAAGGGAAGAAACACTGAAACCTCGTGTAAATTTTACTGAGTTTGTATGTGCATTTCTAGA
>VXBZ01006334.1:938455-961217 GCA_013399135.1 Heliornis fulica | reverse complement strand
AAGTATATAAACCTGTGCATTATTTCAAGATAAAAGGCTCCAAAAGGATTAAACTAATCTGCATTGTTTTGCTGCCTGTGTGTCGCTCTGGCAGGTAAAGCATGTGTCAGTCCATAGAATGTAGATCCAAAGTTCTGGTAGATGTCTGCAACAGATTTAACAGTGATCACAGAATAACAGATAGGTTTCCTCGTGATCCATGTAAGATCTACTAGCATACCCAACCACTTGAGAAGACTGAGATTAGGGACACACATGTCTTCTCAAATTAATTCACTGCCCAAACATCCCAGTTGTTTCTTCCTCTCCTTGTTCTGCCTTCATTACAGAGCTGGATTATCTCCAGGGCAGCCCTTACAGAATCACAGAATGTCAGGAGTTGGAAGGGACCTCGAAAGATCATCTAGTCCACCCACCCTGCCCAAGCAGGATCACCTAGATTAGATCACACAGGAACGTGTCCAGATTGGTCTTGAATGTCTCCAGAGAAGGAGACTCCACAACCTCTCTGGGCAGCCTGTCCCAGTGCTCCGTCACCCTCACAGGGAGAAACTTTTTCCTTATGTTCAGATGGAACTTTCTATGTTCCATCTTGGACCCTTTGCCCCTTGTCCTATCACTGGCCAATACCAAGAAGAGCCTGGATCCATCCTCCTGACACTCATCCTTTACATATTTATAGACATTAATGAGGTCACCCCTCAGTCTCCTCTCCTCCAAGCTGAAGAGACCCATCTCCCTCAGCCTGTCCTCATAAGGAAGATGTTCCACTCCCTTCATCATCTTGGTGGCCCTGCGCTACACTCTCAAGGAGTTGTATGTCCTTCTGGAACTGATAGGCCCAGAACTAGACACAAGACTCCAGGTGAGGTTTGACCAGGGCAGAGTAGAAGGGGTGGAGGACCTCTCTTGACCTACTAGCCACCCCACTTCTAATACACCCCAGGATGCCATTGGCCTTCCTGGCCACGAGGGCTTACTATAGCCCTCACACCCAGGGCATTGGAAGCAGTAACCGTAGGACAGCATAGGTGGATGATGCTGTTGCCCAGGTACCACAAGTCTTGAAACTAATTAAACAGGGCTTAACAAAGGAGAATAATGTGCTTGGCAAGCAAGAGACCTAGAGCAGTGTACTTACTGTCCTTCTTGCCTGTGTCTGCACTCACCTTCATCCCCAGCTCAGAAACAGCCACGCTTGCCCCTGGACCCTGCTCCTGAAGGTCCCCAATTCTCTCTCCTGTCTCAGTTACAGACAAGGCAATCAGCAGCACGTACCATGGCCGAACCTCAGCAGCAGGGACACCTTGGTGGCCTGGTGGCCAGCTAGCCAGCTCATAAGAACTGCCACGGAGCATGCAGTAGGTCTAGGTTTATTCCAGCTGGTGAGAGCATTGATTACGGGGCCTGAGCAGTGGCTCATCCCCAGTAACAGGCTGAAGTCATGTAGGAAGGGAGTGCTGAACATGGAACACTGCACTACACTGAGAGCAGACACAATACCCCTGTGACACAGGCCCCAGGTAAAGAGGGGAAAAGCAACCTGAGAGAAGGCAGGCTTTAAGAAGGAACACAAGCCTGGTTTTCCTCTTAAAGGGAGAATAAAGAAAATAATGAAAAGAGAGAGAAGTACAAGTTTGCTTTTCCCCTTAAGAGAAGAATCACTTAAACTACTAATAAGTGCCTGAAGTGGGGGGCTGGGAGGGCATAATCTTGTTTGGATTATTAAGGAGTAGGCACCCATTGATAAAGGCTCTATTTGTTCATCAGCCCAGATGGAGCAAGGATGCTTGCAAAAAAGTAGCATACATAGAGCAGTGTTTACGTCGTTTTTCCCATAGAGGGGAACTGACTTGATAATCAAAGGAAATATTTTGCTATCACACAAGATTTATAAGGCTGTTAGCAATGACATTTTTGCAACATAGATCAATGTCATGTCTGAAGAGAGGCCGAGACAGGCTAACGAAATAAACTGTGAGTCAACGCATAGGAAAAAACTGTGCTAAATTGAATTTCAGAGCTCCACATTTAAGATAGCAAGGCTACTAGTAAGCCCTAACAAGGGGAAATAAAATCATTACATTGTTTTTTTGTTTTATGAAGTAGATTTTTTTTTGTTTTTTCTTAGGAGCTATTGCATTTCAGTCAGTTACACATGATTTAGTCAAACCATGTAAGTCTTGCCCATAGTTCAAAGGCACAATAATCACATTTTGCTATTCTGAGAGAGAAGGGGGAGCTTAGTGAGTAGAAATACCTGGAGATCTTTTAAAATTTAAATATAAATTAATTTTCCTATGATGATTTTAATATTTTCCCATGAGATATACCAGAGCCTGATTTTGTTAATAACAGTTTCTGGGACTCAAATTACTTGGGGGGAGGAGGGGATTTTATAGATTTCTTTTTTTTAAGAGATGATGTACAGAAATTCCATTGGTTGTTACCTAGTACATCTACATTATGTTGTGTTCATTGTGAGATTACCCTGGGATGGTTCAGGTGAGACAGTTGCCCTGTAGCAGGATGCCTCTGTTTTAGAGATGATGTGGAGTCTCCGCTTCTAAGATGTGGATTCCCAGCACAAGGTTTGAATTCTTCCCTGCATCTTTTGTTTCACAGTCTAAGGAATAAATCCTGCCTGAAAGCAATTGCCTCTGGAAGTGAATGATTTCTTGAATATTATGAGTACTTAAACAGTAATCAGCAGTGTGGGGTTGTTAGGCAATGGTCTGAGGCACAACCATAGGCAGCAAATTCACTTAACATAGCTGGTTATTAACATTTATTAATTTCATGGGTGGTTTGACTAAGTCATTTGTAGAGCAAATCTGTGCTTTGTCTTGGCACAGTGGGATGTAGAGCAGTACCCAGGCTGAATTGTCTCACTTTTAATCAACAAAAAACGAGTTGTATTTAATACTAAACTGATTTCTTCACTGGAGGCCATCACTTCCTTTTAGTAGACACTGCATTCAGTCTTTAAAAGATGACTGCTATACTAATAACAATGACTTTTACTAAAAATGGCATTTTGGAATACCAGAATATACTTTCCAGAATACCAGTCTGAGGATCAGGTCCCATATAGGAACCTTTATCTTCTGGAGAAAAGAAATGTATGAAAGTGCATGAACTAATGGGGATTTATTTTATTTTTTAATAAAAAAGGTTCCAGACATGTTAAAGGTGTCTTCAGCTTATCTGTTATGTTAGACCTTATTTGTCTAAATTACTGTAAATTTGGAGGATCTGGATTTTGCAGCTGGTCATGCATGTTAACAGTTAATTTGCCTTTAAGCCTTGCTTACTTCTCATCGTGATAAGGCTCTTGGCTGTTCACTGGACATGCCCCACTAGAATACCCCATTGCCACTTTTCCTGGCTATCTTGATGACTACCATTTAATGTTGATCACAGAGTGCACAGAATAAAGGCTTATTTCATCTGAATACTTTTCTCCCTTGGAAAATTTTCAATATTTATTAAAAAAATCCCTTTATTAAATTTTGATTGCAAGCTTTTTCAGATTGAGGCGATTTTTCAGTTGTTTATTTGTACAACACCCATTACACTTAGTGTAATGCTAATTTGTTCCTACAACTCAACTCCTAATTATGACACAGATACAAGTCATAAATATTTCACAGATGCACATTCCTCATGAATGTTGAACCCAGAGTGTCATGTTCCATGACAATTCTAGATAAGAGAGCTAATGCCCAAGAGCGATGGTCTTGTCACTGATATCTAATGCAGATTTTTTTTTTTAATCTTGCTTTTCAGGAATTGTTTTTTTAAGATGAGTTTATCTGAGTATGGCTATTTGGAGGGTGTTTAGGTCATTAGAAATTTTTTCTAAGTGTGACATAGCAGGCAGTTTGATATTCAGAGATGCCTATATTGTCTGGTAGATAGTTAATGGCTGTATCTTTGTACTTTTCTTGAAAAAAAACCCCTAAGTGAACCTTACTTACCAGAATAGTGTAATTAGTCTGAGCTGCAATTGCATCCTTAAATCTCTGCATCTTCTCAGAGTCCTGTTTGGGGGAAGCAAAATACATCTGCAATTGAATAAAGTTTTATTGAAATAGCATCTTCATCAACTAACCAGCAGGCAAACAGCAAGCACTCTCAAATGCCTTCTGCTCCTGGCTCAGGTGTAACCTTCTATAACTGAAAAGCCACAGGGATTCAGTGTCTGGATCAGCAACGGTGCCTGGTTGTGCAGGGGTGGAACAGGTTTATTGGTAGTGGTTTCTTTGAAGTCAAGACAAGACTTGCAGTTCCTTTTGTGGATTCCTTTCATGGATTTTGGGGGTGTAGATTGTTACTAATTCAATTGCTCCGTTTGAAGTAGAGAAAATAATTGCCTAGAGTAATTCAGTGTTTTCAGACCAGCCACACTTATATATCTATCTTCTCCAGAATGGTTTATTGAGATAATGACAGTGATATTAATGAAAGCCATTACCGATATTTTACTAGCCAGTCAAAAAATTACTCGTCTGTGTGAAAGGGCATCTAGAATTTTCCAAGGCTGCTCTATCCTCCACAGATGCCTCACATTTCAGATAACAAGCTAGTAAATTTTGACTCCTGTCAAATGGCAGCCTTTTATATTACGGGAACGATCCTAAGAAGTGCTGCCCTGCTGTACATCAAGTCCGACACTGCAACTTTGGGAGACCCTGAAACAGCCAGAAATTACTGGGTCTCCAGACAAACAGGGAACCTTCAGCTCCTATGGACGATGAATGATCTTTTGAACAAAGAATTCATTTTAGAAGCAATTCAAGGCCACCATCAGGGACCTTCAAACACCACTCTGATATTTTTTCATAGGGCTAGACCCAGGCCATAATTCCCTTATACAGATTAAATTACCAAATGCAGTCTTTAGTCTGATTAATTTACAGCTATTCAAGCAATCTCTGCAGTGTCAGTGGCTGCTTCTTTTACAGCAAGTGTCAGATGCGTGAGATATTTCTCCTGCCGGAGAATCAATCTGACTCGATCAATCTTCGTTGACTGTTCAAGTTATTTTTATTAGCATCAGATAGAAATTTGCTTCTAATTTTATTTGGATTAATGGCTATTAACAAATAGTATTTGGGGGAGTTCAAGGCTACTTAAACCAGGGGATGCCTCTCTTTATCAAAAAATTAGAATTAACCCCTTCCAGAAGCAATCTGTTGGTCTAAAGAAACCATATTGGAATTGGGTTAAGTGAATTTTGTTTCTAGTGATTCTGTGATAATAATATATATATGTTTTTTAATTTAAAGATGAAGATGTGATTTCTAAAAGTTTATGGGAAAGAATAATCATAGATCAGTTTAAATGCCTCTGCATCCCTCAGTGGACAAGAGACCAGGAAAACTGCCAGTGTGCTGGTTTGTATTATGATTAGAGGTTTGTCAGGGGAAACAAAACCATTATTCTCCCTATTTGAGAGCATGAAATATGAAGATGTGGGGACTGAGATTGAGCTTGATCTAGACACATATGCTGTTCCTCAGCTTGCTTGTGTGAAGCAGTACAGTTTAGGATGCTGTGAAAGGTGGGCACAGTCTCAGGCATAGGTAGTAAAAAGTGAGAAATGCTGAAACTTTGGGAGAGCTGCAGAAGTCATTAAGTGTTGGAATAATGAAGGTAGGTAGAGATTGTTGGAGAAAGCATAAAGGATCTGGCAAAACAGCATGCTAGGAGCAAACTGGCTCCTCCTAGGAGTGCAGTCAGCCTGAAGCAATCTTTGTTAGGGCTGGGGGTTTGCTGAATGCCCACGTGTGGAGGGGAAGATGTATACAAATGACAGCAGATTCTAAGGAAATATGATTAAGAATTGTGTTCTCAGACAGGACATTAATAGCAATAGCCTCTTCTTGTCTACTGTATGGTAGTCATTATTATGTGTAATAATATGGTCCTAATCTGTCTTGAATTTCTCATCATAGGGAATAACTTCAGGTTTCTTTTGAGTTATTTTAACGTGAAACTTATTGAGTCTTGTTCATCAAGAGCTAAATTGTGGACATGGTAACCTTAAGGAGACTGAAGAAGCAGTGGAGGAACAGAGCACTTCTCTGGGCAAATATTCCTCATCCTCTGGGGCATTAGAGCTTGGTTTACAATATTTCATTAAATTGTATGTAATCTACAGCCCAGTAATAGTTCTAGCAGTGCTATGCTAGATTCTAAAGAATAGCCACGTGGGCTGTTGCCACTGGAGCGGGCTTACTGTGCAAAACAATCTACATTGTGGCAGCATTTTGCATTTAAACAACCACCTGGAAATTCCCTGTGCAGCAGCGAAGTGCAGTGGGTGGAAGCTGCGCACAGAGAGATGTTGAGGGAGGCTCTCCAGGGATGGCGGGCGGGACACTGAACAAAGCTCTTTGTGCAGCTATAGTCTGGGCTCTCAGCTGTACCTCTCTGTATCCCCATCTACTATATACAGTACTCATGCTTCTGGCAAACAGATGGTGGTGTCTGAAAGAAAGTGATTTATTATTTTGTTTTCTTTTGGCAGGATGATATCAGGACAGTTTGGAGAGCTGTTTTATTAGCTTGATGAAGTTTTTTCGTCATGAAGGTTAAGTCCCCTTGAGGATCATATAAAACTATCTCTATTTGATAGAAACATACCTTGAAAGCCAAAAAGATCAGCCAGAACATATCCTACTTATCCAGAAATCAAAGCATGTGAATGCTACTTGTTCACACATTGCATTCTGCAGCAGAGTTATCTACTGCAGGGGAACTGTAAGGCAATTCCCCTGGTGTGGCAGTATAAGGATCCTGAACTCGGCATGTTCAGCCTAGATCTCTCTGGGAGCTGAGTGTGGACCTGGTGATGGATCAGTCAGAGGCAATACTAAGTCTATAATGAGATGCTTTGTTACTTATAATGTCGTGTTTATAATGTCATTCAGCCTCTGAATCTTTTGGATGACTAAATAAAAATAAGGAAAAATATGGATTTAGCTTAGTGGTTGGTTTGCACAAAAAGCAAAATCCCATAAAGCTGATACCCTACCCTATGCCTTTATGTTCTTGGCTAACAGTTAAAATGGGAGAGAATGGGGATCATGAATGCATTATTGGCTTAGTGTTTTGCCAAAGAAGGCAGAGGGAGGCAGAGCAACATACCGATAGAGCTGTCTTGTCATCCGTCATTGCTTTTACAAAAGCAAATGCTTCCAAGGTAGCAGACCTTATGTTGTCGACTCTGCCCTCGTCAAATCGGCGTATGGAAGCGCTTTCATAGGTAGGGACAAGTCTCCTGTGGCATCTGAGAGAACCAAGTGAGAAAAACAAAGAATAATTCTTTTCAAGGAGTTATAAAGACTAAAAGAAATATGGATTTGGTACATTTTATTGTTACAGCAACTATTTTATTTTTTTGCATAGCATTCATCTTAATGTTGATAGAATTCTATAAGAAACTTTTAAAAGATGGATGCTCACTCCTTTCTACTATGAGGAGCTGCATACAGCTGTATACATTTTAGTTATGCATTGCCTGTAAACAAATTACTCGCTGTGTAAAAACAAGGCTAGTAAAGCTAAAATTTACTGAAAGATCTCAAGGCATGTTTTATTTGTACCACATCATAAAATAATTGTGTAATTAATCACTTACTTATGGGCTTGAAATATGTTTTATTAATAACAAGAAAAAATGCACTTTGTGAATGAAAGATGGGGAAAAATGAAAGGGGGAAAAGGATAATATTTGAGACTGGTAGCTGGAATGAAAACTCATGTAGCAAATAGAACAGAGCGTGAAGACTACTGTTTAATTTGGGTCCTAGTATATAGCTACTATTCCTTACTTCTGGAGACCTCCTGTGCCTTCCAGGTGAAGCAGGGTTCTCAGACCATAACTGTTCCCTAAGGCTTTTGTCGCATTTGTGGGATTTTATCATGGCTGGGATCCTGATGAAAATCTTGGACCTGGTCATTGTTGGAATTTGGTTAATATGCAAAATGGATCCTTAATAGATGTTAATGGAGTACACAAAATGTGCTGGGCATCTCTGGTTTTCACTAGGTACAGATCACTTCAGGCTTTAATTTGACGTGATAAATAATTATTTGTGTAATAGGCTGTGCTGCAGGGAACCGTACAATGATCTTAGGCTGGAGCATTAGCTGTTCTGGCAACACAGAAAGGATCTTTATCTCTGATAATCATTGAAATTAGAGGATATTATAAAATCTTGGGATGCCTGTGAAGAAAGAAGCAGCAGTAGTTACTGTCCTGTGTAGGAACTCTGATCTATACGCTGCTGTAATATTTTTCCCTGTGAATGTTTTTACCCTGTGGTGCAAGGGATGAATGTGTGGTGTGCTATGGGTTACTGGCCACATTGTCACATCTTTCTCTGTGCCAAGCCTCGGAGGAGACTGCTGTCTGGGAATGGTGTGTGTGGGATGTGGGAATGGGAAGGTAGATCAAGGAGAGGGAAGGGGGGTGAAGGAGAATAGTACTCTGTCTCAGAACTGCGTGACCTACAGTCGTTAGGCAAGATCATTTATTTCCATGCAGGAGGCATTTGGGTCCTGAGTTAAAAATGGACCCTCTGTATAAAAACCAAATTGTGAATATCCTCTTGTGCTACCTCGTTCCTATGATTTGAATTATCCTTACCTGTAAAATGCCAGTTGAAGCGCTACTTGAATGTAGGCATCTGGGCTAATCTTTTGTTTCTTAATAAATTCCTTTCCATAGTTCTCAAACTTGTAAGCAATAAAGTCCAGATTTTTTACTATCCTGGAAATCAAACAGAGGCAGTTAACTGCAGGGGGAGATGCAAGAATCTTGGGTTCCATTCCCATTTGCAGATAAAACCTGGAGATCATTTCCTTGCTGTGCCCACTTTGAGGTGAGCGGGTCCCTTTGGAAACTCCTTCTAGTGAGTAGCTTCTATTCACACAGATTCTAGACCGGGCTTGTTATCTGCAGCCCTAACATGAACTGTGGCACTCAGGTCATTCTGGTTATTTAAGCAAATCACTTCCCCTCCCTCCCCGCCTCCCCCCCTCCCATTTTTTTTTTTAAC
This sequence comes from Heliornis fulica, assembly GCA_013399135.1. Classification (NCBI taxonomy): domain Eukaryota; kingdom Metazoa; phylum Chordata; class Aves; order Gruiformes; family Heliornithidae; genus Heliornis; species Heliornis fulica. The sequence continues at coordinate 952,146 of VXBZ01006334.1, read as the reverse complement.
CCTAGTGTTTCCACTCCTGAAGCCTAAGCCGTGGCCTCCTTTGTTCTTGACAAATTTCTGTGAGATTTACTAGTGCGACAAATGGGCAGATTTAAAATCTGATGGAGGCTGTGAGCTCCTTGCAAGTTTCAATTTAGGGACTACTACCTTATTTTAGAAACAACAAGGAATTACTCTGCATCCTGAATGCTTTCACACTCTCATGTATGATTCTAGCCACTTTAAGATCTCATTTAATGTAATCACATCAGATATACTTACAGATGATCATGCAGTGTGTTATTTCTCTACAGAGAGATAACAGACTTAAGTGTTGAGATGCATTTTTTTTTTCAAAAAAAAAATCTCATTGCCATCTCCACCCCAAAGATCATGCAAATCTCTTACAGTCTGGAAGTACAGAAGAATTAACCGTTTTAAGAGCAACATGGATGTAAACAAATTACATTGCTGAATTCAAATTGTTTATTCAAACTAGTTGTATTCTCCCATCCCATATATGTATCTCCATTGCCCTGGTTTTGGCTTTAGTCATGTCAAGCCTATAAAGTACATCCACAAAAAAACAGAGGAACTGCAGTTTGCATCCTGTGCAAGTAGGACTCAACTGTTTTTCCAGTGATATGTAGTTTTTCTGGTATTTATGTAGAAAGAAAACAATGGTAATGCAATTCCTGAATACAGAGAAGTAGCTCCCACCCATATGGGTGCCATCATGAAAAGTGATGCTAACTATGTCCAGCCTGGAAGGACAAGGAGGAACCAGGCACTCAGGAATTGGGTAAGATGAGGAGGAACCAGGCACTGGAACCAGGAGGAATCGAGAGGACCTTCTAAAAGGAAACCCATGCTGGCACACAGTGTTCTGGGTAGTTTCCAACTTACAGTCATTGTTGAGAAAAATTAGGCATCTGTTCTACCTTTGGAGTTTTTCTGCTGATGATGCCAAATGTGCCTGAATTTCAGGGGAACATTTCCATCTTAGTCTCCGTGGAGCAGGAAGCTCACTCACTGAATCTGCTCGGACTAATTTCTTGGAGCTTTCTTTCCTGTTAGTATGTGAGAGAAAAGTCATTAGGCCACTTAAAGAAGAAAAAAAAAAAAAGCAACAGATTATTCATCAGGTGAATGACTGATTTCCAAGAGCTGTATGGGTTATAGTGTCCCTGTGCACCAGGGGGAATTTGCCACTGGCAGAGACTTCCCAGAGGCCTGAGCACAACAGCTGTATGGAAAGGGGACTCACATGTGCTTGAGCAAGTGTTCAGTGCACTGCACCAGTACGATGCCATCGAAAGGGGAGTGTTCGCATACGGTACCGCAGACTCCATCTCTTCCCACCACAAACTGTGCAAGGAAAAGAACCAGAGCAAGATACATAGTGAATAAATCATGTTCTGGGTAAGTTACCTGTGATAGCAACCTAACATTCTCCTGTGGTTTTCTTACTGCACGCTTCAGGAGCTTCATTCACTTACAGATCAGTGGGTCACTTACAGGTCTATCATGGGAGACTTTCTTGTCCTGTGAATGATGTTGCATTGGATCCCTTTCGTGCTGCTATTTTGGACTGAGTCCTGCAAGAATGTAAATCTTAACATTTCCTCTTGGACTCTGGGAACTGGATTTAGCATCTGTTTTATGGTAGATAAAAATTGTTACTGTAAAGATGGGCCAGGGTTCTCCTTCAGTATTTGGAGACAAACTTTTGTATCTGGGAAGTCCCTTAGGATTACATTTTGTTACAAATATTGAACAAAATGAGCAAGCTTCTCCTTATTTGCTAGCTTTCTCAAAGTTTGTTTTTCTGTGCTGCTTCCTCTTTACTCTTTTTGTGGTTTTTTCCTTCATTTCCCTCTTAGTTGTCCTCATTGCTGATTTCATACACATGATGTAACTGGTGATACTTAACCTGCTGCTCTCTAATTCTCTGATATCCCCATGCAGTGGGTTACTGCTGCATCTCAAACAAAAGCAGATGTCTAGGACCAAACTGCAGCTTGTCTTGCGTTTCTGTCCTTTTCTTGACTTCCCCCCCTCCTCCAAGTTCTGAAGTGTCTTTGACTAGAGTTCTCCCTCTCAGCTCTGTGCATTTATGTACACATCCTGGTTCCCATGAGGCTTTCACCGAGTTAAGTGTGTGATGCAAAAAGTTTACCTGAATGTTTTCTGATGCTTTACTGCAAAGTCAAAGAAGAATATTGAGTTAAAGAGCAAGTCCTACTGAGAGAATTGCTTCCTCAAAATCTGTTTGTGTGAAAGAGAATGGGATCTTCATTTTCCTAAAGATTTTTCTTTGCCTTTGAACTACTACTGGCCTGAATATATCTTGACAGATGAAGCTTCCCTGTGTACTATGCAAACATATTTGCTTTCTCTGCTGCTTTCTGATAGTGAACAAAAAATCTTGTTTATTCTCATCTACTTGAAACATTGCAACTAGTGGCCCTGCAAATAACAGGATTCTATCTAAAGCCAAATACCATTTTTTAAAAACACTGCACTGGAGTCTGCTAATAATGTCACTTGCAGTGGTATAAATCAGGAATGACTACTGAAATGCATTTGCACTGAGGTAAGCCAGTAGAAGTGAAATTAGTGCTTTATCTTCTCATGTTTCTGTTCTTAGATATGACAAGAGCAAAAAGCATTATGCAAGCAATGTATCAGGTGGGTTGGGATTTTTTTTTCAGTTTTTCAGGAGGTGTCAACATTTTGACAGTTGGAGATTAATACATTGCTCCACCCTGGGTCTATTGCAAAATGTGAAAATAAGAGAGACACTTTCAAATCTGACAATCAAAATCATTGGGGAAAAAGGCTGAAGAAATCAATACTTAGGAAAAGCTCAACAAAGATGTCATTAAATGCATAAACAGTCTGTTAAGTGAGAACTTAATACTATCTTAAACACATGCTACATTATAAGCAGTCGTATTTCTAGGTCTTCAGAGAAATGTGAGAGAAGACAAGACAGAGAAAGCTGTTATGTTCCTCTGTTTTGTTTGTTTGGTTGTTTTTTTTTTTTGTTCTGGGATATTAGCCCAGCATTTTTATTTCATTTAATTGCGTATAATTGGATTTGTACTGTGCTGATTTGGATTTTTTAAATCAGTGTCTACCTACCTACATGTGCATCTGTCTGCCTCCTTAAGTGCAAAGGGCAAGTTCAGGGAAGGTGAAAGCACATGTGTGTTGGAGAAGGTCCCCCCTACTCAGCAATCCCGTAGGGGTTGCTGAGTAGGGGAGACCTCTGCTTCCTCTGCCTTGCAAGGAACAGTCCTGCTCACACCAACCCTACCGAGACAGATGCTGATGTCACCTTCCCCTCTTTCTCCCACATGATTCTAAATGGTCCCTACCACAGGGGCAACTGAAGTCCTTTGCCACATGCGAGTAATCTCATAGTACTGTGAGGTTTTTACCTGCATAGGTTTGTCGTACCAGCGATTAGCCCCATTTTTATGGTAGCCTCCCCCATGCAGCAGTTGCAGTGCCATGTTCGTATCACTGAGTTCCACGCCGCTTGGGCTGTCCAGGCACACCAGGCAAATGCACCGTTCAATCATGTCAAGAGAGTCACGGTTAGTGGAGTCTGGAAATAAAAGAGTAAAATGTTCACATTCTCTTACCTGTGATGCAGGTCTGGCTGGGAATCCTGCTGCCTTGGAGAGTATTGAAGATCTGACCCTGTCTCTGCAATGAGCTGGTGTCTGCAAAGCTCTCTCAACAGCACAATGGCTCAGTGCAGGAAACATTGCACCAAGGCTTTCATTCATGTGTTAACTTTTGCAATATCTCTGTGTATCTTTCATGTGATTTGATAATATCCACTTTCTTTTCCTGCCTTTCATTTCCTGAAGTAATTGTATTACAAAATAGATCTATTTTACTCTTCAAGTCAGCAATTCTTACTTATTTTATATAAAACAATTACTGAGAGGACAGGTGGAAAATAGAGAATTTCAGGGCTCATGCTACTGTTGCAGTATTCTGCTCTGAAACAGCAGGACCTGTTCTGTTCTTGTGCTGTTCTCCCATTAAAACAGTTTCCTGGACAAGGAACAGCAGGGCCCATGTTGGCTTTGTGGCCTTGTATTAAAACCCTCTTCTCTTTCCTGTCCCTGGTCATTTCTTGTACTTTAAAGAAATAAGCCCTGAACTGGGTATATTGCCTACATCACATGAAGAAGTATCTATAGATGTTATAAGGTTTAGTTTTTGAACATGTTTTTTGCCAAAGCCATGGGTTGCCACATTCCACTTCCCCCCTATCACTAATGTACTGCTATATAAAATGTGCTTTTTCTGGCACTCTTTCTCTGTTTCTTTTCCCCTATCCTGTCTGTTCTTGCCTCTATAGGTGGACTACAAAAGTTATTTTTACATTGTTCTCAGTGCTTTCCTTATTTATGGTGTATTCTTGGGGTGGGGGGGAGGTTCTCGTTATTTTTTAGTTCAGAAATACGATGAGGGTAAAGGTTTGTTTGCTTCTGAGTGCCAGTTTGAGGCATAGGAAATACTTAATTATGAGCACTCGATACAGCTCTAAAGTGAAAGTATGAAAGTGTGGAACCTATAACAAGATTTATTTTTTTATTTAAAGGCATATAATATCAATTGTTGTTAAATGGCTGTTAACAAGATCAAAGAAAAAAGGGCTTTTCAAACATCAGTTTAAAACTCTGTTCTTAATAGATTGGCTGTAATCTGCTTGTTTTGCTAGCAGTTGATTTGTTTCAGAATGTTCTTAACTAAAGATATGAATTCAGATTGATCAAAACTTCTTGCAAGTCTGTGCTAAATTCAAGAAATGTGTGCTCAGAGATAATTTTAGTTGAAGGAATGAAAATATTAAAATTTTTAAAAATCTGATGTACATTTGAAATGTGGAGCCATTTCAAAACATGCATGGTTTTAATGATTGTGTATATGAAAAGTAGCTTCATCCTCTGAAATAAGCATTTTTCAAAGTAAGAAAAATGTGCCTTCCCAAAGTGAGTAACATAGTTTAGTGAGGTGCTAGGAAAAAAAACCAAAACAAACAAACAAATGGTTGTTATCATCCAGGGAGCACTGGGACAGGCTGCCCAGAGAGGTTGTGGAGTCTCCTTCTCTGGAGACATTCAAAACCAATCTGGACACATTCCTGTGTGATTTAATCTAGGTGATCCTGCTCAGGCAGGGGGGTTGGACTAGATGATCTTTTGAGGTCCCTTCCAACTCCTGATATTCTATGATTCTGTGATTCAGATACTGAGTAGCAAAAAAAATGCAAATACACAAGAAATTAAAAAGGTGACAAGAGGAGAGTCAAGTGATAGCAGTGGCTGAGGAGGAAGAGAGGGAGCAGTGGCCTCTTGCAGGCTATAGTAAGGTACTGTCTTTGCTGTCTGGTGGCTCCTGTGAGGAAGCCATGAGCACGAGTGACAGAGCTGGACAGCCTGACCTCTTGCAGGCTGACTGGGATCCTGGTGGAACCCATAGTATATTGACTTCTTTTGCTCACAGAAGCAGAGTCCTAGGGAAGGCACCTGTCATTCCTGCCAGCTCCTACAAAGGCTCAAGCCAGGATTGTAGTTGATGGGGCATGCAGGTAGGCTGAGCTTTCTGCCAGTAATCTGTGGCACTCTACAAAACATGAAACACTGATGTCCCTGTGAATTGTCTTAGAAGCATTCAGAAGCTTTATAAAGGAGAAGACATGCCTCTGTCTTTAAAGCTCTTCTAGTGTGTGACACTCGCAGGGCTGGCTAATGGTAGTATTTATTCCATTGATAGTCAGGGTATGTCAACACAAAAGCTGAAAAGATCCTTGTGGATGGAAGTTGCCCCATATACATCAGCTGCTGGTATTTGTGGATAGGCACCTTCAAGGAAAAGCTGGCTGGTTAGTGATTTACAAACTGCTCACAGCTTGCTCAGAATTCTTCTGTATGTTGTCTGATAGGTTTATATATATTTCACTGTGGCTGCTGCCCACCCATCTCTGACAGCTATGAAGCCTTTTTTTTTTTTGACATATGGCTTCAGGGTATCTTGAATCTAGGTATTAGAATGAATAAAATTAAGCTCTGCTGGAAACAGAAAAGTAGGTGAAAGACACATCCAGAGAGCTGATCAAACACTGAAAAGAATTAGCATGTAAAGCAGGCAATGAACTGCACAAGAACTCATGGACCGTGACTTGGGATGGAAAATAAATATTCCCAGAAAGAGCTGAAACAGAGAAGTGTGAGAACAAGGCTATAGTCCTGCAAAGCAATTCTTTTCCTTCTTTCTTCCTAATGCACATAAATGCATTGAACTGGCCAGTCAGCTTTTGGTTAGTCAGGGCCTTTGATTACAAAGGAACAGATGAGAAGATGGTTCTGAATCAAATTCAGATATAGTATGCATGTTATAGGCATGGGACAGCCTATATTCACTTTTTCTACTTAAAAGAGTAGAGATACACAAATTAAAAAAATATTATGCTATAAAGAGGAGCAGTGCTAAAATGTGTGGTGTAGGTTGGGATTCCTGCTTAGATTAGAGAAGGCTTGCATCATGGTGCTGTGATATTTGCTAGTGCCCAAGGTGTTATTTTCAGCTCCATAAATAAGTTGATTTACTTCTTCATTAAAACTTAGGCAGATGTCAGGTAATACAGAAACACTGTAGAGGTGTTTTTGCTACTTTTTGTTGATTTGTCTTTTTCTTCTTTTTTTTTTTTCCTTCAGGATGCTGCAGGTTTAGAAATGTTATTTTGCCACAGGTTTTGAAGTTTTCACTGTCTTACTTGAAAGTGTGGCATGAAAATAAATGATTAGGTGTTTTTCTCAGTTTTCATTAAACTAAGGAGTCTTTTTTTTTTCCTGCTTTAAATAGGAAAGACAGGGAGGGGAGAGAAAAGTCTGAAGATGAAACTAGTACTGTGTAATAATGCTCTAATAATGGCCAGGACTTAATGTTTTTGTGTGTGTCTATATAAAGTTATAAGCATAGACAAACTTGAATAAGAAAAGGATACATCTTCTTTGGAATGGTAAACACATTTTTAAATTACTGGGGGAGGGGTAAGAATGAATCTGTAATTCATCTAAAATGGCAAAAAGAGAATTTTCATCGCTTAACTTGAAGGTGAAATGTATAGTGTGTGAAGGGATGGAGGTGACTAATTCCACCCTTTATTTTCATCTATTTTAAAGTCAAGTACTTGAGTCCAGAATCTAGGACAGCTACATGCTGTCTGTTGTTGGAAGAGCAAGAAAACTATTCCCAGATAATAACTGGTGTTCCCTTTCTTAGAGACTTACTTAAATTTTGGTTGAATCAGTGCTGGTACTTTCTGTTTTACTCCATTGACCAGAGGGAGTACACAACTAGGTTCAGTAGGTGTTTAACTTGTAGATGCCTTTGTTTGATGAGATTAAAAATGTCTAACAGTTGGCAAAAGCTAAAGAGGATATATGGTTCCTATTGATAGAAAACGGATATGAAAAAGAGACAGATCACAAAATCAGATGTAACGTAATTTTTGTGATGAAAAACAAAGAATGGAGTGAGAGCTGTTTACATGACATAACACTTAAACATACACAGCCAAAGGGCCAGACCGTATCTGCTGCTTTCCTGGTAGCACACACCTGAACACGTACAGGTATTGAGTTTCTTCCTGCTGGAAAAATACAGCAGTGAGCTGCACATTCAGTGCTGTAATGTTCACTCCCAGCAAAGAAAGGCAATGATGGTGAGGAGGAAGATGATGGAGAAAGCTGGGATTGCTGCTGCTAACCTTTCATAAGGATCATCCTGGCCTCTGCCCACTCTGTTCTTCCGTCTGTTGTCAGCAGGCCAATTGGAGGCAGCATTTCCTCTTCATTCTCTGCCATTTTGGCTATCTTTCGTAACTGAGTGAAAAGATCTCCCTCACTGAGACGACGGAAATTAATGACAACATCCAAAACAAAAAACTGCAAAACAATGACAGAAGTCAGAACAGTCGCAGGTGGGTTGGATCCTTACTGGTCCAACATTTTGATTTCACCTGGGTGGGTGCTGAAATCCTGCCTGGAGAGCCAGGCCTGCAGGCAGTGAAGCAGAGAAACACTGGGGTCTAGTCCAGGGCTCACCTTCCCCGTCTTATGGGAACCAGTGTCATGCCAGTTGTTCTAGGGGACTTATGTTGTGTGTTGGGCTCAAATAAAGCATATGTTATGTGAATAAGCTTAAAAACCCTGAAGAGATAAAATCAGGAAATATGTAAATAATTACCATGGTATTATTTGTTTTAAAACAACAGAGAATCTAGAGAAGTTCCAATTGAGATGGAGAACAGGACTTCCTGGGATCTACCTTTTCACTCCAAGTGGGCCTGCAGGCACAGCTCCGGTAGTACAAACAGTCAAGCTGGGCTATAATGTGTTTTACCTAGTCAATATACTCTGCTGCTCCACAGCATTTATCAGGTGGTGCAGATTCAATCTAATGCTTCAGTACTTCTTCCTGCAGCTGTGCTAATTTCTTCAGGCATAGGTTAGGCCCCCTACATAGGGTGGTGGTATATATATGTATATGCCATACATAGTGTGCCAATACTTGACTGTCAAGAAAAGAGCATTTCCAGCAAATGCACTCCAGTAAGATTTTTTTTTCCTCTGTGGTTTCATCTCTGTTTAATCAATGTTTTTATTTGAATGAGAAAGCAAATATATTCTACCACATTCCTCCTTTCTGCATCACTGTACTTGGAACACAATGTGGGCTAAGGATGAAAATGCTGCAGAAGCATCTTTTGGAAATATTGACAGTGCATCCTTGGTAAGAAGTGAAATCATACATAGCAGGCTAATTGTGTTTCTGAACAGTTATTAGATTAGGCTCTTCTTGAATGAATTTAAGCAAACTAAGATATATAGAAAGGTATAAAAAAAGAACACCCATTTACCTGATTGTTACAAGCAACAATGATGTGCTCTGGTTCTGGCATTACACTGCTTTTCTGGGCCACTAGGGTATCTTTGGTATGTCCTGGAAGACGATAGGAAGAAAAGAGGCCATAGTATTGCTTCATACAGAGAGGATGACCAGACAGCTGTCCACGAGCAAAATCAACAGGTAAAGCATGGCTGGAGAGAGAGAAGGAGAAAAACAAAGCCAGAGGAAGAGAGGGGAGAGAGAGACAGAAAGGAAATCTAATCTGTCCTTTGTTCTGTTACAATTAGATCAGGTATAACACAAATTGAATAATAAACCGAGATTACAGTATAAGGGAAATAGATTAATTCCCATACCAGAGTTAAATACATCATTCCTGGCAGCGGCATGCATATTCATTAAGCGATTGCATTATCATCTAGTAGAAATGAAAATAATAGCAGGTCACAAGCAGCTTGTCAAAACGCATGGGAAGCCTGCCTAGATGGGACCCCGGAAACTTGCCAGGACGTAAGTCAGCAGAACAGCTGGGAAAGACATAGCACCTTGAAAAAATGTACTGATGAAATTCCCTGCAAATCACAGTGGCCTCGTACTGTGCGGAGTGGTGAGAGTTTTCCTGATGAACAGGAATGACTGGGGCAATACATAGAGCATTTCTGGTTTATGGCTCCCAAACTCTCTGTATTGCTTTTTTCCTTGCCCAGGTGCTTAATTTTTTGTTCCTTATCAGCAAAGCAGGGTTATCAGTGTTCTCTTCCCATGTTTTTTATAATGCCTAAATCCTTTTACACTTTAGAGTTTTAAAAAGCATCTATGATGATTTAAAATAGTGGAATAGCATGATTTAGATAAGACAATCTGTTATTATGGCAGTTAAGAAGGGGATTATTAACTCTTGACTGAGGGCACCAGAAAATCTTTTACTGATTTAGGAGTTCACTGTGTGATCTTACAACTCTTTCATGTGAGCAAGTTAGGCTTCGTTTGAAATATTTAGTCCGGGCAACTGCATGGAATACATGCACAATTAAACCTAACAACTGGATTTAGGTTGGAATATTGTGTATGTGCATTGGCATGATCCAAGAGAAGCTAGCAGTACCCTTGCTGGTAAAAATCCTTAACAGCAACAAGGAACTGAAAATGTTACAATTATGGTCCTTGTAATTATACAGGAGGGGTGATAATCAAACAGTAAGAACAACAAATATGAGGACACAGTAGTGAGGTTTTAAACAATTATTGAATTAAGGCAAGTAAATCTGATCACATGAGACTTTGGATCTAGAGTAGTGAGGTCAAAATAATAAGAATTTAAATTATCCTTTGAGCAACGTGCTTTCTTTATCTCATCGCAGATGCTGTCATATAAAGATACAGCAAGCTGCATTAGTAAGCAGTAGTTCTTCAGCACTGGTATATGCAGTTGCATGGTGTGTTTTGGGCAGAAAATATTGTTCTTCATAATTGTTCTTAAATAAGTAACTCTTCTATGATTTCTGAGTAGCTGTCAGACTTTTGAAGTGAAAAATCGAATACCCTGTTCCTCCTTCTTTAATTCACAGATGGTAGGGACTTTGTTGTTTCAATATGGACTTTGACTACCTCATCCAAATAAGCACTGGCTACAGCATATCACATAGACAGGAAAATGACTGCTTCCCTACTGTGATGCCATGTCCCTTGTGCTTGGCTTTCCACTGTCTGTACTCTTTGGGGAGCAGTGATTTCAGCAGTAAACCTGGAACATACTAGGTGAGGTTAAGAATTGCTATGTAAAATGCTGTTATGAGCTAACTCATGCGTGACTTTGGGCACATTAGAGCACCCTTGAATCAGAAGCCTCGCAGACACTCAAGCAGCAGCACTCCTTCCAAGCTACTTACGTGTCCAGTAAAGCTTTATAGTCTTGCACTCCTGAAATGAGATTGGCAGCAAACCTGCAAGTAGCAGATAGGAGTGACATCAGTCTTGTGTCATTTGGAAACACTAGGCTGTTTCTGAGAGACCAGTGAGAGCCTGAATGATTGATGACGCAGTGTAAGGAGAGAAAGTCTTCTGGCTTGGCAAGAAGAGCACCCTGCCCCCACCCGAAACCTAAATGAGTTCATGTCGAGAGAAATATGAAATCCTAAATATGGTCCCTTCAAATGGTTAAACAGAGTACTGCAAGAGGAAGCCTGAAAGAATTTATTTAGAGAATGGGAGCAGAGTCTGAATATTTAATAGAATCCTTAACATGGGTTTCCATATCAATACTCATAAGCTGTCCAGTTTATTAGAGTACTTCCTGTCCTAAGCAAATATTCTTTCTGCAGAGCTGTGGACAGGAGTATTATTTTCTGACACAGTCTATTTGCAGTGTGACTGAATGGGAGGTTCTGAGAAAAATGTTTCCTTGTTGAAGCACATGCATTAGAAAATGCAAAGTGGAGGTTTTTCGAAAGCTGTGTGCACAATAAATTTAGGCAGTAATGAATGGAAGCATTTATAGCTGTGTTTAAAGTAAAAAGTTACGTTGTCTGTCTATGCAAAATGTTAAAATAACACATGCCAGCTTCAAGGTTCTGGCTGTTGTGTAATAGCATAAATTCACATGCAGTTAATTCTTTCAGTAATAAGCAGCTAGAGAGTGCTAAAAGCAAAGAGGAAAATGGCATTATATGAAGGTAGATTTGATCTGTTTTACTGTGTTTACTGTTTAGACCTTTGGCAAAGGCTGAAGAATGGAATCCTGTTTTAGGGGTGCCTGGAGAGGTATATTCTGTGCTTGGCTACTTGTTTACCTTTACACTTTTTAAATGATTGTAATTGCCCGTAACAGCTCAAAGGAGAAAGGTCAGTTCAGGGCTGGGAAAGATGAGCATAAAGGAAACAGTTTCTCAGGAGGAATGATTTCTGAATTCATATTCTTAGATCCCTTGTGTTTCTGGTGCCTTTTTGGGCACGTGAGAGGGATAATTTAATGCCAGGGTGGCCTTTTCAGTTTGCAGGGTGGGTACAAGTCCTAGTGATGGTACGTTAAAGATTTTTTTTCTCTAAACAGTGCGTTAGAAGTTACCATTTCCTTTTTTTTTAATTACAAAATTGTGTACTTGAATTATACAATGAAAAACTTTGCAAATTCTTCTTTAAAAATTGTAAATCCCATGGTATTTTTTTTACATACAATAAATGTAATAGTAATGAGACTTATTTCTTAATATCAGCATGCATAACCCCAGAAATGCTGCCCTCAGTCAGCAGGCTTTGTTGGAAATTATTTAATGGTTACAGCCCTTATTTTTTAATGAAAGTTGAATGTCTTTTTGCAAAAGCAGTACAGTTAAAATATCCTTTCATTTAACAAAAGCTTGAAAATTATAGTACATTACCTCAGCTGGTCATTCACATCCTTGAAATACTGACGAGCAAAGATAATGGCGGGGCTAGAATTGACTGGAAGAGCTAGCCGGTTGTTGAGGTACATGTCATCCAGCCAATAGTTAAACACCTGAAGGAAGGGGATTAACATCTTTAAGATATGAACAACATGTAGAAAGGCAGTCAGGGAGTGAGGGGAGAGTGCTTGGCGCTCCTGGGTGTCAGGCATGGGCTCTGATTAATGGAGCTGCTGAGCATTTTCAGTCTGGGCTCTGTGACCTCAGCTCAGATGAAATCAGCCGCAATTCCATAATCCTATTTTTCAATCAATGACAATTTACAGAATGCTCCATTAAAAAGTAAAAAAAACCCTCTGTGTTTTGGTGGTTTGGTTGTTTTGTTGTTTGCTTCTCTCTACAACCAAAAAAATTGTCTGAACACAACATGCTGACTGCTGACTCTGGAATAGTGATAGGTCTATATTTGAGACAGACAGAATTTTACTAGCAATTTACTAGCCCACCCTCAGGGGGCTTCAAATATTTGTCAGTGATGCCAAGATGCTCTGTTGTTAGCCATCAGATAATGTCCTGTAGCAAGACAGTGGGAAAAGGATTTCTTGAGCCTAATGGTTTAGTCCTGCAGATACTGGCATGGTGGTAGGGGCCCTGGAGAATTCCCTGTGTCCATTGAAACAACTGAAGATTACTGATGCTTGATCCAGGCAGACACACATATTAAATTTCTAACCATTTTTATTGAAAATGCAGATGTATGGTAACCTCATTCCTTTATATCTGAGTAGAGTTTTGAGAATCGTTATTTGGAAAATGGAGGCTTTCATAAAAAGATCAAATGGTCTGAGTTTAGCAGCCTTGCTTTGCATATAGTAACTATAAACAACAACAAAATTATGCAAAAATAATTATGAATGCATGCATCAGTTGAAAAAGTTTTCCTCTGAGGTATTTCATTTCTGCTGGAACAGATGCTTCCCCCGCGGTCTCTGGAGTCTTCAGAACAGGCTAAAGCTGTATTCCCGGCAAGTTAAATTCCAGATAAAACCACTTCTAGTTCTTCTTAAGAATCAGATTTTGAATTTTAATAACCAGTATTTAAAGTTGAGACATTTAAGAAAATGTTTATTTATCCTTCCTCTCTAATTTTCCTGTTTTAAGTGGTTAGGTGAACAGTTGTCTCCTGACAGTTAGAACCCTAATTGTAATCAGGAGCGTTATTTAGTGATGGCTAACTTAGTCACCAAAAACATGAAGTTCTACAGAATAACAGAATGAGATTGGGGGGCATTTAGTGAAGCCCTCAGACTGTGGCAACCAGTAGTTTAGAATTTAATTATTGCTTTTTTTATTATTCAGAAATAAAAGCACTGCCAGGAGTGTAGCTCC